>JARFJB010001421.1:15000-24126 GCA_036346205.1 Vesta saturnalis
TATAACTTTTGAAAATAACCTGTTATTAAAGCACTAGGAAAATCCGATTCAGATTCAGATAGTGATATGGATTCAGATTCTTCTGGGATAATTGTTGGCATTAACATTTTTAAAGAATATTTAAATATTCCGTTTTCGTCAACCCGGGACACGAAAGCAGTAATTTTGTGGTCAACAATTTTAGCTTAAATCGAACATTTCTGGTTATTTACCTTTTGGTTAATATTCAAGAAAGAAACAATGCAGTAAACACCACGAAAGCAAATCTTCATTTTGATTATTTACAACCTATTTCCATAGAAATGTGTTTAACGTTCAGAAATTGTTTACCAAACAGCGGCAGAAAGTATTGATTTGAAAAAATTAGTCGGTTAACTTTTGAATTATTAAGAATGCGTTGAGCATCGAATTGCGGTTGTTAAAAATTGATTGGATGCTAATTTCGCATCAGAATTATTATATTGCAGTCCTAGAAGACCCCACCGTTACTGAAATTTTTTCAAACGATTTTTGTAAATCCAATTTTGTGACCGAAATTTCGTAATTTAAAGCGCAAAAAAAACATCTAGTTCTAATTAAAAAAAACATGTTCCAATTAATATTATAGACAGCTGTATTTAATTTGTTCGTTATTTGTATAACTTCAGTTTAATTAATATAATTATTTATAAATTTGTAATTTTCAGGTCAAGAAAAGCTATTATAACGATTTTCTTATGGATAAAATTTACAATAGGTTTCATTTCAAAAATAATTTGTCATTTTTTACAAATCGGTTAATGTACATAAATGAATTTTTTAATGTTAAACAAATTTACATTTGAACAAAGAGTCATTTTATTTAATTTAATCTGTAACTTGATGGCACTTTTTTAATGTTTTACTTTATGAAACCGAATTTTTTTTTATGTTAGTTTTTTTTTAATTAAAAAACATAAATTTTTATCTGAAATGTTTGATACTTTTGTTTTTAATTATAATATATATATATATATATATATATATATATATATATATATATATATATATATATATATATATATATATATACTGACTTCCATAAAAATTGAAAAAATTTAAGGATTTTTTGAAATTTTCGTCAATGATGTCTTTCATTAGAACAAACATTAAAATTTGAATAAAATCTAGTAGTTTTTTTTTTTTCCTTTGCACAGTACAAAAATTTAAGAAATAAACCAATTGGTAATTAACATCAATTTTGAAATGTTTGTTCAAAATTTCGTTCAACTTAAAATGCCAAGAGTAACTCAACATTTTTCCCAATTGATTGATTTTGAACGTTATTATTGGCATGAGAGATGACTTTGTAAAGAGAAATTACTCGTCGTAAACCGAAATGTTACAACATTGAGATGATGGCAAATGGTCCGAGGAATCAAAACGTTCTGGATCTACGTCCCAACACAGATCGCGAAGAACGTCGCTTAAGACTTTTAAAGAAAGGATTTTCAAAACCGATCGATTGCAAATGATTATGATGTGGACCCAGAATGTCAATATACTGTTTATCGCCGGATAAGGTTTATGGACTGCGCATATCGTCCATTTTATGTCTTCCTTTACACCACTTCACCGTCTACGCAGGCTAATGGAGCAACAAAGAGCAATTCAAGAATGGCAAATTTTAGGACGAGTCCCGACTTGTTCCCACGATGGTCGTAATAGGTGGAGAACGTAAAATCAACATTTTTGTTCAAAGGATGATATTAAATTGGTACAATATTTTTATTGATGGCAATTAAACGCATTTATATTGCCAATGCTGAAGTTCCATATTTCATGGAAAATATTTTCCAACATAAAATCATACGGCAAGGCAACACGTTTTTTAAGAAGCAACATTACGTCCTATTGCTCGGTCGCCTGATTTGTCGCCCATTGAACAATAAGGTATAGAGGTAATTTATACTCCAGATTAACGATCTGGCCGGATTTAAAATCCCAGGCAGAAGATCACTTAAATTGATAGCATGCCGTTAAATGGGATTACAAATTGTAAGAATCATTATTGAAAAAAACATTTTTAGTTTTTGTTCTTTTGTTTTCAAATTTTAATCGTTTGTTTGTTCTAATGAAAAATGTTGACGAAAATTTAAAAAATGTTCAATAAATTTGGGTTGAATTTTTATGGAAGTCAGTATATATAATATATATAATTATATATATATAAAAATATATATAAATATATATATATATAAATTGTTTTAAACGTTAACTTTTCTGTTGATGGTTTTTTACTTTACATAATCTGCGTTTTTTTCAGTTGCTTGTAAAATCAAAGAAATCATATAGATTAAATTGTTTCCATAAAGATTTTGGCAATGTAGTTTTATTTCATGAAACATGACAAACCTGGTCATTTAGTTGTATTAATGACAATAATTTTATTACTCAAATTAATTGCTGTCTGACTTTCCCAGGCAATAATAAAACATTAGAATTTATTTACAAGTCTTATTTAATTCTCAAACCTCAAATCTGATAAACGAAGTGGCTGTCGTGGGTTTTGTACTATCTGAATTAGATCGATGAGGTAACACATACAGGTAAAAAAAATGAAACACTCAAATTAAAATCAACGAGTTTGGGCAGGGTGGTTCCCGTTAATATACTATTGTGGGAAAAACACCAATAAAACCCACTTTATTCATAAATAAGTAATTAAATACATAAATTCAAATAACAAAAAAAGAAAGGGTTAATATATAACAAAACACCAAAATCAGGTTAAAGTGCACAAAATTATAACATTAAGAGAAATGAAAAAAGCAGTTTAGTTACACAGAAACAAAATAAAAACACATGTACAATTGTCATAAATAATCAAAATAAAAATCATAATAGAAATTAACAAAAATGTGGCTTTAAAACCAATCATGCCGGCTTTAATAAATAACAAATAAAAAAATTTAATATAAAATATTTCAACAGTAAAATTTTACAGGTGATATAATGAAGGGAAAAACAAGAATACATAAACCAAATTACAATAAAGCAGATAAAAACCAGCTCGGCAAATAATTCTACTTAAACAAACTGACAAAAACCATTAAAACAAACCTTCCAAGGGTGTTAAAATAATCACAACATCGTGACTGTTGTAAAGTTTGAGGGGTTAGAAAACACGTTTTCTCCGGTTACACCATCTATACAACAAAAAATAAAATTCTTTGGCTTGGGGTAATTGGCAATTTTTAAATTATAACCAGCGGTATCCTATACCCATTCACCAGCCACAAAATTATAATAACCAACAATGCTAATTGCACAATACCAGATGAATTTTTTATTTTTAGCAGATTTCGCTTAATGAGTTCGCGTAGAATAAATTTTGAAAGGCAATGTTTGGTATTTAACATGTTTTAGGTAAAATGATTTTTTGAGCTTTAAAAAAACACACACTAGAATAAATATTTTAATTGAAAGACAAATCGTTAACCTACGCGGTTTAACTTTAAAAAATGACAACTAACACTCAAAGAAAAGACAAATTAGTTTTAATTCAAAAGAAATGTACAACACGAAATATTTTAAAGAAAACTGTTTAAAAATATTTAATTAACCCAAAATCGATCTGGCTCGATTGACACTTAACTGTAACTCTTCCCTTCGATTTCAAAATAATATATCTTAAATTTCATTAACATTTATATTAATTATTAAAATACTTAAAGTTAGTGAATTTTTTATAAGATATAAGAAATTCCAATGATTCGTTACGCCCTTCAGTAAAGTATTTTAAGCGTGCATGACTCATTATTGACAACAAAGTTACAAACAAAATTCCTTAATAAAATAAAATAAATTTTGAAAACAGACAAACGTTTATTAAATAATAAAACCTCCCTGTGTTAAAGATTTTGATATAAAATTGAACATATTTACATGCAGCAAAATTCGTTTAATTTGACATGATGTTTTTTTTAAATTGTATTGTGTTTTGCTTCAAGGGAACAGTCATTAAGTATTAAAATAGTTTAAAAATTGCAACAAGATACATATTATAATAATAATAAAAATAAGAAATACCTAGTTTTTTGAGATATTGACTTTTTTGTTTTTAAAGTGAAAATCACCCAAAAGGAAATTTACTTTATTGAATAAAACATATTCTAAAAGAAGCAATTTAAAATTGATATGTTATTAGGTTAGGCATGATACTATGCCAGCCGGGAGGTACCACCCCTTACCATGGGCTCCTTAATATTGGGTTCCGATTTTCTGAGCTCGGTAAGGGCTGCCGGTTACCTTTTCCATCATCCAATCTATTCTCATCCTTATTCTTCCTTCTCCCCTCACTGTCTTTATCGGATTAAAAGTCCCAAATTAAAAAATAAGATGGCTGTGGTTTCTAGGGTTATAAATTCCGGACGTAAAATCCTGCCCCATTCGGATGTCCGGGAGGGCAGGGCCCAAGCGACCTCGGTCATCGAAAGTATCAACTTTCTGATTCACTACTGCAACATCCGCGGTATCAGGTCTAATCTTAATGCTATTCACCAACATCTTGAACAATTACAACCTGATATATTGTTTCTATCTGAAACACAAGTCTCCTGAAAGCTGAGTCACCTGACTTGCAATTTCCTCAATACCATCTTCACTCTAACTTTCGATATAAAGGGGGTATGTGCTACATCAAGGACAGAATTGCTTGCAAGAGGGTTTCTTTTAGAAAATAAAAATTTTGACGTGATTTGGTTTAAACATTCTGGTCCTAATTTTGTGAAATTCTACTGTTGCATTTATAGGTCTCTAATGACAGCAACTTTAAGACTTCTTCGATTACCTTAGTATGAAAGTTGACTATCTCCTGTCTCAGTTTCCATCTTGCGATATCTCATTTGTAGGCGATTTCAATGTTCATAACTCTAATTGGCTTCAATTTTCATCTACTACAAATCCTGTTCATAGTGCAGAAACATTTGCTATTTCATGTGATCTCACACAAATGATTTCTGAACCCACAAGAATCCCTGATAACCCTAACCATACTACATCTTCTAGATCTCTTTTACATCAAACCCTCTTGTTTATAAAACTTCCGTTCTTTCGCCTTTAGGTCTTTCCGACCATTGTCTAAAAAATCATTTCTACTGTACCTAATTCCACTGTTGTTCGCAAAACCGATAGAACCTTGTGGTGTTTTAAGTCAGCTCGATGGAGTGATTTACGGATTTTTTGCAACCTTTCCATGGCGTGAATATTGTTTTAAGTCGTCCTTTCTTCGGACATCGCTCTTCAGTATCTGAAGTCATCCTCATGGGAATGGAGTTATACATTCCGAAAAACAGTACCGTGTAGGTCATTCACGTTCCCAACCCTGGTTCAATAAGGCTTGTTCTGATGCAATATTTTAAAAATAAATGTTACATTAAATGGAAATCTAATAAATCGGTTGACAGTCATGTAGAATACGTTGGTGCTAGAAATATCTGCAAAAGTGTCATCACTAAAACTAAAAAGTTGTTCGAACAACGAAAATGCAATGAACTAGCTACATCTCCTTTAGGCAGTCGTAAATTTTGGTCTTTAGCAAAAGCCATTAGTAAAAACTTTCGAACATCTTCATTTCTGACATCTATTGACGGATCGGTAGTTTGCTGTAAAAAACGTTTTTGTGGATTTGTTTGCATCAAACTCGTGTCTCAATGATTCTGGAAAAGATGTGCCCTAGTCAATCTTCTTCATACGTTATGAAACCAATTCATTTTCGGTAAAGCCTTGAATCGATCATCAGTAGGCTTGATCTCAATAAGGCGACTGGCCCAGACGGTATCCCAGCTATTGTCTTAAAGAAATGTTCCCCGAACTAGTACCAGTCCTATCTAAGCTCTATACGATCTCTATATCTTCTGGGAATTCCTTCATCATGGAAGTTAGCAAATGTTCAACCTATTCCCAAAAAGGTGATAAGACCGATCCTCAAATTACAGACCAATTGCCATCACTTCCATTTTGTCTAAAATCATGGAAAAGCCATCAATCAGCAACTGCTCACGTTCCTTGAAACTAACAAACCCTTTAGTGACCACCAATATGGGTTTAGGCAAAGTCGTTCAACAGGCGATCTTCTTTCATATGTGACCCAAGTTTAACAATACAGTAGAGCAGTCCGGTGAAACAGTTGTAGTCGCTTTAGATATCTCAAAATTTGACCAAGTTTGGCATAAGGTTTACTTGCCAAACTCACCTCGTTTGGGTTAAATGATCGCTCATCAACTGGGTTTCTAGTTTCCTTGATAAAGACGAATACGTGTCGTAGTTGATGGCTTTTTCAAAAGAAGTTAGCATTAACGCGGGCGTACCACAGGGATCCGTTATAGCGCCTACACTTTTTCTGCTGTACATAAACGACCTTATTTCTTCAACAACTAACCCCATCCATTGCTTTGTTGACGATAGCACTCTTCACTGTAGTTCATCTCAGTTCTCTAGTGATAATCCACCTTCTATGTCAAATCAAGAAATTAAAGCTGAAATGGCAAATTAATCAACAAAGACATTCAACGTATTCTCGAATGGGGAAGCAATAATCTAGTTAAATTTAATGCTAACAAACTCAGTGTTGCCTTATGTCCGCCAAAAAGATCGATCATTTCCTTTGTAAGTATGAATGGCTCAGTTCTTAAGTTTTCAGACTCTATTACCTGTTGGGTATGACTGTATCTTCAAATCTCTCATGGGTTGACCATCTTCTGTCAGCTACCAAAACAGCTGCTCGTAAAATAGGCTTTTTGTACAGATCTAAGCAGTACTTTACCTCTCGACAACTCCTTTGCTGTATAAGGCCCAAATTGGCCTCATCTGAATATAATTTTTTGGGTTGTCTAATACGCTCTCGATATCGTTGATCGTATTCAAAAGAGAGCGATTAGGCTTATAAATGACCCGTCTTAACTTCTCACATACAGTCCCTTGAGCATAGAAGGATGGTTTCAGTTTTTCTTTGTATTATCGTTATTACAACGGCTATTGTGCTGGTGAATTACATTCTTTGATACCATCTGGCTATCTTTGCGAGAAACACTGGTTCGCTAATCACATCATCAGTATGCAGTACAAATCTCCACTTGTCGTACCAAACGGGCGCAATCCACATTTTTCTACACGGCTTCTAAACCTGGAATGATCTCCTAGTTCCTGTTTTCCCTCACTTATGAATGAGAAAATTTAAGGTAGCTGTTCATAGGCATCTATTGACAATTCATTATCCCTCTATCCATCCTCCTTGTTCCTGAGTGCTTTAGCACGATAGGCCTTATTTTGTTCAGGTCCACAATCATAAAAAAAAAAATAAGGGTATATTTTAAAAGACAAAGACAAATAGTCTTACGTTAATGATCAAATAAAGAAATACCCGGTTATTTTTTGAACAGACCTCATTTGGCTTATTTTGAAATTGAATGATTTAGGGAAATTTTAAAAGTTGACCGATCAATGGACCAATTTGAGATTGCGCTTCATAAGCTTTTTATGAAAAAATTTTTAATTGAAATTTATTCAAAAGCAAAGGCACGTAGACGTGGGAATCTTAACAAAACAATATACAACTAGACGTAACCTTGCATAATCGAGTTACAAGTCCACAATTCCAAAGTCCTAATCAAGGTTCACAAGAACTAATTTAAAAAGTTGTTTATCAGTTCAAACCACTAAAATATTAAAAAATCCAAAGGATTTGAATAAATTTAGAACCTGATTTAAGTAGATTGAAATTCACACGGTGAATGAGACTCAAACTTTACAATACGATACCAATAGTAGAACGGAACATCGATTTTAAAGACGCAAAAAATCGGAATCTCCAGTCTTTGCTATCGCGTTTTCTCAACTTTCGATGCGGTTAAAAATATCATTAAAAAAACACAAACACAAGACTAAACGCAGTTTAGTGATGTTCACTACTACCGTCGGACAGATAAGAATCCTTAACTATGGGAGTGTAAGTAGCCCACCTGTTACCCTGTTTAGGATCATAAAACAAATACGCACTTTACACCGTCCAGGCAAATTAACTGAAAGTGCAGAAAGTTGTTGTGTTGAAACTGTCTTTTCCAATGTCAATTAAAGTAATTATTTATTTCCAGCTTAATTCGAGGTTTATTTGATTTAGGTGAATTCCATTGTCAATTAAACAAATTTTATTCATTTCCGGTTTAATTGAGAACCCATAACCATTTAAACAATTCACGGGGTAAATTAATCGCAGCGTAATAAACTAATTTTTAAATTCCTGCATTTTTTTATTTTATTTAATTGATTCCAATGTCAGTTATAAAAATTTTGGTCGCTAAAAAAAATTAATTCATGGTTTATTTCCACTTAATTGATTTAATGAAACCTAAAGAAAATTGCTACTTATTTCCGGATTAATTCGCATTCTAATAATTAAATTCAGGGATGTAAAAAAAATTGTTTAACTATGGGAATAAAAATTTGTAAATTTTAATCAAATAAATGTTATCAATTATTTAATTAGTGGTTTCAAGATTTAATTAAATTAATGAATACCATTGCCTAGTGCAGAAAAAAAATTTGTTTCCTGATGCATAATCGTTAAGGTATTACTTTTCAGTGATTACTTGTTCAGATAAATTGGGATGTACAGTTTTTTTGACGTCATCTAAAGTCCTGATGGACATAAATGTTATATATCATAAGATGGTCATGAAAAGTAATCCAAACGAAATTATCAAAATGTATGTTTTAACCTATTCCCAATACTGACCAACATTTATGCATACAGAATCTGGCTTTTACCCATCGAAGAAATTAATTTTACAACCAAAAAAATTTTGTATAAATATAATTTTAACCCCAAAACCACAACACCAAAAAAAATTTTATATATATATATATATATATATATATAAATTTATAAAATAATTAAAAATATTAATTAAAATTTTTTTATTAAAACAAAATAAAAGTTTTAAGGTTTAAATAAATGGTTAATAAAAAAATTAAATTTTTTTTATTAAAACATTAAATTTAAAAAAATTTAAATAAATTTTAATGGCTGAATTAAGGTTCCCTACCAAAACTTTGTATTTTAAAATACAAAAGCCCCAATAGTAATTTTGGGTCTTTAATGGGTTTAAA
>JARFJB010001422.1:0-55079 GCA_036346205.1 Vesta saturnalis
TTTGACCTTGACTAAAAGGATGATGCCCAAAAATTTATATTTCCGCTAAAAAGTTTGACCTTGAAATTATATTCTTAGATTTATGATTACCTTGCAATTTCTATTTTAGCTTTTCAGACCATGCTTGACATGCTTAAACTTGTTAAATACCTACTGTTGACCTTGACTATAAATATCATGATCAGCTCCAAAATTTATATTTCCGCTAAAAAGTTTGACCTTGAAAATTATTTATGATTACCTGGCAATTTCTATTTTAGCTTTTCACCTTTTATATTTCTAAAATATGACCCACCGTAAGTCTTCGACCTTGAATACTATTTTGATTACCTTGCAACTTTTACCTTTGACCACTTGCAGGGTTACAACGTAGCCTTACCAACAACGTGGCCTTGACTTGCAACAATGTTACCAACCTAGAAATCTAGTGACTTTTCTGGTGACAAATCTGGTGACAAATCTAGTGACAAAAGTGGGACAGGAATGGAGTAGTATATCTACTCATATTGTAACCTTACAATTTTATTTATACATTGAGGTTGTATTCTAAAACCTAATGCACTTTAAGACAGGTGTAGGAACTACCATGTAGGCCTTCGATCTTGTTTCTGCGCCGCTGTCGTGGCTCCTTGGAAATTTGAAATAAGGGTAATGCCAACTTTAAGACACGTGTAGGGCTTCAACCTGTTCTCAGGCCTTCGCTCCTGGCTGGAAATGGTATGGACCATAACCTCATAAGACAAGTGTTGAGCTTTCATTGGTGCAGTTGTTGGGTTCTAACTAATCCTATAAAGAGTAGGCCTTCGCCCTTGTCGTTACCCTGGTTGAAATGGTATTTGTTTTTGTAAGTTATGACTAGCAATTTGAAGTTGTATTCTAATAAGGAGGTTCTTGTAAGACACGTATATGAACTTGTGTTAGGGATTGATCTTGCGTGGAGAATTTGAATGACAGTAAAATTTAATTATAGAACATTTATTTTTATTGTAAATATCATAATTAAAAAAGCCTCAGTGAGTTATAAAAAAAAATTACTGACATTCAGGTTATTCTCTAATGAAACATACATTTTTTATTGAGTTGATTAATTACATAACAGTTATTACAGTATTGTTTTCTAAACGAATAGTAAAACTGATTGCTTTACCTGCATTGATTGCTTGGAGATATGTTTAATATCCATCCGACCGTTAAATTGTTTGTATATTGTACACCTTAATATTTTTTTAAAGAAACTTGGTACGTATAGCTTAGATGTGCTTTTAACTGTAATTAAAAATCTGTACAAGTAAATGAAATAAATAAAAGGGTTAAAGGTTAAAAGCACACTTACCAGCTCTGTACTTGAAGAACGTTTTGGAGAATTGGTTTACGAGTGATGTCACTGCTTTGTGTTTCTAGTCTAATCAAACTCAATCACTTTCTATGTGTTTACTTATGCATAGTTGATATATAACTGGTTCTCTAAGTAAAGTAATTTTTCAAAGCAATTTGAAAAATATTCATATTTACAGGGACACAAATTGTTTTATTGAAACGCACTCATTAACAGTTATAAAACCTCATTAAAAGTTTGGAATGAATAATTACGTGTAACATATTTTAAATTGACTGTATTTTCCCATATTATTTTATTATAGTTTTAAATTTTATTACCATGATTGTTATTAAAATTATCACATTTCTATTATTGATCATTTTGATATAAAAAGGGGTGCTTAAAATTTACCATTGCATTTTCAATTTTGGTAAAACATAATTTCGTTTTGAGGAAAAATCCTTCAAAACAATCAATCAATCAAACCAGATACATAAGAATATTTTAATTATATCCATTTAAATACCGAAATAAATGAATTCAAGATGTATCTGAGAATGATTTCTATCAAAAAAAGGTTGTCTCTTTTAAAAAACCATAGATTTTTATAAAATAAGACCGAACGTCCTAGTCGTTATTGAAAATGCTCAACCACCTATGTACAGTATACAGCGCAATATCAAATATAATTCAACTCATTACTCTAAAAATAAATGTGTAATTAAAAGCTGGTTGGTATACATCAGAATGTTATTTGTTAACATGCAATTTAAACACGCGTTGAATAAGCGGTCTTGATTGCTTATATGTTTTATTTACACAGACCTTTTGAAAATTTTATGTCAAGGGTCCGCGACAAGGGGCGAAGACCCGAGCGTAAGTTCATAGGAACTGCATATAGTTTTGAAAATATACAGCTACGTGAAGCCATGATCAATCTCTATTACACAAAAACGTTTGTTAGCTCATCACTGTGGCGCCACAAACAAGCTCAAACTTCAAGCGGACACGACAGACGTGAGAGACGGGGACAAGAGAAACGGGATGGAGAGCAACCGTTTAATTTCCAGCGCTTTTGTTTTTGTATTAAATGCAAAAGAGTGATAGAAACTGGCTTTAAATCTACAAATTATAAACAAAACCGAAAGTCCATTCCGAAAACGATTATTATAAAAATTATGAAAACTTAGCTTTTAAAAATATATTTAAAACAATACGTCATTTATTTATTTTATTTTGATTACATTATTATCAGTCTTCTTCTTTTTCGACTGTAATTCGTCACTATCATCATGGTCTTGAGATTCGTCCTTTCCCTCTAACTCATCGGTCTTCTTTGTGAATCATCATCATCATCATGGTGTGAGAACATCTCATCCACTTCATCGTTTTCATCATGGAACAGTAGTTTACTAACAAATCCTAAAATCTCTAATGTCCTGATGTTGGTTCATTTCGGAAACATTATAATAATGATTTATCCTGGAGACTATACAAGTGTCCCAATAAAATATACACTCTTTAACAGTTCATAAAAAACTTTTTTTTCAGTTGTGACTGCTTAAAATAATGGCTGGAGTCAGACTAAACTTTGAAAAGAAAATTCATTCTAAATGCTCTGGAAGACTGAGAACATAAGTGAAGTGCAAAGACGATTTGGGATGGTTTCAACAGAACCCGAGACTCACAATTATTCGTTGCAGATAAGTTTTGGAAGAAGAACTGTTAAGGATGTCCATAAGAACCATTCGGCCGATCATCCATCAAACAAGGGGAAAAAGTCATTCTTTAGCAATCACCTAGAAAATCTGTCCGGCAAGCGGCTCGTGAAATTTCAAAATCGAGCGTCCATCGCATTTTGGCGTGCCAAATGGAAATTTTATTCCTAGATTGGGCCCTCTTGAAGATTATGAAAATCCAATTTTGTGGTGGTACCAATGAAAAAGGGAATGAGTATCCACGCTCCCTTTGACCATATTTTTTCTTGCATGTTAAAATGTTTACCCAAAAACCAGCTACAATCGATGAGTTGAGGCTATTGAGAATGTGAATACCTTGAAATGATTAGGGTTTTGGATTCAATCAATCAGCGTTATCAGCTGGCAAACAATAACAATTTGAACATTTTCGATAATTGACTGTTTCTACATTTGTTAACATTATTTTCATTTTTTAAAGTTTTGTATTATAAAAATTGTTTAAGTCATTTAAAAGTGTATACATTTTTGGGACCTGTTAACAGGTAAATTTTGCGATGCGGTTTTCATATGTGAATATTAATCGTTTCTTGTTTGCGACCCAATTGAACATAACGGATCCTATCCGAACATTTTTAAAATTCCCTCAATATAATTTAAATAAAATCAAATAAACAAGTTTTCAACCTTTTTCACAAAAAAGGTAACATTTTAACACAAATTACAATTCTCTCTTTTGCCTAATAGGCGTATGATTTAGTGCATCAATTTATTTTTTAATTTTATAATTTAAATCAATACTTTCTTTTCTCTTTCAATCAATAATTGATATATAACGTATCAGATCGTCGAAATTTTACGTTATTAATTTTCTTGCTTATCGGTTTAAACCTATTATAACTAATTCTGTCGCCTCGGATAATCGCTCTAATTTCCTACAGTCTCTAGACTTTATAATACGTTAAATTTTTACGTAGAAGCTTCGTTATTTTTATCCATGTCTTGTTGAAGGAAATTCACATTTCTCGTATTTTCTAAAGCTTTCACATGCCCCTCAACATCTATCTTAGCAAAAGAATTCCATTAAATGTGGTAATTCCATTAGTTTAAACGTCCCGTCTTTTCTCTCTCTCTCTCTCTCTCTCTCTCTCTCTCTCTCTCTCTCTCTCTCTCTCTCTCTCTCTCTCTCTCTCTCTCTCTCCCTCTCTCTCCCCCTTTCTCCTCTCTCTCCCTCTCTCTCCCTCTCTCTCCCTCTCTCTCCCTCTCTCTCCCTCTCTCTCCCTCTCTCTCCCTCTCTCTCCTCTCTCCTCTCTCTCCTCTCTCTCCCTCTCTCCTCTCTCTCTCCTCTCTCCCTCTCTCCTCTCTCTCCTCTCTCTCTCCCTCTCTCTCTCTCTCTCTCTCTCTCCCTCTCTCCCTCTCTCTCCTCTCTCTCCTCTCTCTCCACTCTCTCCCTCTCTCTCCCTCTCCCTCTCCCTCTCTCCCTCTCTCTCCTCTCTCCCTCTCTCTTCTCTCTCCCTCTCTCTCCTCTCTCTCCTCTCTCTCCCTCTCTCTCCCTCTCTCCCTCTCTCTCTCCCTCTCCTCTCTCTCCTCTCTCTCCCTCTCCTCTCTCCCTCCTCTCTCTCTCCTCTCCCTCTCTCTCCCCTCTCCCCTCTCTCCCTCTCTCCCTCTCTCCCTCTCCCCTCTCTCCCTCTCCCTCTCCCCTCTCCCTCTTCTCCCCTCTCCTCCCTCTCCCTCTCTCCCTCTCCTCTCCCCTCTCCTCTCTCTCCCTCTCCTCTCTCTCTCTCCCCTCTCTCTCTCTCTCTCCTCTCCTCTCTCCCTCTCTCTCTCTCCTCTCTCCTCTCTCCCTCTCTCCTCTCTCTCCCTCCTCTCCCTCTCCTCTCCCTCTCTCTCCCTCTCTCTCTCCTCTCCTCTCTCCCTCTCTCCCTCTCTCTCTCTCCTCTCTCTCTCCTCTCTCCTCTCCCTCTCTCTCTCCCTCTCTCCCTCTCTCCTCTCTCCCTCTCTCCTCCTCTCTCCTCTCTCTCTTCTCTCTCCCTCTCTCTCTCTCTCTCCTCTCTCTCTCTCTCTCTCTCTCTCTCTCTCTCTCTCTCTCTCTCTCTCTCTCTCTCTCTCTCTCTCTCTCTCTCTCTCTCTCTCTCTCTCTCTCTCTCTCTCTCTCTCTCTCTCTCTCCTCTTTCTCTTGCTCGTTCTCCCGTGGCTCTCTCTCTCTCGTTTCTATCTCCTCTCTCTCTCGTTTCTCTCTCTCACTACTCTCGTTTCTATTGCGTTTAAACGTTTAAACTAATGGAATTCTTTTGCTAAGATAGATATTGTGGGGCATGTGAAAGCTTCAGAAAGTACGAAAAATGTAAATTTCCTTCAACAAGACATGGATAAAATTTACGAAGCTTCTATGTAAAAATTAAACGTTTTATAAAGTCTAGAGACTGTAGGAAATTGGAGCGATTATCCGAGGGGACAGAATTAGTTATAATAGGTATTAAACCGATAACCACAAGAAATAAATTACATAACGTATTACATTTCGACGATCTGGATACGTTATGTATATCTAATTATTGATTAGAAAGAAAATTGGAAGAACAAAGTATAGATTTAAATTATAAAATTAAAATTAGGTTGGATGTACTAAAGCATACGCCTATTAGGCATAAAGAGAGAAATGTAATTTGTATGTAAAAATGTTACCTATTTTTTTGTGTAAAAAAAAGTGTTGTAAAACTTGTTTATTTGATTTTATTTAAATTATATTGGAGGAATGGATGTAAGTACTCAACAATGTTCGGATAGGATCGTGTTACGCGATTAAACGGGGAGCTGGAAGAAAAAGGAGGATGGAAAGGATTCTCTGCTCATTCACAGATAGTGAGCACACCGAACTAGCTCAAAAATGTCGGTTCGGGCGGGGTGAGAGAAAAAAGGATGTTAAAGATTCCGGCAAGAGCTGCTCCCCTATGTAGAGATAGGATTCACCGCTGGCCCGACTCTTGGACAGTGGTGCAGGATGGAATGAGCAAGGAGATTGTAGGAAAAGGGAAGTACAAGAGGAAATAGGAATAATTACACTGCTGTAGTGCCACAATTTTATATTTTTAAAATAAAAAAAAACTAAATAATTGAGGATGTGGATCCAATTAATTCACAACACAAAAAATATATATGTAAATAACCTAAATGTACACAAAAAGAAATAGTAAATACCGTTCGCAAGTAAACTAAAGTTGTTTTAATTAGTCCTAGAAACAACAAAACTTAAATAATTCCCCTTTTCAAGGGAAGGCCTTCCTTTGTATAAACTAAAAGAGAAACGCCTTTACAAAGCGTAAATTGTTACCAGATAATTAAAAAAAAAACAAACAACTTGCGGTGGTTTACACAAAAGAAATAAATTTTTATAGTGAGTACTAATTTTATAGCTCAGAAAGCATTTTATCATTTAAAACAATAATGAATCTAATATCATGGAAATTAATAAATGCATAAATTTCAAGAGAGAAAGAGAAAAAAAAAGATTAATAATTAATGTGATAATAGAAAAACGAATGATCTAACCTTTATATAAGCAAGTAGTAATTCTGTTCAGTCGATGCAGAAGTTGTCACAATCCGGTTTGATTTTAGTTACGATTCCAAAGTTAAACCAGAATGTAGATATATGGAGGTATTAGTTGAAGTTAAAGTAGAAAATTCGTTGAAGTTAAAGTAGAAGGTACTTCGTTGAAATTAAAAGGACCAGGTAATTTGTTGAAGCTAAAAGGAGAAGGTAATTAACATTATGTAAGTAAATAATCTTTATTCGTTACCCTTAGATAGAACGGTCCAAATGTGAATTTGTCGAAGTGCTTTCCTTTCTTTACGAAAGCAGCAATAATTCATGTTTTGATTAAAACGTCTTCAAACGCTAGGAAAGAAGTCAATTATTACTAACAAATTAGAGAAATTCATCTGTAACTTACTCGGTCTTGCCGAAGAAAATTTTTCTAAAACAGCATGTAAGCGAGCAACAAAACTTGCAGATAATTAGAAAAGCACCAATTGTTTTATTGCAAAATATGCTTCTTGAAGATATATCCGATTATTTATATCGTATTATATTATAAGGAATTTTTCCAAGAAGGCATCAAAAATTTTCAGCTTGGCAAAATGGACGCCACAGGAAAGAAAGAAGACGTAATTTTTATGTTAAAATTGTATTATTCAAAATCTCTTATCAATATGTTATCTATATCATTAAATGCCCAAAAATTATAAATTGTGATTTCTCCACTAACGCCATCTAGAGAGGACTTCTAAAAGCTTGTAATATAGTTCACCTTAATTACCTATATTTTAGGATACGTCACTAGAGGGAGTAACAATGCAGATTTTAAATGAAATATTATTTAAATGTGAATTTATAACGTTTGAATAACCAAAGGTACGAAAATTTATATTAGACTAATACTAAAATTACTTAGAAATATTATGTGGTTTAAGTTATGAACAGAAACAACGTAAGTATTTTTAGAAAGAAGGTTTGAGTAAACAGGTACAACTTGTACAGAAATTTATAGAAAAGTACCAAAGTAACTTAAGTATCCAGAACACAAATTATTTCGTTACAATCGGTTATATTCGGGTGTCGAGGATTGGGGTCGCACTAACTATAGCGCGGTTAATGCGATTCGTACTTATATGAAAACATCGCATCGCAAAGTTTTACCTGTGTACATAGTCTCAAGCGAGTAAGCATTATTATTATAATGTATTCTCCTGTATATGAACCAACATCAGAGGACATTAGAGATTTTAGGGATTTGTTAGTAAACTACTGTTCAAGCTGATGATGAAAACGATGAAGTTGGTGAGATGAATGTATCTCACACTCATGATGATGATGATGATTCACAGAAGAAGACCGATGAGTTAGAGGGAAAGGACGAATCTCAAGACCATGATGATAGTGACGAATTACAGTCGAAAAAAGAAGAAGACTGATAATAATGTAATCAAAATAAAATAAATAAATAATGTATTGTTTTAAATATATTTTTTAAACGCTAAGTTTTCTTTTAATTTTTTATTAATAATCTTGTTTTCGGAATGGACTTTCGGTTTTGTTTATAATTTGTAGATTTAAGGAGCCAGTTTCTATCAATCTTATTGCATTTAATACAAAAAACAAAAGCGCTGGAAATTAAACGGCTTTCGTCTCTCCCATCCCCCCGTTTCTCTTGTCCCTTTCGTCTCTCACGTCTGTCGTGTCCGCTTGGCTGGAAGTTTGGGCTTGTTTGTGGCGCCATCTAGTGTGTATGAGCTAACAAACGTTTTTCTGTAATAGAGATTGATCTTGGCTCCACATAGCTGTATATTTTAAAAGCATATGCAGTTCCTGGGAACTTGCGCTCGGGTCTTCGCCCCTTGTCGCGGACCCTTGACATAAAATTCTCAAAAGGTCTGTGTAAATAAAACATATAAGCAATCAAGACCGCTTATTCAACGCGTGTTTAAATTGCATGTATACAAATAACATTCTGATTTATACCAAGCAGCTTTTAATTACACATTTATTTTTAGAGTAATGAGTTGAATTATATTTGATATTGCGCTGTATACTGTACATAGGTGGTTGAGAATTTTCAATAACGACTAGGACGTTCGGTCTTATTTTATAAAAATCTATGGTTTTTTAAAAAGACCTCTTTTTTTGATAGAAGTCATTTTCAGATACATCTTGAATTTATTTATTTCGCTATTTAAATGGATATAATTAAAATATTCTTATGTATCTGGTTTGATTGATTGATTGTTTTGAAGGTTTTTTCCTCAAAACGAAATTATGTTTCACCAAAATTGAAAATGCAATGGTAAATTTTAAGCACCCCTTTTTATATCAAAATGATCAATAATAGAAATGTGATAATTTTAATAACAATCATGGTAATAAAAATTTAAAAACTCTAATAAAAATAATATGGGAAAATACACGGTCAATTTAAACAGTATGTTGCACACGTAATTATTACATTCCAAACTTTTAATGAGGTTTTTTTATAACTGTTAATGAGTACGTTTCAATAAACAATTTGTGTGTCCGTATGTACAATATGAATATTTTTCAAATCGCTTTGAAAAAATTACTTTTACTGATAGATAACCAGTTATATATCAACTATGCATAAGTAAACACATAGAAAGTGATTGAGTTTGATTAGACTAGTAACACAAAGCAGTGACCATCACTCGTAAACCAATTCTCCAAAACGTTCTTCAAGTACAGAGCTGGTAAGTGTGCTTTTAACCTTTTACCCTTTTATTTATTTTATTTACTTGTACAGATTTTTAATTACAGTTAAAAACTCATCTAAGCTATACCTAACAAGTTTCTTTAAAAAAATATTAAGGTGTACAATATACAAACAATTTAACGGTCGGATGGATATTAAACATATCTCAAAGCAATCAATGCAGGTAAAGCAATCAGTTTTGCTATTCGTTTAGAAAACAATATTGTAATAACTGTTATGTAATTAATTAACTCAATAAAAAATGTTTGTTTCATTAGAGAATAACCTGAACGTCAGTAATTTTTTTTTATAACTCGCTGAGGCTTTTTTAATTATGATATTTACAATAAAAATAAATGTTCTATAATTAACCAGGGATAACGACAAGGGGCGAAGGCCTACACTTCTCTTATAAGATTAGGTTAAAACCCACATACAACTGCACCAAGGGGCCACGATAGGGGCCAAGCTCAACACTTGTCTTATAAGGTTATGGTCCCCATACCATTTCCAGCCAGGGACGAAGGCCTGAGAACAGGTTGCGAAGCCCTACACGTGTCTTACAAGTTGGCATTAGGGGCCCCTTATTTCAAATTTCCCGCCAAGGAGCCACGACAGGGGCGCAGACTCTAACACAAGATCGAAGGCCTACATGGTAGTTCCTACACCTGTCTTACAAGTTAGCATTAGGGCTCCTTATTAGAATACAACCCCAATGTATAAATAAAATTCGTAAGGTTACAATATGTAGATAGGAATTAAAAGAATACACACAATTGTCTAACCTCCAGGGGTTGTATTGCTTTTAATACAACCAAAAGGATTTTAATTAAGGGTTAAACTCCGACCAAGGGTTGCAAAAGGCCCCCGAAAGCCAACATCCTACCCCAATCCCAACTCCAAACCAACGCCTGGATCAACCCGAAGTCCTAGTCCAAGACCTAGCCCAAGTCCAAGACCAGCTCCAAGACCAACCCCTAAATGTGCCCTCACGTGAGCAAGTAAAAAAAAGGCATGGCTGTCAAAAAAGGCTCTTAATACAACATTGAAATTATATCAAGGGTTGAAAAAGGCCTCAGAAAAAAACCATAGGGGTAGAAAAACGCGACATACACCTGGGCGGCCATAAAATAAGGGTGTAAAAACGCGTCCTACACGTGGACGAGTAAAAACAAAAATAATTAGGGAAGAAAATGGTTGAAAAAGACCTCCAAAAAGAAACCATAGGGGTGGAAAATACGGTCCCCCACGTGGGCATATAAAAAAGTAAAAGTGGGCGGGGCTTGTGACGTAAAAAAAGTGGAGGGGAGGGTGTCTCACTTCTACTCCTGCGTCGAACGAAGATAATCAACTCAATATTTTAACTGCTGTAATAGAAAATCCTCATACGAGTACACGACAACTCGAAAGAGATATTCAATTAAGCAGAACTTCTGTCAGAAAATAATTTAAAAAAATCAAATTGCTTCCTTGTCACATCCAACCACATTATGAGCTCAAGAAGACTGATTTTCAAAACAGAATTAATTTTTGCAATTGGGTAGAACAAAAGTTAAATGAACATGTACAATTTTTTGGATAAGATCATGTTTACAGACGAATATACCCTCTCCGCAATGGATTTGTTAACCAGCACAATTTTCATTATTACTTATATGAATACCCTCACTATTTCTGAATTCACAGTCAAAAGAAATGGTCGATTAATGTTTGGGTAGTCATAATCGTTGCAGTTGTTGGTCCGTTTTCCTTCGACGGTATTCTAAATTCGAATTTGTACTTGAATTTCCTCCATAATAAATTATTTGGATTCCTTGAAGATGTACCGCTCGCTCAAATTAAGGGCATGCATTTTCAGCAATATGGCGCACCACCATACCGTGCCCGGGTAGTAAGTGAATGGCTTAATAATCCATTTGTTCAAAAGTGGATAGGAAGGGACGGATCAACACGATGGCCAGCGAGATCTCCAGGTATTTCGCCGCTTTTTGTGGGAGTACGTCAAGGAGAAAGCGTATGCTGAACTACTAACCACTGCGGAAGATATGAAAAATAAAATCCGAAATGTTTTTTCGACTATCAAACCAGTATAGGATTAAAAATTCTTTTCGCCGTAGAATTCCAATTTGCTTAAAACAAGGTTGTAGACATTTTTCAAATTTCACACAAAAAGATCAGTATTTTAATTTATTAAAATCATTTTTATTTTTATTTTAGCTCGTAATTTTGTTTTTTGTGATTATGCGCTTTTCTAATTAATAAATAATGTTTTATGATTGTGAGTCGTTTTTTGTTTATTTTCTATGGGTTACTTGACAATACAGGCTAAAAATTTAAAAATTCAGCAGTTTAGTCAGAAATTGTGAAATTAAAAAATCTACCGAAGATAGATGGATACTAACAAATTTATATCGTCAGAGTGGTAAAAAAATTTCGCATTTGGGTGGAAAAATAAAAAAATGGCCGTCCCATTTGAAAAAATCAAGTTACCATTGATTGAAATTTTCTAAATTGAATTCGTTTGACGGTCCAGCCCACGCTAGTACATCTCATGTCTAGCATCATCGCAGAGTCGTGGTCGTATAAGTTTTGTGATCACAGCAAAGAACCCAAGTATGCAATAATATACAGTGTGTTCCATTTAAAAGAATGCAACTTTCATATAAATCTCCCTGTATAAACTTTGCGATTCAAGTGAAAATATTTTAGGGTAGTAGCCTTAAGTATACCCCACCACATCCCATCAACAAATTTTAAAGGTATTGCTTAATAAAACCACAATCTTCCACCAACGCACTATTGGCCATATATATATATATATATATATATATATATATATATATATATATATATATATATATATATATATATATATGTTAAAAATGACAAAGGGAATGTAACTGGTGTTATGCACAAGAATGAGTACATCAGAAAAACCCAAGATCTTATAAGTGATAAAAAAAACCCAACTTGTACATTACTACAGAAAACAAGTTGGTCACTCAACTTAATAATAAAACCATTGATCACCTTACGGCTAAACGCCTTAGAATCTATAACTCTGTATCCCACGACTCTACACCTTACCTAAGATACATAAACAACCTTTAACAATGAGACTGATTGTTTCATCAATTAATGCTCCTAATGGACCATTGTCAAAATTCCTCACTGAGATTTTAAGTAAAGCGTACAACTTTGAAAATTAATTGTACATTAAAGATTCAACCACATTTACCTAATGAATTCATTAATGATTGTAAATTACCATTTATTATGTGTTAATCAGTTTATTCACAAACGTACCTCTTCATTTTTAACAGTTCCAATGAAAATATTCAATGTACTGTAGAACATGAAAATGCTGGACCTGTCGGTTTTCTTGACACTAGAATTATCCGAGACGATGTGAATGTGCTGAAAACAAAATGGTACAAAAAATCAATATGTAGCAAAAAATTTATCATTTTTCCTTCTTACCATCTCATGAAAATGAAAATAAATCTCATTCTTGCCCTTAAAACTAGAGTGATTACTGATTAGGTTATCACATCCACATTATCGGAATATTACTTGAACTAAGAAACATTTTAGTTAATAATTCATACCCATTGAAACTTATTATTATATTTATTTTTAGTACCAATACAAACAGCTTACAATTCAATAATAGCATTAATAATTTCTTCCCCAATCAACAAATTTCCAATGACAAGAATTCGGAATCCATAGCTATCACCCCACACCAGAAATTGATACCACTACGTTACATTTACTAGTTAATTTTTATTTCTTTATGTGGAAGATCTTACGGCAAGAATTATTAATCTTTTTAAGAAGTATCTTTATATTAAAATTGCTATAAAGAACACCAAAACTATTCACTAGAACTAAAACACCCTTAACTGAACTTGAAAAATGTAATGTCATCTACAAAATTCCTTGTAAAGAGAACTTATCTTATGTAAGCCAGACTTCAAGGAATGTTGCAAGACGCATTATTTCTCACCAAGGTGACTCTCGCAGGCGAGTGTTCTTTTGTGCTCTTTCTGAACACACTATTAGTCTCTTACAGTCTATGAATTGTAAGGATACTACCGTATTAGCCATTGAACAATTGTTTTAAATCGATAATACAGTATTTTTAGAATTCCAGTCACTCACATAATTTAATATTTCCCCCTTTTAGTTGTTATTCTTAAATAACAATTGTTAAAAGCAGTTGTTAATGTTGGTAATATTTATTTATTTTGGTAGTGTAGTTGTGAGTTTTGACTTTTATAATTACATAAATTAATGTATATTTGAATAATTTTTAATGTATTATAAGTTTTTGTTATGAACGAATAAGTTCAAAGCTAAATATATAATTAAAAATTATTATTAATTTTATTAAATACATAAATAAAGTTTACCTCGAGTAGGATTTGAACCTACGACCTGTACTTTGCTAGAGTACCGCGCAAACCAACTGCACCGTCAAGGTTCAAGCCCCAATCGATGTAAATTTTGTCTTTATGGATGTAGAACTGATGTAAATTCTAAATATAATGAGATTACTATCAAATTACTTATATTAATGGAATGTGAGCCTGCAATATCGCAAGGATTCACACATACCAAAGCAACTTGACTAATGTTAAACTATTATAAGTTTTTGTTATGAATGAATAAGTTCAAAGTTTAATATGTAATTAAAAATTATTATTAATTTTATTAAATACATAAATAAAAAGTTATTAATTTTATTAAATACATAAATAAAAAGTTTACCTCGAGTAGGATTCGAACCTACGACCTGTACTTTGCTAGAGTACCGCGCTAACCAACTGCGCCAACAAGGTTCAAGCCCCAATCGATGTAAATTTTATCTTTATGTATGTAGAACTGATTACAGTCAAATTACTTATATTAATGGAATGTGAGCCTGCAATATCGCATGGATTCACACATACCAAAGCAACTTGACTAATTTTTAATTACATATTTACCTTTGAACTTATTCGTTCAAAACAAAAACTTATAATAACATAAATAAAACGTTTACATCGAGCAGGATTTGAACCTACGACCTGCACTTTGCTAGAGTACCGCGCTAATCAACTGCGCTATCAAGGATCAAGCAAAGTACAGGTCGTAGGTTCAAATCCTACTCGAAGTAAACTGTTTATTTATGTATTTAATAAAATTAATAATAATTTTTAATTTTTAATGTGTTTACTAATAAAATTGTTTTTGTTAATGCTTATTAGTAATAAGCCTTAACAAAGACAATCATATTAGTAAACACATTAAAAATTATTTAAAATATACATTAATTTATGTTATTATAAAAGTAATAAGTTATTACTATGCTACTCATCTAGTGCGTCCAAAATTATCGATAATTCCGAAAAAAGCGGTGTTGTCTGAAAACTGCATGAGTTGGTTTCTCTGTTGCTCTTCTAAAACCAACGAATAAAGAAATAAGGAAACAACGCCTTTTCCAGGATTATCTGATTAATTTTGAAGTATTGGTATTCGGTAGAATATTTCCAGAATAATATATATATATATATATATATATATATATATATATATATATATATATATCAGAGAGGGTTTGTGCCCAAGGAATTAAAAAATGCTATAGAATATAGCAAAATGGGAAAATTTATTAACGGTGCACCTGACATAGACTATCTTGTAGTAAAGGTGACCTACAATAGAACAATCCTGTTTTTAGGTGATTTATTCGGGCGCCAGCAGAGGTCGAGAGTTGATTAACATCCAAATTGATGATACTTAATATAAAAATGAATCAGTTTTTGCCACAATCCAAAACACTAAAACCAATCACCCAAGATTGTTTGTAATAAGAAACGACCATTGGATAAATCTAATCAAAAAATATTGTAACTTGAGGCCAACTCATATTAAACACCAACGTTTTTTTTTATCCTACATAAATGGCTGCTGCACACAACAACCGATTGGTACAAATAATATTCTCTTCTCTGGTCATTGCTTTCGACGGTCCTCAGCGTGACATTTGGCGAACAGTGGCGGTAATTTAATTATAATGAAGTAACGTGGCGGATGGAAAAGCTCCACTGTAGCAGAAGGCTACATGGAACCGCCCACAATTAAGAAAATTGAATTCATAGAAATTCTTTCAGCAACTTCTACATCTGTTCTATTGTTTGTGAAACTAACAAGGGGAATATGAATCTGTTGAATTCTCAACATAATTTCAATCAATGCAGCTTCAAATGCATCTGTTTCAATTACAATTTATAAAAATTGAAACACTGTATCCTAATTAAGTGTGATTAAAATTAAGTAATTTGAGTTTCTTTAAATAACAATCTGTCAAAATAATAAACTCTTGAAAAAAAAATGTAACTACAAAAAAATAGTTTAAGAATCGAGTTCATTCTAACATCAAAATGTGTGCGAGAATTGTGTATGATATAATTATTTATTAGTTTGCGATAAAAAGGATATTGGAATTTATCATATCAATTTTAACATTCGCTTTCATTCGGGATTGAAGCATAAGTATCATTATAGCATCTTCATGAAAATGGCGATTTTAATTACATATTATTAAAATAATCAATGGTGTTGACGTTATCTACTACCCAATTCTCCAATTAATTACGTTATTTTTGGAATTTAATGTATGTTATCATTTTAACGAAGTTACTACCATTTTCATATGTAAATCTTGATTTAATAAAATCCTTTGTTCTTTGTGAAACATTTTTAAGTTAGGCATATGTATCTATGTTTATCTGCTTAGCTTACTTATACCGGGTGAATGTTTTAAAACGGAACATAGGACTTTAACATGATAAATCACGTTTTTTTTTTGAAATTACTACTCTTGCTTTGCATCCAGAACAAAATTAAATCTAAATACATCGTATTAGATGCTGCAATAATTTTTGAAAAACCCTACTTTTTGAAACACCAATACAACGACGGATTACTTTGTTGTTATTAATGTATTGCATTTATCTTGAAACAATAATTGTGTAATTCCACGTCAACTGGACCAATTTCCAGGTTGGTCCTCACTTGACCATCTCCAATTTTGATAAAATTTTGCAAGCAGATACTACCTATACTTATAAAACTAACTTAGCAAAGCTTTAAGATCTGAAAAAAAAACTGCAGTAGTAATATAGGTCTGAATGAGAGCCCCTAAAAACACGTGCGTGCCATGCAAAAGTAGTAGCTAACTTTAAAAGTATTATTAAGGTAAATATTAAGAATACCATCTTTATATTTGACAAGCCAATACAACTTTTTGTTTTCTGTTATTGATGGTCAAAAATGAGATAAAATGGAATCCGACACAAATAACTTGAAATTAAAACTGATGTAATTCACTGTTTAGTTTAGTTTTTACTTAATAAACCTATAAAATAATTAGTTATTAGTAGAACCGGAAAGTTTCAGCACTCAGAGGCTTTTAGTTCATAAAATAAAGCTGCTTAGACATGCTATATAAAATTTAAATGTGGAATTTTTCAGGCCTTCATATCTCAGAAGGAACTAAACCAATTTCTTTGCTTTCACTTGTAGAAAAAGAATATGTTTCTCTATTAGGGATGAGATTTTTGTGATGGTGTTTTTTTGTATAGAGGAGAAAATACAAATTCATTGTTATTAATTTTACATATTTCAAGGCATATATAAGCATAAATAAATAGCAATAATATAATAGGCAAATTAACCATTTATGATGACTTGGAAACCATTAAGATACCAAATAAGATGAGACTTGCGAGCCTCAGGCAAGATACCCATTTATTATGACTTGAGATCCATTAAAACACCAAATAAAATGAGGCTTGGGAAACTTAGAAAAGTTACCCATTTATTACGGCTTGCGATCCATTAAGACAAGTTTGGGAACCTAAGGCAAGTTACACATTTATTATGGCTTGGGATCCATTAAGACATCCAATAAAATTCAGCTTGGGTACCTCAGGCAAGTACCCGATTTATTGTGGCTTGAGATCCATTATAACAACCAATGAAATGAGGCTTGGGAACCTCAGGCAAGTTACCCATTCATTATGGCCTGGCATCCATTCAGATACGCTATAAAGAAGACTTTGGGACCTCAGGCAAGTTACCCATTTATTGTGGCTTGGGATACATTACGACATCTAATAAAATGAGGCTTGGGAACCTCAGCCAAGTTACCCATATATTATGGATTAGTATCCATTAAAACACCCAATAAAATGAGGATTGGGAACCTCCGGCTAGTTACCCATTATTTTGGCTTGGGATACTCAAAGAAAACTAGTGGAGGCTAGACAACCTCTGATAAGAAACCGACGAGGCCTGGATCCAGTTTTAGATCTAATGTCTTGAAGTACGATTTACTGACTTTCTTAACTTAGATATAGTTAGTTTTAGTTGTAGTCCAAGAAATTTGTAAATTTCTACACCATCGGGTGTAGTACCTTCGGGTGTAGCACCTGAATCAGGTAGTTTCATTGCCTGGTTAATAAACCAATTATACCCTCTGTGTGTCAGTGTATCTGTGTGTCTGTGTGTCTGCCTGTCTGTGTGTCTGTGTGTTTGTCTGTCTGTGTGTCTGTGTGTATGTGTGTATGTGTGTATGTGTCTGTGTGTCTGTGTGTCTGTGTGTCTATGTGTCTGTGTGTCTGTGTGTCTGTGTGTCTGTGTGTCTGTGTGTCTGTGTGTCTGTGTGTCTGTGTGTCTGTGTGTCTGTGTGCCTGTATGTCTGTGTGCCTGTGTGTCTGTCTGGCTGTGTGTCGTGCGTCTGTGTGTTTGTGTGTCTGTGTGTCTGTGTGTCTGTGTGTCTGTGTGTGTGTCTGTGTGATGTGTGTGTCTGTGTGTCTGTGTCTGTGTGTCTGTGTGTCTGTGTGTGTGTGTGTGTGTGTGTGTGTGTGTGTGTGTGTGTGTGTGTGTGTTTGTCTGTGTGTCTGTGTGTCTGTGTGTCTGTGTGTCTGTGTGTCTGTGTGTCTGTGTGTCTGTGTGTCTGTGTGTCTGTGTGTTTGTGTGTCTGTGTGTCTGTGTGTCTGTGTGTCTTGTGTGTCTGTGTGTCTGTGTGTCTGTGTGTGTGTTGTGTGTGTGTGTCTGTGTGTCTGTGTGTCTGTGTGTCTGTGTGTCTGTGTGTCTGTGTGCCTGTGTCTGTGTGTCTGTGTGCCAGTCTGGCTGTGTGTGCGTGCGTCTGTGTGTTGTGTGTCTGTGCGCCTGTGTGTCTGTGTGTCTTGTGTCTGTGTGTGCTGTGTCTGTGTGTCTGTGTGTCTGTGTGTCTGTGTGTCTGTGTCTGTTGTCTGTGTATCTGTGTGTTTGTGTGTCTGTGTGTCTGTGTGTCTGTGTGTCCGTGTGTCTGTGCGTCTGTGTGTCCGTGTGCCTGTGTGCTTTGTGTCTGTGTGTCTGTGTGTCTGTGTGTCTGTGTGTCTATGTGTCTGTGTCTCTATGTGTGTGTGTGTCTGTGTGTCTGTGTGTCTGTGTGTCTGTGTGTCTGTGTGTCTGTGTGTCTGTGTCTGTGTGTCTGTGTGTCTGTGTGTCTGTGTGTCTGTGTGTCTGTGTGTCTATGTGTCTGTCTGTCTATATGTCTGTGTGTCTGTGTGTCTGTCTGGCTGTGTGTCTGTGCGTTTGTGTGTCTGTGTGTCTGTGTGCCTGTGTGCCTGTGTGCCTGTGTGCCTGTGTGTCTGTGTGTCTGTGTGTCTGTGTGTCTGTGTGTCTGTGTGTCTGTGTGTCTGTGTCTGTGTGTCTGTGTGTCTGTGTGTCTGTGTGTCTGTGTCTATGTCTGTGTGTCTGTGTGTCTGTGCGTCTGTGCGTCTGTGTGTCTGTGTGTCTGTGTGTCTGTATGTCTGTGTGTCTGTGTGTCTGTGTGTCTGTGTGTCTGTGTGTCTGTGTGTCTGTGTGTCTGTGTGTCTGTGTGTCTGTGTCTGTGTGTCTGAGTGTTTGTTTGTCTGTGTGTCTGTGTATCTGTGCGTTTGCGATTGCGTTTGCGTTTGCGTTCTTTGCGTTTGAGTTTACATTTGTGTTTCGTTTGCGTTTACGTTTGCATTTGCATTTGCATTTGCATTTGCGTTTGCATTTGCGTTTGCATTTGCGTTTGCATTTCGTTTGCGTTTGGTTTGCGTTTGCGTTTGCGTTTGCTTTGCATTTGCGTTTGCGTTTGCAGTTTGTGTTAGCGTGTGCGTTTGCGTTTTGCGTTTGCTTTGTTTGCGTTTGTGTTGTGTTTGTGTTTGTGTTGTGTGTGTGTGTGTGTGTGTTTGCGTTTGTATTTAGTTGTGTGTGTGTGTGTATGTGTGTGTGTGTGTGTGTGTGTGTGTGTGTGTGTGTGTATGTGTGTGTGTGTGTGTGTGTGTGTGTGTGTGTGTTGTGTGTGTGTGTGTGTGTGTGTGTGTGTGTGTTTGTGTTGTGTGTGTGTGTGTGTGTGTGTTGTTTGTGTGTGTGTGTTGTGTGTTGTGTGTGTGTGTGTGTGTCTGTGTTTGTGCGTGTGTGTCTGTGTGTCTTGTGTCTGTGTGTCTGTGTGTCTGTGTTGTGTCTGTGTCTGTGTGTCTGTGTGTCTGTCTGTGTGTCTGTGTCTGTGTGTCTGTGTGTCTGTTGTCTGTGTGTCTGTCTGTGCTGTGTGTCTGTGTGTCTGTGTGTCTGTGTGTCTGTGTGTCTGTGTCTGTCTGTCTGTGTCTGTGTGTCTGTGTGTCTGTGTGTCTGTGCTCATGTGTCTGTCTGTCTGTGTGTCGTGTGTCTGTGTCTGTGTGTCCGTGTGTCGTGTGTCGTGTGTCTGTGCTTGCCTGTGTGTCCTGTGCTGTTGTGTCTGTGTGTCTGTGTGTTGTGTGTCTATATGTCTGTGTGTCTGTGTGTCTGTGTGTCTGTGCTGTCTGTGTGTCTGTGTGTCTGTGTGTCTGTGTCTGTGTGTCTGTGTCTCTGTGTGTCTATGTGTCTGTCTGTCTATATGTCTGTGTGTCTGTGTGTCTGTCTGGCTGTGTGTCTGTGCGTTTGTGTCTGTGTGCTGTGCCTGTGTGCCTGTGTGCCTGTGTCTTTGTGTCTGTGTCTGTGTGTCTGTGTGTCTGTGTGTCTGTGTCTGTGTGTCTGTGTGTCTGTGTCTGTGTGCCTGTGTGTCTGTCTGTGTGTCTGTGCGTCTGTGCGTCTGTGTCTGTGTCTGTGCGTCTGTGTGCTGAATGTCTGTGTGTCTGTGTGTCTGTGTGTCTGTGTGTCTGTGTGTCTGTGTGTCTGTGTGTCTGTGTCTGTGTCTGAGTGTTTGTTTGTCTGTGTCTGTGTATCTGTGCGTTTGCGATTGCGTTTGCGTTTGCGTTTGCGTTTGAGTTTGCGTTTGTGTTTTCGTTTGCGTTTACATTTGCGTTTGCGTTTGCGTTTGCGTTTGCGTTTGCGTTTGCGTTGCGTTTTCGTTTTCGTTTGCGTTTGAGTTTGCGCTTGCGTTTGCGTGTGCGTTTGCGTTTGCGTTTGCTTTGCGTTTGTGTTTGCGTGTGCATTTGCGTTTGCGTTTGCGTTTGCGTTTGCGTTTGTGTTTGCGTTTGCATTTGTGTTTGCGTTTGCGTTTGCGATTGCGTTTGCGTTTTGTTTGGTTTGTGGGTGTGTTTATGGTTGTGTGTGTGTGTGTTTGCATTTGTATTGTTGTGTGTGTGTGTGTGTGTGTGTGTGTGTGGTGAATGTGTGTGTGTGTGTGTGTGTGCGTGTGGGTGTGTGTGTGTGTGTGTAGTGTGTTAGTGTGTGTGTGTGTGTGAGTGTGTGTGTGTGTGTGTGTGTGTGTGTGTGTGTGTGTGAGTGTGTGTGTGTGTGAGTGTGTGTGTGAGTGTGTGTGTGTGTGTGTGAGTGTGTGTGTGTGTGTGTGTGTATGTGTGCGCGTGTGTGTGTGTAATTATTTTGTGAAGAATGTTTTTTTTTCGGAACGTTTAGCAAGGTGAGTGCGTTGTCACGCCATTGATTTTTGTTGTCTTCTGACAGTGCATGTGGAACCCATCTGCCTTCCTTCTGAACTTTTCTCATTGCATGTAAACGTGTGGAAGTAGCCTGTTGCGTAATGCCAAGCTGCTTTGCATGTTCCTTTTCAGTTTGTGTAGAGTTTATATCCAACAATACTTGCAATTCGTCCGTTTCAATCTTTTGAGGGTGTCCAGTTCGCGATTCATCTCCAAGACTGAAATCTCCTTGGCGAAATTTTGCATATCATCTTTTACACGTAGCGTTCTCTCCATATGCAGCACAAATAATTTCAGTGGCTTTAACAGCATTTTCCTTGATATGAAACGCACGAAGTGGATGGAAAATCGAATGTGCTCTTTTGTTATTGCCATCGTGAACACTACTGAATGTTCAGGTTATGCATCAAGCGACAAAAGGTAAGTCATGAAGTTTAAATTGTGGTTTCGGTTGTATGAAATCTAAAGCTCTGAACTATTTTGTACACCTTAATACTTAGCAATCTTAAAAACCCCCAATACCCAACTAATAAATTAAAAATGTGCAATTTTGCACCCTGAAAACGGTGTGTCACTGGTTATATATTTTTTTTATTTTTAAATTATATCAAAAAGTAGTAGTTTGTTTTGAATGAAGCATTATGGCAAATTATTTGGCGATAGTTTTTTTGTAATTATTATTTCAAGATAAACGTCAAAAATAAATAATAAAATAATGCATAGCTATATTTATATTTCTGCACCTAATACGATGTATTTAAATTTAATTTCGTTGTAGTATAATTCGATACATTTCTCTTGATCGATTGGTATCTGATCTGGATGCAAAGGGGAGCAGGAATTCGAAAAAATGTGTGATTTACCATGTTAAAGTCCTATGTTCCGTTTGTGTGATTAACACCATACTAATGTGGCTCTTTGAACACTATCGTTTGCTGTCTGCACATCAATTTGGATTTAGAAAACGTCTAAGTGCACTCGACAACGTTGTCATACCAGAAGACCATGTCCAAACAGCTTTCGCCCATAGGCACCATTCGTCGGCTGTCTTTTTTGACGTCGAAAAGACCTACGATTGTACATGGAGATACAATATATTAAAAACTATAAGAGGGAATCTAGCACACTTTGTCCACTATTTTTTGCGTAATCGACAAATACAGGTATGAATCGGAGAAGTTGAATCGTCCACAGGCTCAGAAGCCAATGGAATTACACCGAGTTCCTATATAAGTGTTACACTATTTTTGATAGCCGTTAACAAGTTACTCCCAACTGAAGCAGGCGAAAAAGCGCTGCGTTGATGACCTCTGCTTATTTTACGCAACACCAAAAAATGGAGATCTAACCCAAAAACTCCATTAAGCAATTAATAATATGTCTACAGTTGCTAAATCAATCGGTTTCAGGGTCTCTACGTCTAAAACGGTTCACTTCCATTTTTTTCGTTTACGTTCATGTAATATGGATACTCCTCTAGATAACTCCATCATTGCCCGAAATAGAAAAATGAAATTCTTGGAAGTTATTTTGGATGAAAGGCTATCTTGGAAAGATCACATAAACGACTTACTGGCTAAATGTAAACTAGTGCTAAACATTGCTAGTTTTATCCAATATAACCTGGGGAAGTGAGTGAATAACTTCATTAAAAGTATATAGATTGATGATAGTGTCAAAATTGACTGTTTCAACTTCTAAATTAAAAATAAATTCTGTTTTAAACAGTTTAAAGTCTTTATGATGCCGGTTATTCGTCTTTCGTTCTAGCGTTGACATCGCTAGTCGGTTATAGCAAGCCGCCTGTGCGCATTCTTTTCTCGCATCGTTACTGCACTGGCCGACACTGTTGTGACGTTTAGTTTCTTTGCTTATTATTAAAATCACAAAATTGTTTTTACTTTACCATTGACTACGGAGCAATAGTATACTTCTCAGCACGTAAATCTTTGCTGGGTCGACTGGAAGCAATACAATGCCAGAGTATACGATTAGCAATTGGAGCGTTCAGAACCAGTCTACACAAATCAATCAGCTTTGAGGCAGGATTTCAACCTTTATCGCTTAGTACGACTTACCTCCTATTGTGTTACGCACTCCCAACCAGATCACCCTGTATATCAGATTATCTTCAAGTCCTCTACAGATTCTATATTTAACAAATATAATACTAGACCAGCGACAACCAGATACCACGAAAAGCACCTCCATGGCAGGAAAGTAAGTCGGTGGTAATTGAAACACTGACTCACTAGCAAAAGATAACAACAACGACAATGTTATTAGAAGGCTTTAAGAAATTCAAAAATGAATACAATAGCTATCAATTCATATATACTGATGGATCGAAAACATACGAAGGAACCTGATGCTCTGTAGTTGTAGACGAGGAGATATTATCCAGTTTAATATTACCAAAGTGGACGAACATTTATACAGCTGAAATTATCGTGCAAGCCCTGCATATATGTATTCAAAGTGCAGCATACAAGCAATTCAGAATAAATCGGAAAAAGGTGACCTTACTAACATAATCATCTCACAACTTAACAACCTCACGGAACACGGATATGATACGCATCTAACGTAGATTCCAAGTCACATAGGTATATCTGGTAACGAACAGGTAGACAAAGCTGCTCGGCCAGCTGTAAAAATAACACTACCGGCGAAGTACCCGTTCGCATACAAGATTTAAAACAACGCTACAAATGGATAACAAACGACGAGTGGAAACAAGAATGGAATACATCTGATAGTAAATTAAGATCTATAAAAACATCTATAAAAAAACTATATATTCCACATCACTCAAACCGCGCCTGCGTATCGGTCATTGTAACATTGCTTCCTCGTACATGCTATCCCCTAGAATCTTAAAAACGGAAAACCAGTATGTCAAAATTGTAAAACCGACCTTACAGTCAGTCACATACTGATTGAGTATACAAATTATACAAACCAACGAACTACGAACAAAATACCAAAAAACCTAAAAGAGGCTCTAGCACTGATAGATGATGTGACGAGGGGAACAATTAAATTCCTAAAAGAGATTCAAATATTTGACAAGATATAACGCAGATAATAAAATTAATGTAACCTAAATAAGAGATGAAAAACAATGGGCTAATGATCCTAGCAATCGATGTCCTTATTTCATTAATAAAAATAAATAAATAATAATAATAATAATATTAACAATAATTATTATTATTAATAATACACATAATAATAATAATAATCATTATTATTATTATTATTGTTATTATCATTATTATTATCTAAAATGCCACTATAATCTAGTTAGGATAATACACCTGGAATTATTAAAAATATGCAATATAAGTACGTAATGAAACATCAAAATATTATCAACACAATCCTGAGCCTGTCGTTAAAAATAAAAATTTCGTTTGATAGAGTATTGTTAACATCGAGAATAAGAGAATATAATCGATCGGACATCACAATTATTGACAAAGTTAATAGAAATGCCTTCCTAGTAGATATTGCCGTCCATCTCAGTCGTAACATGTTGAAAACATATTGGGCTAACAACTAAAAGAACTAAAAAATTATTTATCCTTGCTAAAAATAAAACACAGTGAAAATATAATAGAACGGATTTAGAAATCAGTACTTATAGACACCTGTTAGAAAATGTATGCAATAAGTAACAACAATAGTATTGCAATTGGTGCTAGGACTCGGAATACTTTTATTTATCTGTAACAACGAAAACACCTGAAAATAATAATAATAATATATTGCCATAATAATTCATACAATAATGAACATAGGCATAGTCAATAAACGTAATGAAAATGTTACACTAAGAATTTAAATAATCGCTGACATTGTATAAACATTGCGAAATAAGGTGCTCTTTAACCGCCTGCTTAAATTTAATAAACTTTGTAGTTAATGGAAATGAACTAAATGTTTTTATAGATACGTAGAGGGGACCTTATTCAAACTGGGTTGTTCTATGAATAGGATTTCTTAAATCATTCCGAGAACAGGTTATCATTACCTATAGGCTATACTATGTGTTTTCGAGTTAGTATTGAACAATTTTAGTTTTTTTTAACAAATATAAGTGAAAAAGTGTATAAAGATGGTACTGCCATTAAAAACATGTTTTACTGAAGTGAGCAGAGGTACACCCCAAATGGAAAATGGCGCGAATAATTTGTTTCTGTGAAATGAAAATATTTCGTAACTGGCTGCGCGAGCCCCAAAACATTACGGCGTATAATAAATGTGATTGAATATATGAAAAATAAAACATTAATAAAGTATCAATAGCTATCTGTGATTCAAGATATCTTACAAAGTAACAAGCTGAACTTAATTTTTTTCGTAATTGTATACTGTAGTTAAACCTTTTCAATCAAGTGTTCAACAAAACACCTAATTGTATTGTATCATGTTGTTAAGGGACATAAACAGATTTATCAAATTTGTCACTGAAAATGAATAAATCATTTTTATTTTGATTAAGTTGCAAATAATTATTTTCACACCATGTAGCCATTTTTGACACCGCGTTGGTTGCAGTTTTTGACAATTCCTGTACTGAGTATGCTGAGATTATGCATAATGTGTCGTCTGCAAACTGGTATATAGTAGAAATGCCTAGTTTTAACTCAAATCGTTTGTGTACAATAAAAATAAAGTAGGACCTAGAATAGAGCGTTGTGGTACTCCTTAGTTTACAATAGTCGAATAGGAGTGATAATTTTGAATTGTATTGTTGTCATATTCAGATACGATTAATGTTCTATTCCCTAAAAACGATTGTATTAGTTTAGCTGCTTGACCCCTTAATCTATAGTGCTCTAATTTTAATAAGAGTGCTTTATGGTTTCAGGTGTCAAACGCCTTAGACAAATCCAAATAAATTCCGGTTACTAACTCGCGATTTACTGTATCGTCTAGGATAGATGAAATTAAATGGTACACAGCTTTTGTGTAGATGATTTAAGCCTAAAACCAACTTGCGTGTTAGAAAGAATATTATTTTCAATATAAATTCCATGATTCTTTTAGAGATTACTTTAGCGATGATTCTAGTGAATATTGACGGAACTGGCAATAGTCTATAGTTATTCTCATCCAGAGTACTACTTTTGTTATGTACTGGTATATTTTTAGAGTTATTTTTTAAAGTTTGTAGATATCTTCCTTGTCACAGACAACAATTTATAATATCTGACAAGGGCTTACACATAAAAGTTTTTGAAATTTTTAATATTTTCGTAGGGATTTCATCTTAGCCTAAGGATGCTTTGTTGGGAAGATCTGTTATAATATCTAATATTTCAGTAGGTGTGGTTGTGAAAAGGTAAATTGTATTTGTATTGACAGTAAAGTCTTCGAAATTATGTTGTAAGTTTTAGCACTCTTGTGTGGTCACCGTTATAAATACTGAAAATTTATCGGCAAAACTATTCACAATTTCTTTAGGCTTGTTGGCAATGACATTTATTTTTGATTGGTACTTATTGATTTTTGTTTAATGTACCGGACAGTGAATTCAGTAACTTCCAAGCAGCTTTTGACGCGTTATTAGAAGTACGAATCTTTATTTTCGTTTAATGATATTTCTACGTAAAGTATTATTTTGTTTTTTTTATACATATAAATACAGCTGTTGTGTTGTTTGCTAAGGTTACGTGGTATTAAAGTTTTCTCATTTTTGTTGAATTTTAGTTTTGTTATTGTTAGTTAAAAATTAGTGGCGCCAGCCTTACTTATCTGATTATAGCTATGGATATATCTCTGCCTGCCTTACCTCCTTATAAAGAAAAGAGTTCTCAATTAACAGTAGGTTTCGGTAATGCACATGGAGCTACGACGTGGTGCAAGCTTACTTTTTTATGTAAAAAATTTTTTTTGTTTTTGTTTGTTTCGAGAGGAAGCTATTTTTATTTGTTGTAATATGCGGAATTTACTTACACGAAAACACTAATATTCCTTTAGACGCCAACTAAGTATGAGCAAAAATTGACTTCATCAAAGATACCCTTCGAATTTTGTAGTCATGTCTATTATAAAGAAAACTATAACCTCCATTTGATATTTGTTATTATTGTGTAATAATTTTATTCGATAACTTTTGAATAGTTTATTTTAAAATTGTTCCAGAACATAAAAATTTATAACAGAAGCATATTTTCGAAACGGACAACACTAGGACGGTGGTAACTGGCAGAACTCTGCACAAGCTAGTATAAATGAATCTAAAGAAATACTTTCTAACTTTGAAATATCAGCAACAGACTTTTTTTGTCAAGTACGACATACTGCAGCTGCTTTCATGGAAACTGATAGTATAGCAAACAGGAAAGGAACTGGTAGACCACGTATGAGAACTGGGGAACAAATTGCAATGTCCAAAATAGAATTCAAAGCGAACCGTCCACATCAATCCGAAGACTGGCTCAAGAAGTGAATTTGAGTTATGGCATTTTCCATGCAATTCAAAAAAAAGATTTAGACATGCATTCATACAGACTACAAATGTACCAGGAGATGTCACTCCAGATTACAATAAGAGAATATTATAATATAAGTGGTTCTTACTGCATTAAATAATGACGTTTCGGTTATAACTTTTTTTCTGATGAATCGTGGTTTTATCTAAATGGCTACATTAAACCACAAATGATGCACTTGTGGAGCGCTGATAATCCACGTTTTCTTTGCGGAGCTTCTTTGCATTACCCTAAAGTAGATGTTTGGGGAGCGTGCTCTGTCGGAGGATTATAGGACTAATGTTCGTTGAAGACACAATAAATACCGAAAAGTAACAAAATAACATTCTTGAAGAATTTATAAATGATTAATTTCAAAAGATATTTGACCATTCAGACCTTGTGATCTCACCCTTTTGGATTACTTTTCATTTCCACTGCTAAAAAATACAGTACTTAAAACACCTGTTCATACGATTTTAGAACTAATAGAAAGAATCACCGCCGCATGTAGTGCAATAACACCCGAATTGTTGCAAAGTGTCTTTGAAAATACGAAATGACATGTGAGGCTGTACTTGCAAGAAGGAAGGCATTTTTAGTATTACACGTAAGTGTGTATAAACTGTAAAATTTTGCAACAATTTTCAACCTTTAACTTTTTTACAGACTAAAGTGAGGTTAGGTACACCTAGTGTGTGGATGTGTGTGTGTAATGTGTGAGTGTGTGTGTGTGTGTGTGTGGTGTGGTGCTGTGGTGTGGTGTGTGGGGGTGTGTGTGTGTGGGACGTGTGAGCGCACGTGCGTGTGTCTGTGAGTGTGCTGGTGTGTGCAGGTGAAATTTATGTGTTTGCTCAAATTTTTCCATTTCTGAAAAACGATTAATTTCACATAACTCTTCTATATAAAGTATTTTAATACCTAACCAAAATGTATTAAAAGTTAATAAAATAAGGTTTAAAATACTTAAACTGTACTGTAGACATTTTTATAGAAGCGGACGGCTTTGGAATTTTGTTTGAAGTTAGCATTTAGATGTCCATTAATCTGACATGAAATTTTGAACGTCTGTCTGACATAGATTATTGGGGAGAGTGGACACTCAATATTAAATTTAATAAGCGCACGAAAGCTCTCATACAACCATTTTGGTGATTCCTAATCGGATCTGTCCCCTTCCTGCACCGCGTCCACCATATTTGTTTTAACTTCACCGTATCTCTTACTGTATCGTGGTTCTTTCTTGGTTTGAGGGGATACAAACATAAACCAAGTGGTGCCCTTTTGTAATTTTTGTGTATTTCTCCCACAGCCACACGCCCTCGCATCCAAATGGTTGACTGACCCACTGAGCCCTATTATTTGTTACGGCACACCCTTTACTTTGGGTCATCAAGCCCTATGTGCACGTAACATACTTACTAATGAAATAGGGTATGTTAATTATGGCTACCCTCTATTGTTTTGGGAGGAAGTAAACTTTTCTCAAAATTACCTATATGTGAGTCTACTCTCCCCATCCTCTCTGAATTAAATATAAATTTCTGGTGTTATAATGCAAACGATTTCAGAATTTCAAAGTTATCTTTGATGAAGTTATTTATAAAAGAGACCTTCAATTCGATTCAACAGAGTTTTTGAAATTGATGATTAACAATTCACATAGATTATATAATAAAAAGTACACTTAAAATTAATTATAATACACAAAGTATCGAGTTTGAGTTGGTGGTGTACTGCTCAGGAGTCTTCGTCCTATTCAGCGCGTGGCTTGTGTAATTGATGGGTTACGTGGTGTTGATGTTGTACCTGTTGATATCGTGTTGTGAAGTTGTTGGTTCCATAAAAAATATTGTTGTTCGGATGTTGTAGCTGTTGTAGTTGGTGCTTTGTGGGCTGTCCCGTTGCCTTTCGGCTGCTGCTTCAGATATCTGAAATAAAAAGAAAAACGTATAAGTTTGGTCATCGTATTGGCTGCACTATTGGAGGTTAGGTTTCGGAAGGTAATAGTTTCGGACACTTGTATACTTATCGAGGCATCCCTTTCTCTCCGTCCCGAATTTCAAAAGGGCACACCTTTGGCCGTGCATGAGGATCACTCCCCACAGGTCAGTCGCAGATTTCCAGCTAGTGCCCTGCCACTTGCGGATACTTTAGGGCCTTCCGAAATCTAAGCCTCCGAGGGCCTAGAATGGCGTCGAGCCCTAAAGCGGGTGGAGCGGCGCTTCGTCACTGCGGCTCTAACCGCATTCGGTACTTGTCAATCTCGCTCGCCGGTCGCTTTTGCTAACTAACGGATTCAGTGTTAAAGGATGTCGCCCCTTCTCTTCTGTCATTGTTTGCGTGGTGCATGGATGCTACCTCTAGGCTGGGGAACGTGGGGATATCCCCAAGTTGGTGGGTATCACCACTCAGTTCACGCACATAGCCCGGTCCGTGCGGGGTTTAGCGCAATCGCTGGGTGGGGTTTTCCTGCGCACCGAATAGCGTGCTGCTTCTTAAGGGCGGGATGGCGTGACGGAATCCTTGGCACCGGTGACATTTTCCATGCCGGATTTTGCCTCAAGTCTTCGATGGAGACAAAGCCGAACCACGACTCCACCGGGATCTTCCTTAGATCCTCTTCTGCTGAAACCAGCAAAGTGGATCGGTCTTCCTTGCTTCTTCATCTGAAACAAGTATAACTAATATCGCGTTCTTGTAGGTCTTTGTAAATGTCCTCCGGAGACTTCAAGTACTCCCAGAACCACCTTAACGTACGTTCACTCGTTGCCTGATGGTATGGTAGGAGTACTTGCCTGTCCATGTACCGAATAGCCTTTACGGTCCTTGGCTGTGGCAGGCTGGATCCTGAATCATCTCTGATTGCCTTCGCTCGGGGAAGGCGATCCCTCTCGGTCAATTCTCGAGAAGAAAGTTCTACTTCTCGCAAAGGATTACCGGCCATCCTCCCCCGTAACGACGGCTTCCATTGCTTCCGGGCGGTCCGTGGTGTCAAGGCCGCCGCGTTGCGGTGTGGGCGTTGTCATGGGTCCAACGGTCTCCTCCAGGCTTCTTCTTCTGCATCCAGAATTCTTCGTCAGGCCATGACTCTCCGGCGTCGTGTATCGGTGGCGCGCTCTTACGGTTGCGGTAGCCGAAATTTCTTGTGTCTTCGTGCATTCTGTCTTCTTCTTTCTTCTTCCTGTTGGTGTCCTGGCTGAAGGCAGGTCTAACACGACACAAGACAGGCGCATTGCTTGGTATCGGTGCTACGTCCAATGGGACCTCTATGTTACTCGGCAGCGTGGTAACAAGTAACTCTCTTCATGCGCTCTACCTGGGATCGTGATAACGATGCTGGTAGAGGCTGTGGATTCGTTATTTTTTAAAACGCTTAAGCGATGTTCGCTGTTCCGAACGCAGACGGGAACACGTGATCGCATATACGCAAATAATTTAAAAAACCTTCAAATCAGTAGCGGCGTCATTTTTTTTGGAAGGAGCTTAACAGAAGATTCATCAGTTGCGAAGTTTTCGCCACAATTATCAAAATAATAAACCTAACCAATTTGTCCTTTCACATAAACATGAAGTCACTTGGTTATTGCTAAATGTTAGAGTCTTTAAAGATACTTGAAACAATTAATTTAAGAAAAATACAGTAAGTGAAACAAATACAAATTTCTATAATAAGAAATCGCTTGCAGGTTCTTTTTTAATAGCTTATACACTCTATAATGTATGATTGTAAAATTAAGCCAAGATATTTAGTTTATTACTAATGAAACATTTAAAATTGAAGATGTAGCTATAACGTTCGATAGAAATAAAGACTGTTTACTTTAATAAGAGGAAACAAAAGGTCTGGTTTAAGTACTAGAATACAAATTGCAAATCACTTTTAAAACAGTTACTTATCATACACACTTTTTCGATTTTTCGCACGATTACAATGGTTATTTACATTAGAGTGCGGAAAAGCTGATTTTACAACGCGACAGCTCGTTTGGGAGACGAGCCCAAAGAGTTCCCAATTACCTGGAGCGTTAGAAAATCACTTTACGCACGAAATTTGTATAACATATTTTGGCCGACAATTACTATTTAAGAAAAAACATATATTAGAACATTGGAAATTATTTAATTTTTTAATATTGGTACTCACAAAATTTGACATTTTCTCTAATTCATCATTTTGCAACATGTCAGACAGTGAAATTTTTGAAGCAACACCGCCAGAAGGAAAGAGGTGGCCAAAAATGGTGCTTCAAAACTATTGCCCCTAATATCAAAGGTCCGATATGAAGCGCAATATTCCAAAGGTGAAGAATGGTGTTCCGAAAAAAATTCAAAAATATACAGTGAAAATGTCATTTTGGCATACTTCATTGGATTAGTGGCAAGAGAGGTAAAATCTATGGAGTATTTACTGTTTGTTAAAATCATATTTTTACATGGAAACATAGACATATCAAAGGACACCAAATTAATTTCGTATTTAAAAAGAAAAACCGCTAATCATGTGCCAAAGAAAAGCAAAATATTGGAAGAAGTACACATTAATACATTTATCGAATAAGCTCCAGATTAGGAATTTTTGCTTATGAACGTACGTGTACGGTTACATTAAATCTTCTTATAAACTACACATTAGAATAATAATTATAATTCCTACTTCCAAGACTAACGTCAGTCGTTCATTTGTTGTTACAAAAAGGCAACGATCGAAAAAGTAACCAAATACATACAAATCAGAGGCAAGATCACCAAAATTACAGGTCGACTATTTCTGAAATACGAGAGAGGAAAATGTGATAATTTAACAGTTGGTATAAATACAATTGGCTCAATACCTTCAAGAATTGCGACTAAGATAATCCAAAAGAATTTACGAGTCATTGTTTTCGTCGCTCTTCTGCTACTTTGTTGGTCAACAGAGGTGGCGGCATTCTGTCGTTAAAAGACATGGAACGTAGAAGTTTCCAGTTTGCCGAAGGTATATCTCTCAAAAGGGTCTCAAAAGGAAAATTGACGTTGCAAATATGTTGACTGAGAAAGTGTCGTCTTCGAGTACCAGTTCCAAATAATGAATTTCCTTCATATTTAGAAACTGCGGATGAAAATACAAAACATCATATCAAGTGGACGTTAATTTACCCTAAACCAATTTTTGGTCTATGTTCACATGTTGAAATAGTACAATCAACATTAATATTTATAATACTTGCGTTTTTAAAAAAGATACCTGAGTGAATAGAGTTTATTTGTATATTAAAAATTAATATTAATTTTATTAAATACATAAAAAAAAAGTTTACCTCAGTAGGATTTGAACCTACGACCTGTACTTTGTTAGAGTACCGCGCTAACCAACTGCGCCATCAAGGTTCCCCCAATCCATATAAATTTTGTCTTTATGTTCATAATGACAAAATTTATACCGATTACGAAAAATCTAGTTCAGATGACGTATAAATGATGTCAAAGCTAACTTTATAATTCAGGAGGCCAAAAATGGAATTCCATTCCTCCACAGTGGTACTCTCAAAGGTCCATCAGACCATTCTTTTGGTGTTGTATGTGAGCTATAAATATATCATATGTGTACACTATTGGGCGGTCATTACTGTAATAATAAAATTACATAGATATTTTGTGCAAAGTACACGAATTACTAAAATCTTCCTGTCCATGTGGAAAATACATGATTGATGAATTAGGAAAACTATTTAGTTGTATTTCTTACCGTAAACCTATCTTTTTAGCAACAAATTACATACCGATACACCCTTAGCAAAAGGGAAACTTTTAGGATATTATTATACAGAGTGTTTCACAACAGATGCGAAAAACTTAAGAGGTTGATTCCTTGTTCAAAACAAAGGGCAGGTTGTTATGTAAACGTTACGTCAAAAGTCAACCATTATGGAGATATGGCCGTACAAAGATGGCGGAAAAAAATTCTTGTTTAATTTTTATCTTAAAAAAAAGGTGGTTGAATAATGAAATTCTATTATGAAGACACACTTTCTACATATTTTTCACATTTTTAGAATGAGTGGAAGAGGTGGAAATAGACTACCCCTATTAATTTGGATGGTTTGGTTTATTTAGAAAATAAAAAAATTAAATGTAAATCATTCCGTGTCGGAACGGGGAAATTAATTTAAAAAAAATAATCTAGATGGCTGCTGTCAAACACAGTTTTATTTTGCACTAATTTTGTTAAAAAATTTTCTGAACATTCACATTTTAAAAATAATTTATTAAGAAACATTTTTGAAACTAACCTATCCTCTATTAACGCATAAACTACGAATGAAATCGTTCTTAAAAATACTATTTAAACATTGCAACTGAAATAAAAACACCTTCTACACAGAAACGACTACATTTTTTATAGCAAGTGTTAAAATTTTGCCTTGCGATGTAAAATGTATTTATCCTACGCATCATTGAGTCCCTAATAGCTGGAATATGCCAGGATCATTTCTTTCACATGATGCAATTATGCGATTTTCAGGTCTTCGATATCCTTTGGGGTAGTGTAAACTAATTCTTTCAGGTATTCCTAGATACAAAATCCATAGGATTTAAATCATTTGATTTAAATATCGATCGATCGAGGCGGCCAAAGATAGGCCGCCTTTCCTATCGAGCGGTTTTCAAGGTAAGATTTAAATACCTTCGAACATTTAAGTGAAATGTGCTGGGGCACCTCATGCATGTAATGTTATCTTCTAGTTTGCAGGTGTAAATGTTCTAGTAGAAAGGCATTCTTCTTGTAAAAATGAAAATATGACTCACAGTTAATCGTAAAAAAAATGGCCCAATTAAATGTTTATCGATAATTCCTATCCAAACTTAACGGAAAACTGATATTGATGTCTTGATTCTATTATTGAATGGGATTATCTTCACCCATACATGCTTATTAGATAGTTTTGAATTGCATCTCTTGAAAACTAGCTTCGTCGAAAAGAAAAAGATTATCGGTATTCACTGGTGAAACCATTGGGAAAAAAGCATTCTCGGTTCGAAATTTTGGTAAGAGAGCTTGAACCCTCTGTACATGGTAGGATATAACTGTTGTTCTTTTAATATCCTCCATACAGTTGATGCATCAGTATTATTCTCTGCAATTTTCCTGGTAATTGTCTCAAGTCGCTTCAATAATGTTTAGTACACCAACTCTTCACTCTGATGTTCCAGATTCATGTAACCTTTGATAAAGCCTGGTAAACGCACTGTGATGAGTAGATTAGGATACTCTGGCGTATAAAGACGACAAGCTTCCAAGGAATCTCCGTTTGCTCTCCCGTACATAAAATGCATATCTGCCATTTTTACATTAGTGAAATTAGTGAATTATTGTTCTTATTGATTTAATTAAAAATCTTATTATTGCACAATTAAACAGATCTGATAACACATTTTTGATTGAATTAATCGTAAGATATTGTATTCAAACTACTGAGTGGTGTCAAATAAAGCAATATTTGAAACGACCTAATAAGTGACAGCAGCCCACTAGGTTTCTTCTAAAATAAATTTCCCGGTCGCGACACGTGGTTTTACTTTAATTTTTTAACTCAATTCGGTAAGCTATGAAAAAATACAAGAGATGAAAAAGTTTCTAAATAAACCAGACTATCCAAGTTTAATTTTTCCAAGTCGTTGCGTAAGTTTTTGTTTAAATTTAGTTAACAAGTATGATAGTAGTCTGTTTCAACCCCTTCCACTTATTCTAAACAAGTGAAAAATATGCAGAAAGTGTGCTTTCATTATCGTAATATTTCCATAAAATTATTATTCTATCATATTTCCTAATTTTTTTTGCATTGCTCTATTTTGAAATAACACGAATACGTAAATACATGTATACATAATTATTGAGATCTGAAAAGAACTTTTTGTTTATATGCTAATAAAATACAATTAAAACACGATGTAACAAAGGAAAACAAGCAAAACCCTGCTACTTCTTAATTCGTATAATTAAAATACTTCGAAATTAGACTTGGTTGCATACTTTTTCTCCCCTTCTGATCTGTAATATAACTTTATAAATACTTTTGCTGTGTTGATAAAATTTACATAATAATTATATAACAAAAATATGAAAAAATAAATACCACAAAAAAAAGGTGGAACCATTTCAATAACGCTATCATCATTAGAGGTCGAACTAACTTTGTCGACCGCTGATGATGATAGCGAATTTAAAACGCGTTCAAGTTTTTAATTTTGTGGCATTTTATTTTTTTGTTACAGACCCTGTCACAGATCCAGTTTGCGATTTTTCTAAATGAAATTAAAATATTACGATAAACCTTATAATTAAAATACTATCCTCTTGTGGCAAAATTCGCGTTTCTAAAGCACAATTTTACAAGGGAAATTGTCAACAGCAATTGCAGCTAACGTCCTCAGGAAAAATAGAAAACGGTTAACTAATATTGCAAATATACCAGCAAGATTTGTAAAACATGAAACCATAAAACATGGAACTGCTAAAATTAATAACTATTATTTGAAGTAAAAAGCCTACAGAAATCATTAATGCAAATTTTTAATAGATTAGATATTATTAAATGGTATTGAAGATAACATACCAGATGACTCTATGGCGAAAACTAACATTGAAAAATACCATAATAATACCACTTTCTGCTAGGGAGGGGGGGAGGGGGGTTGTGTAATCTGGCGCTATCGACATCTACACACATGCTCCAATATTTTTGTAATGACGAGATTTCTTCAAAAAAAAATTAAAAGAAAGGGGTCACTGGTTGCAAGATCCCAACCATAAGGTAGACGTCTGAACTCCAATAAACCACAATATTAAATAACTTGCCGAACACTCCAGCTGGTAATTGCAGTGGCCTTCCTCATTTACTCAATGAACAGAATTCCTTTACAATACCAGTAACTGTTGGCCATTAATTTTCCAGCCGGCACTGTGTTTTCGCCTTTTCTAGTGGTGGAGATCCTTTATGTATCCACTACATCGACTCGTGTTACGTTGCAGGTTCCCAGTGATGTGCCCAACTTTTACTGCCAGCAATAATTTCTGATTTTGTGTAAATGTACCCAAATTTCCCTAACAAACTTGATGCCTGGCTAGTGTCTGTTCCGGTGTAAGGGGTGTAAGTGAGGCTGACCGGTTGTTCATCCCTAAATCTTCACGAAAAATTTTCAAAACCGTTTCTGAAATTTGAACGTCTCTTGCAATAATTGAAAGATGCAGTTGTAAACTACTAATTTTTCACTATCAAACTGCTACCAAAACTGTAAACATCCATCAAGTTTACATAGCTTGATCAGAATACTTGTAAAAATTGTCTCTGGCGTTTAAAAATCGTTACGATTCGTTATTGTTTTTATAGGTGTTAGTATTTTGACGTAGAAGAGAAAATGTTTTCAGATAACTCTTCAATATCATTTTACATTAACATTAAAAGAAATGTAGCAGAACAGGCATTTTCCGTCTTACCTAAATTGAGATAGGAACTACAACAAGAATATAGCTCCAGGAATAGACAGAATCCCGTGTGAATTATTCAAGAACAGCTCGGAGATTTAATTAAGTAAATTGATGCACATTTTCAATAAATTTTATATAGAGGGTAAAGCCTTTGAAGAAGCTATTAGTTTTCCCATTTACAAAAAGGGTACTGTAAATAAGGTCATTAATTACCGAAGAATTTCTTTTTGTAATACAGTAGCAAAATTATTCACGCGACTTTTTTTGAGTAGGATTACTAAGGGGTAAAATTTGGAAAAGTTTAATACCACCAGGCCGTTTCCAATAACCGAATGAAACACCAAAAATGCTTTGCTTCTTTATCCGCCTATCTACAGCATTCGTATACTATAGATCATAATGCCGTAATTTACAAATTATAATGTTTGTGTTTCTACTAAAATGGTAACCATCTTAAAATGTCTATATTCGAACACCTGAACTTTTTTATGTCATGAAAAACCAGTTTTGGAACTGAAATGGAGTAGAAGTAAGGGTTCTTAGTCCGTCATTATTCTCCTTATTCTTGATCGTAACATAAAATTATTTGGGAGGAAGGCTACAAGTGGGAAACGTGCTTCAATTCTCCTACCTGGACATAAAGTGACACCACCAAATATAATTAATTCTGTGTCACCAGAATGTGTAATATACAATTAATCTAAAAAAGTTGAAAACAATGCTTTGCAGAAGTGACGGAAAACCCACAAAACATGAAAAGTGGTAGTACAATAAACAAACAAATTATGTGGTGCCTAAGTAGTAGGTTGTTGTGTAGGTGTTGTCGTTTTAAAAGAGACAGTTCTACTAGGTTTCTCGTTTTATTTTTTAAAAAATGATACCATTATATTAGGAACTTGTGTAAAGTTTTATGTAGATCTGTCAGCTTACCAGTTCATTTATGGATTGAGTTGTTATTGGGGAACTTATAGAAAATTCTAGGTATCAAGTTTGTTTTTTTCCTGGAAATGTCCATTATGCAGTTTGTGATGTACCACAATTGGTGCAGATTCACATATTTTTTTTATAAATTGGAAACTGGGTTTAATTGAAACCATCTAGTAAATATGGGGGCTGTTGTACATTTTGATAACATAAATAAGGTTTACTTCGAGATACAATACCATGGTAAGAATGATTATTTCATCAAATATAAATCAATGATAATTTGAAAGTTAATATTACATCGCAACCTTGTTATTTAATGTAGAGGGGTCTCTTGATTTCATTTTCGATGTATTTTATTTTGACATTTCATACTTATAATGTAACATATTTTATGATAAATGTACGTATACATCTAATCTAGTGGAAACATAAGACGGCTCCCGGGTAAAAGACCAATAAAGGCCACCTTGGGGAGATAACCGCAGTAACACTAAAGTATGTTAATCGTTGGAATACCGTGTGCGTGCCTGTTATGAAATATGTTACCTGTTGGTTCATTAAGTTTAACCGCATGCCATTTTCATGTTGTGATGTTTTACTTATACCACAGTTAGCTAACTGTACAACAGGGTGATCGCCATTTATGTGATACAGGCCTGTATTAAATATTACTGCAAATATTACTGCAGTGTTTATTGAGGTAAGTGTAGGGTTATAACAATTTAGGTGTTTTAATAAACATAGTATTATGTATTTACTTGATATTTCTTTTCCTTATCTGCAACAAGGGCAGCAGAACTGCATTGCACTTGCTAATAAATTTATATACTGTGTTTTATTGCGTTACCTTTATTTTATTCTTCCCTAGATAATCGATGGAGGCACAATAAAAAATTTGCTAAAGTGATCGAATAATTTAGTATTAAGTACCCAAGTCTATCTATACTGACTCGGCAACATATACGGAAGCTGACCAATAAATTTGAAAACACAGGACTCGTTTTAAATACACCAAAATGTGGCCATCCATGACCGATTCGTAAGGATGAAAATCTGCGGATAGTTGCTGAACCTTTAGTATCCAGTTCCAGTAAATAGACTCGTAAGGCATCTGTTATACTTAGTATATCGCGGAGAAGCATGCAAAGGAAATTAGAGGAATTACAATTTAAGTCGAGAGGATGATCATGATAGACGATTGGAATTCTGTGAGACAGTCGTTATCCGATCCAAATTTGTTGCGGTCAATTTTATGGTGTGATGAGGCATGTTCCAAACTCAATAGACGCGTTAATCGGCATAACTGCGTGTACCACTAGGATGAAAATCCTCATCATGTATTCCAAGAAGAGCTAGTACTAAATCTTAGTTCACAATAAAATTACATTAAAAAATCAGGTCAAGTTTCATGTGCAGAAAAGGTAAAAGACTCAAATGTTGAAAAACTGCTTATCTAGCCGTCAGTTCAGGAGAACAATTTAAACAATACATCGCCAACTAAAGAAACTGCATAAAACAATTAACCGGGCACAACTGGAAGTAGGAATACCTGGGGTACAGTCAACTAACAACGGAGGTGTTATAATATCATATGATACAAGATCAGAAGTAAACAAATTAAAAAATAAAGTTAATTGACAAATATGAAGTAGAAGATATAACAAAACTTAATCCAAAAATAAAAATAGCTGTAATTTAAGAGAACTACGATGCAGGGAAACTTAATAAGAGATTAATAATTCAAAACCCAAATATTTTTGATAACTAAAAAAATCTAGAAAGACAGGTTATGTAAGAGATCAGAAGCCGATAGGAATGGATTTAAAGCACAAAAAAACAAGGTACTTTAACTAATAAGAGAGGAAAAGAAAAGTTCTACAATTAAAGAATTGACGAATGAGATTCTAAGTATGGGTATGTAGAAAACTTTAAAATCACTGTTCAGTTCAATGATAAAAAAAAACGAAATAATTCATTATATTTGAAAATAGAAAAATACAGATGAACTGATCACTGCGGCAAACTTCAATGAATATTTTGTAGAAAGTATCAACAATCTTACTACAAATCCTTCTGCTAGCACTTTAATCCACACATCCCAAGGTATAAGATATTTCAACAACAAATTTGAACATTTTAAGAGTTTAGACATAAAAACCTTAAGGAAAATGGTACGGTATGTGACTAATAAATATAATGTAGTACTGATAGAATCTCAACGAAAATATTTAAAACAGCATTTGAGACTGTAGGTGACCAATTTGTACATTTAACAAACACCTGTTAGTTTTTTGAAATAGATTTGTATATAGTTAGGAAGTTAGTACTTAGTTCATGTTTTTAGTTTTAATTTTTTATTTTTAAGAAGGCGCGACAAAAAATAACAGATAAGAATTTTTTGATGAAATGTGATAAAAGTTTTGCAATTGATCTTACATTTTAAATTTCGACTGATATTCGATTGCTGATCCTTCGGCCGGGATCTAACTATTATCTTTATAGGTAAGATCTAACATTGTTGATCTTTCAGCCGGGATCTAAATATTATCTTTATAGGTAATATTTAACATTGCTGGTCCTTCGACATAAAATGAACCAAGGTATGGAGAACATAGGAGTAATAACAAGGAGCAAAAGTAGACTTCGTGACCTTCAAGATAAGGAGGCTCATCAGGACAGCCCACAAGAATCTCGCAAGGAGTTTGACCACGGGACTCACAAGGAGATCCAAGTGGTAGCACAGATAAGGAATGAGACTCGGCTGTCAACAAGTCATAGAAGCTCAAAGCATGCAAGTATTCCACAGTTACAGCATCGCCAGCAGCAAGTATTCGTAAAAAAAATTAGAAATACAACTGAAAGCTGATGAAGAAATGGCAAAATTACTAGACAAAGAAGAGGAATTAATGATAATATGTAGGAAGCTAGGACATGAGAAAAGAACTATTCATAACAAGATGCTACTGGGCAAGGCTATAATTGACGAGGAACTGGGTAGTGATAATGCATCTGCGTAAGAGGTTTAGATTTTGAGGGAAATTCAGAATATTCGGACAGTATGGTAAATAATTGGCTAGGTGAAAACACATTTGAAGAAATGAAACAATTTTTTGCTAGGCAAATTGTAGAAAAAGAGTTCCCTATATTTTCGGGTGAAGTTAGAGATTGGGTACATTTTTATAATCAGTACGAATCCACTACAAAGCTATTGGGACTGTCAAATGAGGAAAACATGTGTAGATTAAGAAAATGTTCAAAAGGAGAGGCAAACAGGCTGTAGATGGATTATTGATAAATAGCATGACAGAGAGCGATTCAGTTGCCAACATTTTGAAGAACAAATTTGGCAGACCAGATATAATTGTTAAGGCATTGATAGCTGAAGTAAAAGATTTACTTATAATCAGATATAGGGGCGGGACGGGCACGAAGAACCATATGGGCAAATAGAGTTATGCGAATTTCCAGCTGGTTTACATTAACTTGGATGTAACACTGCTCGTATATGGGAGACTTGCTCTATACACTTTGTTTACAGCCAAATGTTTACATTTTTGTTTTTGGTAGTGAAATAACTGTTTAAGGTAAGTGTGACTACTTAAATTCCAAAAGTTAAATATGTGACTGTTGTTGGAAAATTTAATGTGTTTGATATTTTAACTTTACATGTAAACTTTTGCATCCATAACCTATAAATTGAAACACATATCTCATGTAATGTGTTTTGGCTTTTATTGTAAGATGCAACCTCCCAAAAGGGCAAAAAGCCACTGGCTTTTGAGTGCAGTTTGTTTAGCATGTAAATATTTTATACTTTAAAACCACATCAATTATATTTTTAATTTTCAGATGGTTTTCAAATATAAGAGAAAAAGCATATTAAAACTACAATGGCAACAGCTATAAATGACATAAATGTTGGAAAACATTCAATAAGGCAAATTTAAAAGACATTCAAATTTACTCTACAGAAACATTTTAAAAATAACGACAAAGACTTAGGTCAAACCAATTTTCACTGGTGAACAAAGAAACATTCGTCGATTTTATTAAGTGGATGCTCGTTTTTTATTAGAAAAGACTTATTGAACTAGTTTGCCAGTTTAAAAGAAATAATATCAAGATCCTTTTAAAATGGGATGCGGGTCAAAATTAAAAACTTTATGTCCATCCAGAATTAAGCCTGCAGTAAACCAACCCATAGAAGAGCTGATTTAATCGACCACAGGTTCAACTATTTTTGAAAACCTCGCATCTGTAAGAGAAAATATAAGTTTTCCTTGAGACATATATAATGCAGATGGAATTCAAACGTCTGCTAAAAGACTCCCTAAAGTTTTAAGTCTAAAAGGTAAAAGGCAATCTATTTCTTCGCTGAAATTGGTAACTGCCATTTGTGTTGTTCTGCTTCTAAATTTATTTCCTTGCCTTATTTTCTCGAGGAAAAAACGGAATCAAAGATATTGGCTACTCCTCCCTTATAGACCTTGTAACGGATAAAGGTTGGATGACAGCTTTTTTAGAATGGTTAAAATTTTTTTAGATCTGTACACCGACAGAAAAAAATGCTTGCTAATGTAAACAACCATTCTTGAATCCATAAAGGAATGCAACAGAATCATATTGTCATTTTGTTTGTAAACACACAAATAAAACTAGACGTTAGTGTTTATTCTGCATTTAGTGGTTACTGAACGCAAATTGATAAGTGGCAAAAAATCATTTCAAAGAATTACCTTGTTTGGAGCAATTTTGGGGGCGTACCTTCAATCAGCAACTCCTCAAAATGCTATCAATTTTGAAAACTGGTATTTGAGTGTAACATAACGTTTTACGGAGTTTTTTACCTGCCGATGTTACGGATAAACCACTGTTGGGTAATTCTACCGTTGATCAAAAGATGACCGTGCTAGACCCTTCACTTAACAACAATGATCGAACTGAAGAAAGAAATGGATTGTAGTAAACAATGTGTCAAAGAAACTTACAAAATAAAGAAACACCTGCACTTCGGGAAATGAAATCGACATCTCCATGAGGATATTCCGTTAAAAAAATTAAAAAAATTAAAGATTTAAAAGACATTGCTGAACAGGTCCTTCAAACATTGATAGTCCAAATATCAGTTTATTGGATATAAGACCATTGCCAAAACATGTAATACAGCCAAGAAAAAGGAAAAAAAATCAAAATACTAATTCAACCCAGTAAAGGATGAAATTGAAAGGTAAATAATCCTACTGGAAAAGGAAAACCTTTAAGCACGGATCCAACAGGTCAAATTTAAAAAAATGTGGATAAAAACCGGAGACATCTGTTGCATGTATCATTTGTAATGATGTTTTTAATTTCAGAATAAAATCTGCCAAATTTGCCATCAGTTAGGTGATTAAATAATAGGCATCTATTTTTGCGATCAGAACAATAAAATTAAAGCGTTGAAGAATTATCTTTTAAGTAATGTTTTAAGTTTTCTTATGTTTTTAGTACTTTTATAACTGGCTCGAATAAGAATCTTTTGTTAATGGGAAAAAGGTTCAAATAAATGTTGAAAAATTAAATTATAATAAAATAAGTATTAATTAGAAATGTTTATATTTTTTTTGGCAAATAAAATGTATATCGTGTGTAAACAAATTACAGATTTAATGAGTTATAGATTAGATAATTTCAAAGTAAAGTTTTTTTTTAATGATTTTGAAATAATAGCTTTTTAGAAATTTAAAAGTTTAAACTGAAACTTTAGGCATGAAAACTATATAAATTGGCCCCGACTACTATGCGATTTACTTCAAAATTACCTACTAATTTGCAATTAAGTTGGAAAAAATATAAAGAAAGATCAGATGTCCTATAAGAGAATGGATTGGTGAAGCAAAATCAGTAAGTTATGCTAAACTTCATTGAATATAAAAAACTAGTACATTGTTCAATAAAAATGCAAAACAACTTTAGTGACAACAGCAGATAAGGAAAAATATAAAAGATCTGTATGTTTTGCATTAAAGAACATTTCATAGTGTAAATTTCAATTTAAACAGCAGTGGGACTACATAAAAACATAAATTTGCTTTTCGTCCTCAAAGGAGCATCACATTATCATGTAAAAAAGGAGAAAATTGGTACCAATAATAAAATAATGTTACTTTAATAATGAGAGGTTTAAAAAACAATCAAAGCCCGAACTGCGAAAGTAATATCGTTCAAGCAACTATTTAAGAAACCCAGGAGACTAGAACTGTAGGCATACAAAAGTTATCAAAATGAATTTCTTTCAAAATAGCACCAGTAAAATAAAAATGGTACACAAGTGGAAATATTTTTTAAAAAATTTAAAAAAATAAAAATTTAAATTTATAAAAAAACTGATCTGAATGGGGACCAAGAGACTTCAAAAATTTAAATCAAGAAAAGTTGTCTAGAATTATAGGAAAAATGGAAGTTCAAAATGGACAACATTTACACTGTACAAGAAATATACCAACCTCAGAACGTTTAAAGACAAATGTACATTTCTAGTAAATTTTAAAGGAATGAACTGGAAACCCACCCTTAATAGGACAAGACCACTGGGACTTAATGGTTACCAGAGAAAAATAGAACCTAAGAATTTATTATCAAGAACTGAACTGGGATGAATTTGCATGGAAATGTAAGTCAGTTTCACGAGGTATAACGAAAATATTGTTTTATATAATACATCAAACGTTATGTGAGAATTACGCGATGAGATTAAATTTTTTTTCTACTGAATCATTTGTGTTAAATTATAGAAAATATTTAAGAAGATATTAGAGCTGAACAACTTCTGGAGAAATTTACAAGAAGATCAAATAGGTGGGAAACATGTTTAATGGTAGAAGACAACTTAAACTGCCAGAAAGTAAAAAATCAAGCAATTAAACGATTAGACCGCATCAGAAACAGAATGGTAAAGGATTCGGAATTTCAGAAAGTTTATATGGCAAGATACAGGACATTTAGACAAAGGATATGAAAAGTAGAACAAGAATTGAAAAGGATAATAATCTAATATTGCACATTTTAAATCCCAATAAACCAGGGAAATTCAGATTTGTTTTTTTGCTAAATCCAATGGTGAGCCTTAATAACTTCTTCAAAGGTTAGATTTTACAACTCCTTGGTAAAATCTTTGGAAATTTCGAGAAAAATTTTATTTCAGCAGATATTCGTGAAATGTTCCACCAGGTCAAAATAAGAAAAGAGGATCAACTGCTCAAAGATTTTAGTATGACATGGACCAAAAGGAATCGACATATACCATAATGTAATGATTTTTGGTGCTTGTCTTCATTTTAGCGCAATTAAAAACAGGAATGCATTAAAGTTTAAGGAGGAATATTCTAAAGCGAAGCTTTATATATAAACATTACATGGATGATTACAGACAGTGTAATATTCAGGAAGCAATAACACTAATTGACAAGTCTTATAATACACGAACGAGGAGATTTGACTTAAGAACCTGGTGAGTAACTCAAGAAGTAATGTCACATTATCAAAAAGGACCGAAGAGAAAAAATGTCAAGTAATGGAATAAGTTTAGAAGACAAACAGTGTTAGGACTCAAATGGGAATTGAACATGATTCTTTTCGATCCATTGGTATTATTGGAAATTTCACTGTCAAAGGTAAGATAATTTTGCAAGATATCTGGGAAGGGAATAAATTGGGATGACCAAATATTTCTTGAGTTAAATAAAGATGGATGAAATGACTAAAAGGACTGGATTCATGAAATATACAATCCTAGACACTATGGTTTTAGAGAACATTTAATTACATATTTTTGTGCTGCAAGTTCACAAGCATTTGTTTAAGTTTTTAATGATTATAAAACTAAACTTTTGATGTCCAAACAAAAGTCGCCCATTCCCTTAACAATTCCACGTCTTGAATTGAAGGTGCTCTGATGGAATGATTTAAAAGCATTTTAAAAATTATTTGAATATCACTAAACATTTTTTTGGATGGATTCAAGAACAGTATTAAGCATGACGCTGGAAATTTAAACCAATCGTTTCAAACCAAGTTTGGAAAAAGAAAGAACAAACATCTATGTTGGCACTGGATAAACTAGCAAATGTGGCTGAAAAGCTACTAGAGAACAAATTGAGATAGACCCAAGTAATCTAGCAGATGATTGGGACCTAGTTGTCTGCATGAAAATGTTGAAGAAACTACAGAAAATGAGACTGAAGAATAAGTCAAAATAGGCGGTAACTGAGAGAAATTTAAATTTTTGGCTTACTTACTTAAATTATAAAAAAAGATAAAAGGAGGAGTCATTACAGAAAGACTAACTAAAAGACATACTTTGTGCTGAAAATTTGTGATAATGATTCAGAGAGGAGCTACATAACACAACGTAACAAGCCATTACGAAAGTAAGTTGTATCAGTTATCACCTTTATAGAAAACGGATTAATAGACTTCTGGGAGAATCCAAGTCATCACACTTCCTGGAAGCAAAACGACCTATTACCAGACGCTAAACACAAAAAATTACCCATTTTATCACAGGAAGACTATCCATGGATGTCATTTGCTAAATAAACTAAGACAAAATTTTTGGATTATTCAAAGAAAAATGTTGCCTATATTTGAAGTTGTACTTTCTGGAAAAAAGGCACAACCTAGAGTGCCAAAATGGGACAACTACCAACGTATCGTTTAGAGACCGCAAATATTTACGTTTGTTTAAGACTATTTTGGGCCTTATAACGTAAAAATTGGTCGTACGATTGAGAAAAAAATATTGTCCTATTTACATGCCTTTCTGTAACAAACACCTGGAACTGGCAACGACTAACCACAGATCTACTGTTTTGCCTTAAGAAGTTTATATCCAGAAGAGGACAACCGAAAATAATACTAAGTGTAATGAAACTTAGGAAAAGTAGACAAACAAAGGGTAAAATAATTTCTCTAAGTCAAAAACTGAATGGAAAATTCATAACCAGCTAATCCTATGATGGGAGAACATAACGAATTCGATCTGTTAAAAGTTCTAGGTATCATTTAAAAGAAACAACACCTAAACCACATGCCTTACGTTACTGCTAAAAACTGAACACACAGTGCATATAGACCTCTTACTTATGTGTCATCCGACAATGAAGATGTTGAAAGTGTGACCCCAAACCATTTTATAATCGGTCGATTAGAATTTCAAAGCTCCAGGAGTTTTCGAAGAAAGAACTTGTATTTAAGAACACAGTGAAACGAACAAGTATTAGCGAAAAGTTTTGGAATAGATGGTTTAAATTTTTACCTTGACGAAGAAACGAAGTGGTTTGAAAATAGAAAATGGTGATATGGTGATCGTCGTCGACAACCAGTTAAGAAATAATTGGCCTCGGCAGGATTGAATGTCTTCCTGGGAAGGACAACAAAATTGGGTGGTTGATGCAAATTTATAAAGAACATCGAAGATATGGACAGATTTTTTGGAGTTTGGTGAAGGTTAAGAAAGAAATGTTAGTTTTTTGAAACAGATTTGTATAGTATATTTTAAATTTTGACTGATATCCGAATGCTAATCCTTGGGGATCTAATTATTATCTTTATAGGTAAGATCTAAACATCAGTACAGAAAACTAAAAATTGGAAAACCTCAACATTCTTTCCCTAGAAAACAAGAGAAATGCAACAAAGTGTTGAATTTCGACCATTACCAATCCAGGAACTAAAATTAATAGAATATATTGAAAGACATAATTTACTCCCTTCAATTGGTTTCCGTGAAAAAAAACTCTTAAAGTGCATTGCTTAATGTAACGATAACTGGAAAAGTATTAGAAACAAAATCAGTTTATTGAATTTTCGTAGAGCGTTTGAAACAATCAATCTATCTACTATTAAAATTAAAACAGTTGGAATTGATGGAAAAGTTTACAAATTAAGGATATCTTCAGGACCAAGCAGCTAAAATGTAACAACAGTTTTTTATCATCAGAAAAATAGTATGACCCTTTAAGGAATTATGAGACCAAATTTGTTCACTATATGAATGATATTGTTAGTGAGTGTAATTCAGCTTTTGCAGATGACTCAGGTACTGTGCAAGTGATAATATTAACGATTTGCAATTAGTAAAATGGTTAAAAATAACAGCTTTTATTAAAACCAAAATTAACAAATGTGATACTTTAAAGATTTTTATATTCTTAAATAGAACCACCTGCTAAATGAAACAGAACTTAAGGCAGATAGCATTTCAGTTAACAAAACCTTTTAAATACTTTTTTTGTTAAAAAAAGTTATTTTCATTTTTCTAATGTACATGCAAAATTCTGCTTAGGTAATAAAATTTGAAGTTTCAAATTAAGTAGAACAATTAAAAATAACATTTTCTTCTGAGGAAATTTCAAACACGGAAAAGTTAAATTTAAAGGCCCTGAAAGCTATTAGAACCAAATTTTCACCTCCTAAAATTATAAATTTTCAATTGGATAAATTTATAGCATTATAAAAAATGGTCCGATTTTAAATAAAACACTGAAAAATTAAGCAAAATTGATTTTTCAATAATAATTTTTTTGCCTCACTTAATACAAAATATACTATAGTAGCTAATAATCCTTCTTAGAAATTCCAGGTAGTTTGTAAATAATAAGTGTCGTCTTCAAAGTTAAAAATAAATATATATATATATATATATATATATATATATATATATATATATATATATATATATATATATATATATATATATATTTAATTTTTTAAAAAAAAGTAATAGTTTTTTAAAAATTTAACAGGAATAAACAATGTTTCAAAAGAAAAGTTCCTTAAAATATTTAAAGGCCGTTTCCAGAACGGGTGTTAATATAATTTTTTTCAAATTTTATTATAACTCTAAACAAGTTAGATTTTTTTATGTTGGGGGAAATGCTTTAAAAGGGCATAAAACAACGATAAAATGTTACAAATTACAGTGGCGGATAGGGTGTAACCCTTTCATAAACAAATTTACGCCAAGACATTTTTAAAAATTTTTTTTCATTATTACATAAGTTTAAAAAAATAAGACCTTCTTCGTTTGAAATTCCTGTCGTTTCCAGTTTTTTGAAAATTTTATGGGCAAGAAGTGAGGAAAATTGAATTAAATTTTTAATTTAATAAAACAAGACCAAGTACCAACGATCGTTTCTTTAAAATTTCAAATACATTTTCATTTATAAATAGGTAGGTTATCGGTTTTTTAGTATCCATTGTTATTATCCTCGTATAAAAAGAAATGCATAATTATTATTGTTATGCGGTCAATACTTTCTGTATAATTTGTATGTATCAATTTCGCCATAAACATGTATGTAGTTTTAAGTGAGATTCTAATAAGTTATAGACCGCTGCTCACTTGCTCTCATTAAAAGCCCCACTGTATCAAGCCATACTCAAATACAAGACTTTTGTAAATTGAAATCTGTTTAGTACACTAATTTTAACAATCCTTATTTATTATTGTAACAATACTTAATTAATAATTGTGAAATTAATAAGAATTTTAAATAACGATTTATAAATAAATAACAATAACACTAGTATAATAAAATTAGACACTTTGTTCAAAATGTAAACCGTTCTTTTCAATACAATTTCACAGCGACGTACAATAGAACGTCTTAAGTTAATTAAATGATGCACCCTTATTTCATTGCAACAAAATATGATACTCCTTGGAAAACAAGTAATTTAAATTTTTATTTTGAAACGACAGTTTGACTTTTACAAACACTTGTTTCATCTTGAATAATTTCACTGTTATTAATTATTGTTTTTAGTTCAAAAGTTATTTCATTTGATTTGCCAGCTTTTAATTAGTGTAACATGCCGTTTACATTTACAAATAGCGAACAAGCCGACATTCATTTTATTTATGGGTTCGCAAATGAATTCAAGGTACCAGCTAGGAGTATCGGAGAAGATTTCCAAATAGACGACAACCTCATCATTCCGTTTTGTGAGTATCCATCGTCGATTTGTTAACCAGGGTTTGAAAATGTATGGGGCCGACAGAACAACCGTGGACGAGATAGAATTGGAGAGGTATATTGCGTGAATTTAATAGGAACCCCACGACAAGTACTCGACGTACTGCTGTTGCTCTTGGTATTTCCCAAAATAAAGTTTCCCGGGTTTTAAAACGGGATCACAGACATATCATTTTCAACCTGTTCATGGTTTATGTCCAGGTGACGCCGAACGAAGACTTAATTATTGTAGGTGGGTTCTTAACTCCATTCAAAATAATAGAGATTTCTTATCCAACATACTGTGGACTGATGAATCCTGTTTTACTCGTCGTGGTATCGTAAACTTTCACAATCTGCATATATGGGCCATGAAAACCCACATGCCATTCGACCAAGAAGTTTTCAACATGAATTTAGTACAAATGTCTGGATTGGAATTTACGGAAACCACGTGTTTGGACCTTATTTCTTGCCACAACGTGTAAATTCAGAAAATTTCCTACAATTTTTAGAAGAAGAACATGTTAATATGTGGGAAGACATTATTTTGAATTTTTTTTTGGTTTCAGCATGGTGGATGTCCGGCTCATTATGGCAGAAATGTAAGAAATTGGCTAAACAATAACTGCCAGGAGGTGGATAGGTCGTGAAGTCCAGTGGCGTGGCCTCCTAGATCCCCCGATTTAACGCCACTTGACTTTTTTGTATGGGGATTCATGAAGGAAAACTCCGGTTAATACACTTGAAGAACTTCACAATCGCATCAGAGATGCTTGCAATGAAATAAGGGTGCATCATTTAATTAACTTAAGACGTTCTATTGTACGTCGCTGTGAAATGTGTATTGAAAAAACGGTTTACATTTTGAACAAAGTGTCTAATTTTATTATACTAGTGTTATTGTTATTTATTTATAAATCGTTATTGCTAAGATTCTTATTAATTTCACAATTAATTAAGTATTGTTACAATAATAAATAAGGATTGTTAAAATTAGTGTACTAAACAGATTTCAATTTACAAAAGTCTTGTATTTGAGTATGGCTTGATACAGTGGCGGCTCTTTAATGAGAGCAAGTGAGCAGCGGTCTATAACTTATTAGAATCTCACTTAAAACTACATACATGTTTATGGCGAAATTGATACATACATAATTATACAGAAAGTATTGACCGCATAACAATAATAATTATGCATTTCTTTTTATACGAGGATAATAACAATGGATACTAAAAAACCGATAACCTACCTATTTATAAATGAAAATGTATTTGAAATTTTAAAGAAACGATCGTTAGGTACTAAAATGGCTCTAAATGTTTTATTATATCTTTTTATTAAAACTTTATATTCAATTATTCACATAAAGCACATTACTTAACTTAGTACCACATCAAACACTAAAAATCAAAATAACTCGGAAACGCACAGGAATTTCGAAACAGAAGAAGGTACATTATTTTGTTAAACTGTATGTAGATAATGAAAATAACAGTTTTTTAAAATAGTCATTGGCGTAGAAGTTCTGTTTATGAAAGGGGTTGAGCACCCTCCACTCCGCCACTGTGCAAGTTTGTGAACATTCTTATCGCTTGTTTTATGCCCCTTAATTAATAGACATTATCCCCAACATGAAAAAATCTAAGCATTCGTTTATGAGTTATAATGAAAATTTGAGAAAAAATTATATTCAACACCTGTATCTCGAAACGAAGCCTTCTACGACATATGTTTATAGGAACTTTTCTTTTAGAAACATGTGTTCTTCTCCTGTTAAAGTTTGTCTACAAAAAACTAACTCACCCTGTATATATTACAATGTACAATTTAAATTAACATAAATGACACTATTATTTACTATGTCGAAACTAATCAATTTTACCAACTATCTTAATAAAATATTAAGTGAAGACTAATTCATTAATTTTATTAACCTGTTTCAGGCTTTTAAAGCATCTATTTACATTTATTAAAGTCGACTGCTAGTTGCAGTCATAACTGTACTCTGTAAAATAGGAATGGTAATATTACCTTTCTGAAATGCCACTTGTCAATATTTGTCAAAATTGAAAACCCATAAATCTATGGAACGATTTATTCAAAGAAACGAAAACAAAACTTTACCTAATTTTGGATTTTTCGGAATCAATGATTGACTGATAGATCAATTTTAAGTGAAACCATTTGACATCAAAATTATGTATTATGAAATGAATGCGATCGGCTCTGCCAACTCAGGCAATGCCTACTTTTCAAAATTCTGTTCCTTTCTTATAAAATATTCTAAATCTACATCAGTAAATAACATAAATCTTATTACAAATATTTAATTGTCCCTATTTGAAACTTGTAATTATGTTTTTTTAATACAATGTTGTCTGAGTTGAGTGACACAAAATTATTTCTCCATAAAAAGGATCACGTATTCTTTTATCCCTTATAAGATGAGCACTTTATCAACTAAAATTCATTTTGTATAATGCCATCAGGGCTAGCTCCGAAAAAACAATAATCTTTGCAAATGAAAACCACAACTTTCTACCTTGCGTAATTCCATTTCAAATCGTTTTATGGAAATTTCTTGGTTTCTATTCCGTATGAAATTGCCTTACTATTTATAGGTGTTGAATAAAATATTTGTTTAATAATTGAGGTGCGATGGGTTTTCTCCAAATTAAAATCCTTAAAACGGCTGTTATTCTGTTCATCCCTTAAAACAGTTCGTGCAGGAATTATTATAATGTTTTACAGTGATTATGAAAACAAAGAAGTATTATAGGAATTTGTTAAATGCCTACCTGGTCCTCCTTTTAAAATAAAATTTGGTCAGCATCTATTGATTTATTCAAAAATTTGAATCCATCTCCAAAATAAAGCATTAGATCCATTATTGTATGTGACAGGATGCAGTGTTAAGAAGATATTAGAATGTTTAAACTTGCTTTCAGTTAAAAACCGATTTTTTTGACACAATGACAGTTGTTTATCAAATAAAAACAATCTTCTACCTAATCAGATCTATGAATTTCGGATTTTGCCTTATGGAGTTTCACAAAATAAAATCTATAAACACAATTTCAATCTATAGCGAAGCTTCGTTCAATCAATTAACTTTGAAATTTGATAAGAATGGATTAGTTTTAACGCCATTACAAGTATAACAGAAACGTGAACTTTGCATAAGGAAAATGGTCGATTTTCAAATCACCTTTCAAAATTTCAAAATTATGTTTCTCGTTTGTTTTTCTATAAAGTAAGATAGGTAATAACTGATTTGTTTTCAGTAAAATTCAATAATTTCATAACAATTAAGATAAGATGTAATAAATGATTAGAGCTGAGAATTAAAATAAATCTTTTTGAATTAAGTTTCAGTATCGTAAATATAATAACCATACTGAGATTTGTTCTTAATAACTTTTCTCAACAGCCTACTACACTAATTGACACAAAGGAAAGTTTCAAAATTAAATTTAAACACTGGTCAATAAATAAAGATTTTGACTGTGTGTGTGTGTGGTTGTGTGCGTGTGTGTGTGTGGTGTGTGCTGTGTGTGTGTGTGTGTGTGTGTGTGTGTGGTGTGCGTGTGGTGTGTGTGGTGTGTGCGTGTGTGCTGTGTGCGTTGTGCGGTGCGTGTGTGCGTGTGTGCGTGTGGCGTGTGTGCGTGTGCGGTGTGTGCGTGTGGCGTGTGCGTGTGCGTGTGGCGTGTGTGGCGTGGTGCGTGTGGCGTGGCGTGTGTGCGTGGTGGCGTGTGCGTGTGTGGCGTGGCGTTGCGGGTGCGGTGTGCGGTGGCGTGTGCGGTGTGCGTGTGGCGTGTGTGCGTGTGCGTGTGCGCGTGTGTGCGTTGCGCGTGGCGCGTGTGCGCGGTGTGCGCGGTGCGCGTGTGCGCGTGTGCGCGTGTGCGCGTGTGCGCGTGTGCGTGTGGGTGTGCGCGTGTGCGCGTGTGGCGTGTGCCGTGTGCGCGTGTGCGCGTGCCGCGTGTGCGCGTGTGCGTCGTGTGCGCGTGTGGCGTGTGCGGTGTGCGGGGGTGCGCGGTGGGTGTGGGTGTGGTGGCGTGCCCGGGTGCGGGTGCCGCGTGTGCGGTGTGGCGTGTCCCGTGTGCGCGTGGCGGTTGGCGTGTGGCTGTGGTGTGCGCGGTCGGCCGCGTGGGTTGGCTGTGCGCGTGTGCGCGTGTGGCGTGTGCGCGTTGGGGTGCGCGTTGCGCTGGCGGTGCGCGTGTCGCGTTTGGGTGTGCGGTGTGGGTGTGGGTGTGTGTGGGTGTGGGTGTGGGGTTTGTGGGTGTGGGTGTGGGTGTGGTTGGTTGTGGTTGTGGTGTGTGGTTTGTGGTGTGGGTGTGGGTGTGCGGTGGGTGTGGTGTTGGCGTGTGGCGTGTGGCGTGTGCGTTGTGGTGTGCGTGTGTGCGGTGTGCGTGTGGTGGCGGGTGGCGTGTGCGGGTCTGTGCGCGTGCTTGGCGTGTGCGGGTGCGGGTGCGGTGTGCGGTTGGCGGTGGCGTGGTGCGTGTGCGTGTGCGCTGTGCGTGTGCGGTGGGTGTGGGTGTGCGGGCGGCGTTGGCGTGTGCGGTGGGGTGTGGCGTGTGCGGTGTGGGTGTGTGTGGGTGGGTGTGGTGGGGGGTGGGTGTGGGTGTGGGTGTGGGGTGGGGTGGGTGTGCGGTGTGGTGTTTGGGTGTGGGTGTGGGGTGGGTGTGTGTGGGTGTGGGTGTTGTGGGTGTGGGTGTGGGTGTGGGTGGGGTGGGTTGGGTGTGGGTGTGTTTGGGGGTGTGGGTGCGCGTTGGGTGTGGGTTTTTTTTTTTTTTTTTTTTTTTTTTTTTTTTTTTTTTTTTTTTTGTGGCTTGGGTTTGGCTGTGGGTTTGCGTGGGTTCCGTTTCGGTGCTTCTTTCTTTTCTTTTTGGGTTTGTTTGGCTGTGGCTTCGGTTTTTTGGGTTTTGCTGTCTTGCGTTTCGGTCTTTTGTCTGTGGGGGTTTTGCGGTGTGCTTCGTGTGGGGTGCTGTCTTTTTCTTTTG
>JARFJB010001423.1:0-15000 GCA_036346205.1 Vesta saturnalis
TACATTCGAAAATTATACCTGATTTATTTGTATGTTAAATTACTAACACACACCACGCACGCCACGCACCACGCACACGCACACGCCACGCACCACGCACGCACACGCCCACGCCACCACACGCACGCACACGCACACGCCACGCCCCGCACACGCCACGCACACACGCACGCCACCACCCGCACGGCAAACCCACGCCACCCACGCACGCACGCACACGCACGCACCCCACGCACGCACACGCACACCACACCACACGCACGCACACGCACACGCACACGCACACGCACACGCCCGCAGCCGCCCCGCACCACACGCACACCACCACCACACCACACACACACACACACACCACACCACACCACACACACCACACCCCCACACTCACACACACCCACACTCCACACTCCCCACACCTCCACACACCCACCCCACACCCACACACCCACCCCACACCACACCCCCCCACACACACACACACACACCCCCCCACTCACACTCACACTCCACTCCCCCTCCCACACACACACCACCACCCCTCCACTCACTCCCCCTCACCCCCTCCCCTCCCCTCCACCTCACCTCCCCTCCCTCCCCCTCACCTCACCTCCCCACCTCCACCTCCCTCCCACCTCCCCCCCCTCCCTCCCCCCCCTCCCTCACCTCCTCCCTCCCTCCCCCTCCCTCCCACCTCCTCCCTCCCTCCCTCCCCACTCCCCCTCCCCCCCCTCCCTCCCTCACACTCCCTCCCCCCTCCCTCACCTCCACTCCCCCTCCCCCCTCCCCCCTCCCCTCCCCCTCCCTCCCTCCCCTCCCCCTCCACCTCCCTCCCCTCCCCCTCACCCCACCTCCCTCCCCCCTCCCCTCCCCTCCCACCTCCCCTCCCCCCCCCCTCCCCCCTCACATTCCCCCTCCCTCCCACCCCTCACCTCCCTCCCTCACCTCCACACACACCCCCCCCCCCCCCCCTCCCACCCCCCCCCCCCCCCACCTCTCCCCCTCCCCCCCCCCACACCCCCACACTCACCCCCCACACCCCCACCTCCCTCCCCCCCCCCCACCACACACCCACCACACCCCACACCCCCCCCACACCCACCCCTCCCCCCACCACACCACCACACCACCCACTCCCTCCCCCCCCCACACCCCCCCCACCCCCCCCACTCACCTCCTCCCCACCCCCCCTCCACCTCCCCCTCCCCTCCCTCACCTCACCCCCCCTCCCCCCCCCCCCCCTCCCTCCCCCTCCCCCACCACCACACCCCCTCCCTCCACCTCCCCCCTCCCTCCCCCCCCCACCTCCACCTCCCCCCCTCCTCACCTCACACTCACACCACACCCCCCCCACCCCCCACCTCCCCCCTCCACCCCACCTCCCCCCCCCCCCCCCCACTCCCTCCCCTCCCCTCCCCCCACACCCACCCCCCCACCTCCCCTCCCCCCCCCCCCCCCTCACCACACTCCCCTCCCCCCCTCCCTCCCTCCCCCCACACTCCCTCCCCCCTCCCACCTCCCCCCCCCCCCCCCTCCCCCCCCACCTCCCCCCCCCCCCCCCCCTCCCTCCCCCCCTCCCCCCTCCCCCCCCCCCCCTCCCTCCCCCCACCCCCCCCCCCACCCCCCCCCCTCCCCCCCTCCCCTCCCCCCTCCCCCCTCCCCCCCCCCCCCCCACCACCCACCACACCCCCCCCTCCCCCCCCCCCCCCCCCCCCCCCCCCCCCTCCCCCCCCCCCCCTTCCCCCTCCCTCCTCCTCCTCTTTCCCCTCCCCTCTCCTTCCTTCCTCTCCCCCCCCTCCTTCCCTCTTCTTCCCTCTCCCTCTCCCTCTTTCCCTTTTCCCCTTTTTTCCCTCTTTCCTCCCCTTTTCCTCTTCCTCCCTCCTCTTTTCTCCCCTTTTCTCCCTTTTTTTCTCCTCTCCCTTTCCCTTTTTCCTCTTTTTTTTCTCTCCCTTCTCCCTCCCCTTTTTCTCCCTTTTTCCCTTTCCTTTCTCTCCCTCTCCCCTCCCTCCCTCTCCCTCCCTCCCTCTCCCTCTCCCCCTCCCTCTCCCTCCCTCTCCCTCTCCTCCCTCCCTCTCCTCCCCTCCCCCTCCTCTCCCTCCCCCTCCCTCTCCCTCCCTCCCCTCCTCTCCCTCCCTCTCCCTCTCCCCTCCCTCTCCCTCCCTCTCCCTCTCCCTCTCCCTCTCCCCCTCCCTCTCCCCTCCCTCTCCCCTCCTCTCCCTCTCCCTCCCCTCTCCTCTCCCTCCCTCTCCCTCTCCCTCTCCTCTCCCCTCTCCCCCCCTCTCCCTCCCTCCCCTCCCCCCCCTCCCTCTCCCTCTCCCCTCCCCTCCCTCCCTCTCCCTCTCCCTCTCCCTCCCCTCCCCTCCCCTCCTCTCCCTCTCCTCTCCCTCCCCTCTCCCCCTCCCCTCTCCCTCTCCTCTCCTCTCCCTCTCCCTCTCCCTCTCCCCTCTCCCTCCCTCTCCCTCCCTCCCCTCTCCCTCCCTCTCCCTCTCCTCTCCCTCTCCCTCTCCCTCCCCTCTCCCTCCCCTCCCTCCCTCCCTCTCCCCCCCTCTCCCCCCCTCCCCCTCCCTCCCCTCCCTCCCCTCTCCCTCTCCCCTCCCTCCCTCCCCTCCCTCTCCCTCTCCCTCTCCCTCTCCCTCTCCCTCTCCCTCCCCCTCTCCCTCTCCCCTCCCTCTCCCTCTCCCTCCCCTCTCCCTCTCCCTCTCCCTCTCCCTCTCCCTCTCCCCTCCCCTCTCCCTCTCCCTCCCCTCCCTCTCCCTCTCCCTCCCTCCCCCCCTCTCCCTCTCCCTCTCCTCTCCCTCCCCTCTCCCTCCCTCTCCCTCTCCCTCTCCCTCTCCTCTCCCTCCCCTCTCCCCTCCTCTCCCTCTCCCCTCCCTCTCCCTCTCCCTCTCCCTCCCCTCCCTCTCCCTCTCCCTCTCCCTCCCTCCCTCCCTCTCCCTCTCCCTCTCCCTCTCCCTCTCCTCTCCCCCTCCCCTCCTTTCCCTTTCCCCTTTCTTACAGTGTAATTTTTTCTAACTTTTATTTTGTTTTAATAAACTCTTGTGTGTAGTCCACCGCAACAGTAGTAGATTCTGTTCTCCTACTTGCTGCCACCCATCCATAACAGTTTTCTTGTAAAAAAATTTACTTACTTTTTAAACATATTTGTCACCTGGGGTTTTTTCTTTTTTCTTGTTCGCAAAACCGTTGATTTTTTGGTTTATAGCCATGTGCCTTTCGGTTCAGAAACCCAGTTTTAGGAAGTTATATTGACATTCTGATAAATAATAAGGGTGCTTCTCAGCATTGAACTCTGCGGATTTGGTGATTTTTTCACTTACCAAAAACCAGACGGATCTTATTGGGAACAACAGCAAAATTCTGACTGCCGCTGTGTGGTGTTTGTAAAACATCGCCTTCGTTATCGCTATACATTTCTGCACCAATTCGTTTGTGCAACATTCGCTGCACAGCAAGACAGGACTAGCTACACAATGACAGTAAATAATCAATAACAAACTGCACATACCTCGTTAGACATCTTATGGGCAAAACATTTCTTCTTGAAGTCGACTAAAGAATAGTATTCACGGCTGCTCCTGTTGAAAGTGGCTATAATGATCGTGCTTATTCATTCAATTATTACAAACGGAATGAATACTTTTTCTTTAAAGTGTACTATGTGGGAAAATAATCGAGGTAAGCGGCTGTAGTATCTTAGGACCTCTCATTCTGACAACAATTTTTATGATGAATGTGGCCATGAGAAAATGCTGGAAATTATTTTAAAGTTCCGTACTGACCATAATAAGAGTGGGGGAAGCAATTGAAAGTGTAATCATTGAAATTGCCGTAAATTCTAAACCACTTATTCAACTTTAGTAAAATAAAGCTTGTTTGGAAGACAACTGTAAGTATTTCAAATTGCCGTTGCCATTGTTACATTGTATCAGTTTTTTCATTTTACTCTGAAAATTTAAATCACACCATATATCTTTGACATTGTATTCGAAAATTTAATTACATTTTTTGAAAAAACGTCCAACGGAAAGTTGGTATCTTTGCTCGTTTTAAAGTTATAACGAAATGAAAATTTTTAGAACACTTTAATTGACGAAGTTTGGTTTTACTGGGCCAAATTAGATAGATGTTGGTCTCATATTAAAGAGATAGTTGTTGTTAATCGAACTAAGGACCAACAGTGATTTTTAATGTCTATCACCGACGCTAGGGGCATTAAGAATAAAGATAAGGTTTTTACGCTTTTTCTTTAAAATGTCAATTGCAATGGTGTAGTTATGTATATATCAAAGTCAAAATATATATTAAAACAAGTTTCATAAGACGCGTTATTATCGCATGAGTCAAGTTTGAAAACGACCCGCGCGCAGCAGTTTTCTAATGGATGAATGCCATAAAGCGTCTTATGAAACAGTTTCTTATGTTTTTCTATTTTGCGTATTTGTGTTGAAATTTTGAAAAATGTAAATTCCATTTGTCACCTTATTTCATAAATTTGAATCTAGGTTGGCAACAGTGGTATTTGTTTGTTTGAGTTCGATACAAATATAGATTATAGTATATTAAACAAGTTTCATAAGACGCGTTTTTTATCGCATGAGTCAAGTTTGAAAACGACCGCAGCGTGGTTTTCTAATGGATGAATGCCATAAAGCGTCTTATGAAACGAGTTCTTATACTATTTTCTATTTTGCGTATTGTGTTGAAAATTTTGAAAAATGTAAATTCCATTTGTCACCTTATTTCATAATTTTGAATCTGGGTTGGCAACAGTGGTATTTGTTTGTTTGAGTTCGATACAAATATAGGGTTATGTATATTAAACAAGTTTCATAAGACGCGTTTTTATCGCATGATCAAGTTTGAAAACGAGCGCAGCTGGTTTCTAATGGATGAATGCCATAAAGCGTCTTATGAAACAGTTCTTATACTATTTCTATTTTGCGTATTTGTGTTGAAAATTTTGAAAAATGTAAATTCCATTTGCACCTTATTTCATAATTTTGAATCTAGGTTAACAGTGGTATTTGTTTGTTTGAGTTCGATACAAATATAGGGTATTAGTATATTAAAACAAGTTTCACAAGACGCGTTTTTATCGCATGAGTCCAAGTTTGAAAACGACCCGCAGCAGTTTTCTAATGGATAATGCCATAAAGCGTCTTATGAAACAGTTTCTTATACTATTTTCTATTTTGCGTATTTGTGTTGAAAATTTTGAAAAATGTAAATTCCATTTGCCACCTTATTTCATAATTTTGAATCTAGGTTGGCAACAGTGGTATTTGTTTGTTTGAGTTCGATACAAATATAGGTATTATAGTATATTGAAACAAGTTTCAAAGACGCTTTTTTATCGCATGAGTCAAGTTTGAAAACGACCCGCAGCGTGGTTTTCTAATGGATGAATGCCATAAAGCGTCTTATGAAGAGTTTTATACTATTTTTCTATTTTGCGTATTGTGTTGAAAATTTTGAAAAATGTAAATTCCATTTGTCACCTTATTTCATAATTTTGAATCTGGGTTGGCAACAGTGGTATTTGTTTGTTTGAGTTCGATACAAATATAGGGTATTATAGTATATTAAACAAGTTTCATAAGACGCGTTTTTATCGCATGAGTAAGTTTGAAAACGACCGCGCAGCGTGGTTTTAATGGATGAATGCCATAAAGCGTCTTATGAATTCTTATACTATTTCTATTTGCGTATTTGTGTTGAAAATTTTGAAAAATGTAAATTCCATTTGACCTTATTTCATAATTTTGAATCTAGGTTGGCAACAGTGGTATTTGTTTGTTTGAGTTCGATACAAATATAGGGTATTATAGTATATTAAGAAACAAGTTTCATAAGACGCGTTTTTATCGCATGAGTCCAAGTTTAGAAAACGACCCGCGCAGCTAGTTTTCTAATGGATGAATATAAGCGTCTTATGAAACAGTTCTTATCTATTTTCTATTTTGCGTATTTGTGTTGAAAATTTTGAAAAATGTAAATTCCATTTGCCACCTTATTTCATAATTTTGAATCTAGGTTGGCAACAGTGGTATTTGTTTGTTTGAGTTCGATACAAATATAGGGTATTATAGTATATTGAAACAAGTTTCATAAGACGCGTTTTATCGCATGAGTCAAGTTTGAAAACGAGCGCAGCAGTTTTCTAATGGATGAATGCCATAAGCGTCTTATGAAACAGTTCTTATACTATTTTCTATTTTGCGTATTTGTGTTGAAAATTTTGAAAAATGTAAATTCCATTTGCCACCTTATTTCATAATTTTGAATCTAGGTTGGCAACAGTGGTATTTGTTTGTTTGAGTTCGATACAAATATAGGGTATTATAGTATATTGAAACAAGTTTCACAAGACGCGTTTTTATCGCATGAGTCAAGTTTGAAAACGACCCGCGCAGCTTTTTCTAATGGATGAATGCCATGCGTCTATGAAACAGTTTCTTATACTATTTTCTATTTGCGTATTTGTGTTGAAAATTTTGAAAAATGTAAATTCCATTTGCCACCTTATTTCATAATTTTGAATCTAGGTTGGCAACAGTGGTATTGTTTGTTTGAGTTCGATACAATATAGGGTATTATAGTATATTAGAAACAAGTTTCATAAGACGCGTTTTATCGCATGAGTCAAGTTTGAAAACGACCCGCGCAGTTTTCTAATGGATGAATGCCATAAAGCGTCTTATGAAACTTTCTATACTATTTTCTATTTTGCGTATTTGTGTTGAAAATTTTGAAAAATGTAAATTCCATTTGCCACCTTATTTCATAATTTTGAATCTAGGTTGGCAACAGTGGTATTTGTTTGTTTGAGTTCGATACAAATATAGGTATTATAGTATATTAGAAACAAGTTTCACAAGACGCGTTTTTATCGCATGAGTCAAGTTTGAAAACGACCCGCGCAGTTTCTAATGGAAATGCATAACGTCTTATGAAACGTTCTTATTATTTTTGCGTATTTGTGTTGAAATTTTGAAAAATGTAAATTCCATTTGCACCTTATTTCATAATTTTGAATCTAGGTTGGCAACAGTGGTATTTGTTTGTTTGAGTTCGATACAAATAGTATTATAGTATTAAACAAGTTTCATAAGACGCGTTTTTATCGCATGAGTCAAGTGTGAAAACGAGCGCGCGTTTTCTAATGGACGAATGCGAATAAAAGTTTTAATTATATTTTCTATTTTGCGTATGTGTTAAATTTTGAAAAATGTAATTATTTGTCACTTAATAATTTAATGGTTCAAGTGGTAAGTTCAACAAAGTGTATTAAAATATTATTTTACTAACATTTCAAACTACCTTATATAAAATTTTAAAGTTTGAACTTTATCTTAAACAATAAAATTCATATCTTGTAAACTTAATAATTTACATAATAAGAAAATTCAATAAGGTTAATTTTCAAAAAAGAATGGAATTTAAACATTTCTTTACAAAACACAATAAAAAGAATTTTTTCATTTAAATTTTACATTAACAACAATCAAAGGAAAAAAAATGTAGGTTATTTAAACTTTAATCACAATAAAAACTTGGTTTTAAAATAAGTGTTATTATAAATTTAAATAAAAAAAAACCCTTTTTTTTTTAAAAAAAAAAATTTTTTTTACTAATTCATTTCAAACTACCTATAAATATGTTCTCAATAAAGTTGTATACTATATACATTATAATCGGAATAAAATTACACTATACTATGTAAACTTAATAATTTACACTCAAGTGAAGTTATCGAGGTTAAATGAAGGTTACATTTTACGCAAAAGATGTAATCGGCTTAATTTGAAAGCATATTGACGCTTTATCTTGAAACACAATAAAAAAGAGAAATCGTCCATATTCGGTTTTGGTCATCTTAATCATTGCAATACATTAATCAGGAATAATTCAATACAAAGGATATATACACATTTCAAATAAGAATAGGTTATGTTACACTTACGTTTACACACATCAATAAAGAACTTCATTAGTTTACATACCAACATCAAGAAAAAAAATGTTAGGTTACTAAACTTTAAAGTCAAACATTAAAAGACCCGTTTGAGTGTCATAATGTACATATTAAACACGCAAAATAGAAAAAGTAAATTAAAGTCGCCGTAAAAATGATACAAGGTTTATTTTAATATTAATGTTAGTTTTGGAGTTATAGCGAAATTAAAGTTTAATTCTAACCTGGCTCACCATGTAAACGTTCAAGAAGATCAAGAATACGATTATAAATCCAAAAATATTAGGTATTTAATGCCTCGATACATGTTCAAACTACCATCCGTCACATTCCAAACAGTCTTCCAAACTTGTTCGGGTGTATACACTGCTGCTTCCATTTCCGCTTATTAATCCCATACCTTATACTTTTTACCTTCCTTAAACTGATTTTATTAAATTTATACAGTTATAGTAGGTAGAATATATTACATTTTACATGTTATTTTTTTCAAATAAAACGCATTCAAATAATAACTACTTCAATTAATAAATACCGCCATCAAGCGCTTTGTCTTGGAATGTCTAATCAATGTTTAGTAGTAGGCCGCGGAAACAAAAAACAAACTTTTAAATAACATTGTATAGAAACGTCAAATTTTTATTAGACGTAGTTTAATTATTATCAATTAGATATGTGAATTTTTTTTTAATGCCTTTCACAAGTGATGAAGCCTTTGATGTGATTGCGGTCTGTTTCGAGTGCTTTCAAAATGCAGCAATAGCTGAAAGACAGTATTCGGCCCTATATCCAAATCACTATCATTATGGAAGAAGAATCTTTGTACGTTTGGTATAGCAACTACTCGATACTGGTAGTTTTCATCGTCCTAGATCTAAAAGGCATCTCATTGGAAGGACGGAAGGAAATATTATTAATGTTTTAGCTTACATAGAATTTAATAGACACATTGGAACTAGGGCGTTATCTTTAGATTCGGGAATATCTCGAACTACTGTTCAAAACATATTAGAAGACCATAGGTAAATAATTGCATTAGCACATCCTTTTTAATAAACATACAGTTGTCTATGTGCGTATTACTTTTTATTTTTAGACTACACCCCAACCATATAGTTTTGCACAAGGCCCTAAACAAAGATAATTTTGATCACAGAATAAATTTTTGTCAATGGTTATTATGAATAATTGGTGAAAAGAGGAATTTCTTATCACAAATTCTATGGACCGACGAGGCTACTATTAATAGTGATGGTAGGGTAAACATGCATAATATGCATTATTGGTGTGCTGAAAATCCATATTGGATGCGGCAAGTGCAGCATCAAGGCCACTGAAGGTTGAACGTGTGATGTGAAATTATAGGAGGCAAAATTATCGGTCCTTATTTTTTGATCGTGCGCTAACTGGTAATATCTTATTAGAGTCTTTAATAAATGAGTTGCCAGTCCTGTTAGAAGATGTGACGTTGGAGATTACACGAATCATGTATCCGGAATTGGACAGCACATTTTTCCCTTAACGTGCGACACCATATTAACGAATATTTTCAAAAACGCTGGATAGGAAGGGAAAGCCTATTTACTTGGCCGGCAAGGTCGCCGGATTTGACGTGTTTCAACTACTACTTGTGGGAACACTTGAAGGACATTGTGCTCTAAACTCAACCGACAACAAAATTTGACATGGAAAGCAGAATTCTAGATGCAATTCGTTATCTACCAGCTGCACCCGAACAAGATTCGAAGAGTGTTGAAATGTGACGGAAGGCAGTTTGAACATTTATCGAGGCATTAAATACCTAATATTTTTGGGTTTAAAATTGGATTTTTCGTTTTATTTGATGAACTTTACAGGGTGCGTTAAAATTAAACGTTACTTCTGGTATAACTCTAAAACTAACAACAATATTAAAATAAATCTTGTATCATTTTTATGGCAAATTTAATTTACTTTTTAATTTTGATATAATAGATACTTGCACCATTGCAATTAGCATTTTAAAGAAAAAGCGTGAAAATCTTATTTTTTTATTCTTAACGCTCCCTTGCGACGGTGATTGACGTTAAAAATCACTGTTGGTCCTTAACTCGATTAACAACAACTATTTCTTTAATATGGGACCAAAATTTATCCAATTCGGCTCAGGAAAACCAAACTTCGTCAATTAAAGTGTTAAAATATCTTCATTTCGCTATAACTTTAAAACGAGCAAAGATACCAACTTGTAGTTTTTACGTTTCTCTTGCAAATTAAATCTACTTCTCGAATACGATGTCAAAAATTTACCGTGTGATTTAAATTTTCGCAGTAAACCGAAAAAAGAAGGTATAACAATTTGCGCCCTCTAGCACTTTTATTGGGAACTATTTTGTAACAATGGAACGGCAATTTAAAACACCTACATTTGTCTTCCAGACAAATTCAATTTTACTAAAATTGAATAAGTGGTTTAGAATTTACAGCAATTTTAATGATTACACATTAAATAGCTTTCCCCACTCTTATTATGGTCAGTACGCCAATGAACCTTAAATTATTATCTAATCTTCAATTGCGACCCCTAGCGATGAAATACGGAACTTCAAAATAATTTCCAGCATTTTGTCATGGCCATACTAATAATAAATTTTTTTCCCATTATTGTCAGATTGACAGGTCGTGAAATACACCCGCTGACCTCCTTTAGGAAAGAGATCGGCGTAAAAACATGTTCGTGGCCACAATGAGTAAAGTAAGGGGTGTACCAAGTAATATGGTGCTTACGATCGTATTGCACAACAAATCTTCGATTAAGTTCGTTGATTCGACTTGATGTAAAGCTACAATAATCTTCGGTGATCGGTCAGTTCGTTACGCAGGATTGGCCATAATATATTTGCTATGTAGAAAATAGTACAGTAGTTAGACAAAGTTTAGTAAGTTCCTTACTTGAAATTGGACCCCGTTGTCCGTAATAAGATATTATGAGCACAGATCTTAATAAAAATATGTTCATCGACGATACGTGAGACAACAGTAGAAGTAGCAGTTCACAAAGGGAAGAAACATGCAAATATTGATTTAGGTTTGTTTGCATTTGAAAAAGTGAAGCACCAAAAGCACAATTAGTCACAAAAGCATAGAGATAATTATTGACTTAGCTTTTATTCTCCAAATGTCTTGATTATAGATTTTAAGGCTGTCCAAAATGGTATCAGTAGACAGAATAAGATGTCTTAACCATATACCATTTCCATTAAGTGTCAAATTTTAGAAAAGCAACAAGTGGTCATTTTGGAAGCGTCTAGAATTATAGTTGTAGCTATTGGACTTGCATAAAACTAAACCGAAAGCATTAAGATAATTCTTACCTTAGTGAGGTGAAATTACATTGTGTGAATACGAAGTTCAGCCAAAGTAAAATTTCAAAAAGTATAAGTCCGATAACAAATAGCATTTGTTTCAGATCTCGAAAGTTAACTTAAACCAACTGGAATACCAGTGACTAAATTATAAAAATGAATGTTAAATGTGAATGTCTATCAACCTTTGAGAAAAAGGAATTTAATGCAGAAAAGTAATAAATTTAAGGAGATATTTAATGACGAAATTAGAGAAACAGCAATAAACAAATAATTTTAACAGCTATTAAGTTCAACTAAGTAACGAATCATAAGTAACTAATGTAACATGTGTTGCCAATTTTCATGATGAATTAGTTCCAAAGGAGATTGGATAAGTATTCTGACACAATTTTATTACTTCGGTCATTCTAATTTCTACTTTGTAGGTTGAAAGGTCGTGAATTGTTACACACTCTTTAGTTTGAATAATACTCTTTATCTCGTTAAACCCTACGCATATGCATGTGAGACTAATTACGTCGGTCGAAATAATATACGTAACTTTAAGAATGTCACTTTGTGTAGCTTATGATGTAACTGAGTCGTGGACATTGATAGAACAATGAAATTTTAAATATATCGCTTAATCAACATAACGAAACCTCCTCACGAATCGCATAGAGACAAATTTGTCACATCAAAATTAAGTAATGCACTAGTTTTATTTCAGTGTAAACAAAACCTCCTCAGTATACTTCTAAAATAATTAAGTTAAAAAGGTAAATTCATCTACTCACATTTTTTCCCCAACCAGAAATATGACAAACTGTAGAAGGTGGAGGCAAACCGTTAGCCAATACTATTGGGTGTACTAGCTCGTCCCACGGCTGAAGATTCTCATAAATCTGTTATAATTACATTATATGTTAGTACTAACATTCTATATATAATTTCTCACCCGCAAGATTGCAACGTTATTTAGCAGACTAGTTTCGGCTTCAGGATGAATCACTATATTAATTACATTATACTTGAATTGTGGATCCATCAATATGCTAATATGACCAACAAACACTTTGATTGATTTAGGCTCCAATAAACGACTCTTATCAAAACAACATTGAGCAGAAGTTAAAAGACTCCTTTCACCAATTACTGATGCGCCACATCTTCTTTCTGTGTTATAATCATACCATAGCATTGCCTAAAAATGAAGGGCTATGTTACTTAAAGCAAAACATTGGTCGCTTTTATACGCATGTATAGGCAAATTTAACATTTAACCTAAATTATCCAACCATGTACGTATCGCTCACAATCGCGCATATAATATACAATATACTAAAAACCTAGATGCTTATTATTAAAACAAAATAATATTAAACAGTAAAATTTAAATTCACGGTCTGCTGTCTGCCTGTCGGCAAGTCTGCCTATCTGCCTGTCTGCCTGTCTGCCTGTCTGCCTGTCTGCCTGTCTGCCTGTCTGCCTGTCTGCCTGTCTGCCTGTCTGCCTGTCTGCCTGTCTGCCTGTCTGCCTGTCTGCTTGTCTGCCTGTCTGCCTGTCTGCCTGTCTTTCTGTCTGCCTATCTGCATTCTGCTTGTCGGTCAGCCTGCTTACCTGCCCACCTGCTTGCCTGCCTTTCCACCTGCCCGTCTGTCTGCCTGTCCCCCTGTCCGCCTATCCACCTACTTGCCTATTCCTGGATAGGCGTGGAATGTTAGTCGTTTCTTTGTCTTGTCTGTATAAAATTTTGTAGTACATTTTATATTCAAAGATCCAAAAGCAAAAAGCATACTCATAGTTTGCTTCATAACACATACATCTTCATTATGTTGCTGTGACTAAATACCACTTGAAAGGAAATCTTAGATTTCGATTCTTCTTTTTAAATTCCCTATTAACAAATTCTGAATAAAATGAATCATTACAGCGTGTTAAAAGGGGTTTGTTATAGCTCCTCATCTTACGCCTTAAAGCTACGATTTGCTACTTGTGGTTAAAATGAAATTTAGTTGTAGTATGTTAATACAGTACATTTTATCTAATATATAAATCATAGTATATTATTTTATTAAGTTTAGAAATGTAACTTCTTCTCTAAGCCACAAAAAGTAAAATAGGTTTAATTTGTTCAGCGGCTTTAAAGTGATTTTACTGCCTCTCGATAAAGAAACAGACGGTGACTTTAAAATGTTACTTCAAGTGCGTTTGTTAAGATAAATAACGTCAAATCATTGAGGAAAAATAATATTATCTATTCTTTTATGTGATTCTATCTTCCATGGACACATTAACGTTAATTTACGTACTAAGACAAAATAACACGGTTAAAAGTAAAACTAACTTCATGTGAAAAATAATTAACTTGTGAATTAACATCTTTTACTCGATGTGAATGTCCCATTATTTTTTTTGTGTAATAAATTACTATTATTTTGTGTTTGTGGTTAAAATATAATTCTTTGCACTGAAATGTGTACAAACAAGTATTTATGTCGATGCGCTTGTGTCATGGATACCATGATCACTTTACAATTTTACATTCTTAAGCAAATATAAGCAAAAGACACCAGACGAGGAATGGTATAAAGCATCATGATAGTTACAGGTTCGACTGGTTTCGAACAATAATGGAAATTTTGGTTCGTTTAGTATCCTGAGATTGCGTTCGACCAGTAAACGACCCCTACCATATCTCAATACTTAATATACATCTTTGACACTTACAAAGAGCTTGAAAATTGTGGGTACTTTACGTGGTTATTTACGCACTAACTCAAAATAAAATATATTAGGCATTCGTGAATTAACACCTTTCACTTGATGTTTTTCGTCTTGTATACCTATGAACATACATGGAATCTACATAATACCTTAACCACATTACCTTGCAGTTAAATGTCACACTTTACATTAGATCTTATTTGTGTCAGTTGATTTTAAAGTAATTAGAAATGCTTCCGGTTTAATCAATATTTAACAATCTATCCACTTAAACGTGCATACAACGCTACATTTCACTCTCATTCGCTTCCTGCTTTAAATGGTTGTTCTCTTATTATCTGTTTTTCCTGCTGGTATTTTGTCGGGGTGTGGCTAATGTTTGCGTTAATACACTTAGTAACTGTTGTAGTACTGTTACATTTTGGTTTCTATTAAGAATTTTTGAATTTAGTACAAATTCCTTGAGTATCCTTACACAGTTTATGTCTCTCTGCGTGAGTCAATTGTTTGTGAATATCCATGTTTGTTAACCCTTTCAGGACGGCTGTATTTTCACTTGTTTTGCTGTGTGGACGGCAGTTTTTTGCATGCCGAATGGACGGGTGTCATATATAGCGGCCACCTAGTATTTAGCACAAAATAAAAAGGTTTTTTGACGAAAATGAAATAGAACTTTATTGAAGTCAACGAAAATTAACAGATATTGCATATCGATGCCCAAAAATAACAACTCAAGCTAATATTGCATCAAAGCTAAGTACTAATTAATTTAAAATACTCAAAATATCACTTTAGTGTGAAATTCTTGGAAACATGGAAACACGCATAAGCCTACGTTACATTCTTTGCACATGTATCTGGAAGTGCTTCTCTTCTTTTGTCGTAGTTTTGTCTGGGAACAGACAGTGCACCTTCTTGAAGCATTTTTGGACTTCTCAGTCGCAGGTACAAGGGATGGAAAGTGCCTTTCAGTCA
>JARFJB010001424.1:0-310000 GCA_036346205.1 Vesta saturnalis
ACACAAAACAAAACACAAAACAAAACCCAAAACTAAACACAAACAAAAACAAAACAAAAACACAAAACAAAAAACACAAAACTTAAAACAGAAAACACAAAACAGGAAACAAAATAAAAAATATAAAACACAAAGTATCTTTTGTAGTCTCTCCAATGGGCAAAGTATGCAGACGATCCTGGCAAGCAGACGAGAAAGCAGTAGTAAGAAAGCACTTTGCGCTTAATTTATTAAATGAAACTCTTCCGTCTCTCGAAGATTGTGAGGAGATTATAAACGTATCAACTGTGATGCAACAACGAACAGCTGCACAAGTTAAATCATGGATACACGGGGAACTGAACAGACGAAAAACAGCAACAACCAAAGGTAACACATCAACGGACCATCGATTTTACATATAAAAATATTTATAATTTCAGGAAAATTAAGATGGTCTGATCAAGAAAAGCTTATTATAAGTCAGGAATTGCAGCATCATTTAAAAAATTTAACATTGCCTACATTAGCAGAGTGCAATCTACTATTAGAACGTTTCGACATTTTTGCTGGTAGACCAGCAACTGCACTTAAGGCCTATATTTTTAACCAAAACAATAAAAAAAGCAAAATGTGATACTACCTTTATAAAATGTACTATAACAATTTTATTGTAATACATAAAATTCTCAGTTTTTTTATTTAATGGTTTGTAAGAAAAAAATAAAATAAGTCATACTTCTATTTTATAAACGTCTTGTTTTCCTCAGTACCCTTTATTATATATACCAAAAGGGTCTTCCGATGAAAAAATAAACCATAACAAAGACTTAACAGCCATGAAAAATCTGTTTATTATTTAACGAACAGGGTACCACGCACCCGTCATTTAAATATTCAAATTCATATTCGCAAAAGTATAAGAAAAAATAAAAAATAATAAAGTAAAATTTCCGTATGGTTAATCATCGCATTCATACCTCCTATATATTTTATACTGGGTTTACTATTCTTTAATGAATTAATGCAAAATAGCTAGGTACATATACGTCGTTTATTTGTCTACATTGAAATAATGTACAAAAAAATGAATTTCTTTGACATCAATTAGAGTGGATACTTGATAATTTCAATATTTTTTAATATAAAGGTAATAATTAAAATAATAAGGAAATTGTCTCGAAAGTTCGCATTGACTTGCGAATTAACGTATTCAGTATAGTATCGAAAGTTACCACTTATTGTATCAAGTTACGTTGGCATTTGCTTGCGAATCAATGTTCTCAAAGATATCACTCGAACAAATTAAGGCACATACTATTAAAAAATTCTTATACAAATAATATTTGGAGATTTTTGGTTTTACAGAAAGAGTTTCTTTCAATAATTGTGATCTTCATTTCAATTTAACTTCTCAAAATCTAACGGCCCAAACTTACCATTTTATGGTATAAAGTTTCATACCAAATGGTAAGTTTGGGGACCTAGTATATACTGTATATACGTCCCCAAACTTACCACTTAATATATATATATATATATATATATATATATATATATATATATATATATATATATATATATATATCTGTGCGGATTTAGGCTTTTTGCCGCCGTAGGTCCTGTCTGATGCGCCGCCCTTTTGATGGACAAAATTCTATTCCTTTGATTTAATATTATTATTTAAATATAATTTTATTTTATTGCAATACACACAAATATTCAATAAACTCTAGCGAAATAAATAATAATCATTTTCTTAAACTATAATGTGTTGTTCAATTCGTAAATCTTTTCTTTCTGGCTTTCGTCTGTGCAAAAACATCAACTATGTCGTCTAATCAATTTCTTGAACTAGTTGAGCTTCAATAGACAGTAATGCCAAAGCATCAGGTCTATCTTGGCCCAAACTTGCGCGTAAATAAGTTTTTACCCTTTTCAAGGATGAAAAAGATCTTTCTCCAGAACAGTTCGTAACGGGAATACTCAAAAAAATACGTAGAGCAATGTCTACATTCGGATAAACATCTCGAAGATTCCGTGAATGCAATACTTACATATTCCTTGCGGAACGTACATCTTCGTATTTGCTAGGGAATCTTTGAGTTGACAGTGTAAATGAATACATTCATTCCCTAAAGTCTCTTCCAAATAATGAGGATACTTATTAACTAATTTATTTGCAAGATTTTTTAATTCATTAGTATCTTTTTCAGACAATTTGTCGAAAAAATTAAAATTTTGATAAGCACTTTTACGTCCGGCCAATTGTACACTTAAAGTATCTAAAATCCGGTAATAAACATTGGTACGAAAATTTTCTAGTCCAGATAAAGGTGTTCTTTCATTCATTCGTAACTCATCTGCCTGAATTTTCTGGTTTTCTTGCGACAGGTATCATAATGATAATAATCTGAACTCCAGATAGTGCTTTGGCTCTTTCTTCATATTCGGAAAATTGTTTATCCCTCATGTCTTGTAGAAAGAATGCCAAAGAACTATACATTTGTATCAGATAATAAATCAGCTTGAGAATCCTGAAGTTTCTTACTCACCATAAAACGATCTAAAATAACATTCCAAACAATGACTAGAATTTCTGTTTCTAGATGCTGTAATTTTCGCTGCAATCCTTCAGATCGCGTAGTCGGTTTTTCATCTCTGTTTTGAGCAGTGCATTAATTATTCCAGGCCACTCTTTTTCTAACGCATAACATGCATCATGTCGAGCAGACCAACGAGTTTGAGAAAGACTCTTAAGTCTTAAACTGTACCAAGATCTCCCAACGATGTGTTGAAACAGTAAAAAAATTATAAAGTTCTTGCAAAGTAGAAAAAAAGTCAACTGCTTCGGTTACAGATTCAGCTGCACAAGTTCCTACTAAATTTAAGGAATGAGCAGCACAAGGAACATATTCTGCTAATGGATTAATCGTTTTGATTCGTGACTGCACTCCTGAGTATAAGCCTGACATATTGCTTGCGTTATCATAAGATTGACCACGACAGTTCATTATGTCCAAACCATTATTCTCAAGAGATTTTAACAGAGCATCTTCAATATCTTTAGCCTTATGGCCAGTATTTGGTATAAATTCTAGAAATCTTTCGAAAATTTCATCATTGTCACGTACATATCTAATAATTATCGTAAGCTGATCAACATGAGAAATATCAGGCGTAGAATCCACAATTACACCAACATATTTAGCAGATTGCACTTCCCTAGAAATGTGTTGCAATACTTTATTTTGAATTAATAATATGATTTCTTCATAGATTGTTTTAGATAAATACGAGGTTCTTCCACTGCCATGGAGAGCATACAATTTTAAATATTCTGATAATTCAGCAAGAAGCTCGACTGAACCTAAAAATTTTCATTATGGAGATCTCCAATTCGTTCTGAATGTCCTCTAAATGGCAGCCCTCTTATTGCGAGGATTTAATAATCGCAATTACTCGATAAAAACTTTTTTCAGTACAAAATTTCTTCATCGAGCTGTTCATTAGACGTTGACCAACACGACCTTGAACGACTGCTCGAGCTTTGAAATGACTAACGTTAGTTTTGTGAAAATCAAATTTTCATGACCTTCAATGCGCGCTTTTGAGTTTTTCCAATCGCGGAACCCTTCACCAGTGAAAGCGTTCATTTCACCACTTCTACCAAATAGTAAACATGGAGCACAAAATACAGATCCTTTAGTTTCTGTATAAATTAGCCATTCACGACGTTGAATTTCTCCGTTTTTCAAAGTACGTTAGTAGAAAGAACACCTTAACACATCTGGCAACACTGCATATTTTGACGTCACAAGACCGCCCACGTGGAGACCGGATTTTCCACCCTTATTTTTACCCGCTTACGTAGGACGTATTTTTCACCCTATTTTTGCACATCCACGTGTGAGACCGTATTGTCAACCCTTTCTCGATGGTCGACCCTAATTAAAGCTTTTTGATTTTAATGGCATACGTGAAGGACCGTATTTATTACCCTTATTTTTTATGATTTCTTTTGTGGGTTAAACCTTACGGTTGTATTAAGGACCTTTGACAGCTAGGACTTTTTGTGATTGCTAACGTGAGGACTGTATTTAGTGGGGCTGGTCCTGGCCTGGCTTAGGCTGTATTTAGTGAGCTTAGGGTTGTATTTATGGGGGTCTGGGGCTGTATCTAGAGGTAGGTTGTTTTCTGGCAATTATCTTAGCCTTAATTAAGGTCCTTGTTGGTTGTGTATTTAGGAATTGAGCTCGGACTAGTTGGACTGGATTTGGGGTTGGTCTTGGTTTTGTTAGAGCTATTTGATGGTATTAAGGTCATTTTGGTTGTATTAAGATCAGTACAGCCCTGGAGGTTAGGCAATTGTGTATGTTCTTAAATGCTATCTTGTATATGTATAGAACATTTACGATTTGTTCTTGGTCCTTTGCCCTTGCTGTAATTGTATGTGTCCTAGCCTAATTTTATAAGACAGATATAAGAACATTGCCCCTATAATGACACTAATGCAATTGCCCTTACTTAATCTTATAAGACTTGTCTTGACCCCTGCCTGAGATGTACCTTAATTTTAAATTTGTGATGCCATCTAGTGTGTATTTTAAACTAGAGTATTTTCTGTAAAAGTTGATCATGGACGCCTAGCTCTTACTCTCTTTTAACTCGTTCCCACCCACACGGAACCAAATTAATTAATTAACAAATCGTTAATGTCATTACAACGAAATAAGAATTTTATTAAGACAAACACATAACAATTTATTTTATAATACTTTTTCTACTTGAATATTAAATTTGTTGTTTTCCTGCTGGTCCTAAAAGAATGAATGAAACGTCTTTTAATCTTGAGCTACTCATTAAATTGGTATATGCGTTGATCCTCCGCCTTGAAATACTTGTAGAAACGGTTAATAGCATACATTTAAACTCTACCAGTTCAACAGTAACCTTTTCTCCATATTTGTTGGTACGAGTCTAAGATTGAGTATTTTGTATTCAACACCAACTCCAATAGTACTTAATATTTTTAAAGGGCTTAAAACACGTCGATGCTTTTTAGGTTAACTAAAATTCATATCTGTAGTAATAACACAGCATTAAACTGCATGATGGAATAAAATAAATAAAGGTTAAAGCAAAATAACTTACCAGTGTTGTATTGAAGAAGTAGGAAATCAAGTGAAGATAGTGAATACTTCATTCGTTTTTTATAGCTAGATTTAATTACCTCAGGGTCTTTACACAAACAGGAATAGACAGGAAGTTTTACATATTTATTTGAAAGAATGTATTTTCTCATTAGAAGTAATTTAGGGAATTACTAAAAGTAAAAAACCACTTTCTATGTGTTATATAACTAGTTCTTTCGTTAATATAACATATAGTAATTTTAAAATGCAGCTTGATTAATAACAAAGCGATATGAACAGTATTTTTAAACAAACAAAATTGTTTTGATAGATGTTTTATAAAAAAACCTCATTAGGACTGGAAAAAAGTTTATAATTACTTATACATAGAGTTAAATAAACGTGTTTTATATGTTATATTAATTACCGTTTGCGTAATTACATAATCCTGTTATTTTTAATAATTTACAAACTGATTATTAACATCGAGTAAGATGCTTTCTTTAAAAACAACCAAAACCACTAAAAATGCTTTATTTTATTTATCCTATAGTTGATCCTATGTTACAGAACACCAATTTTTATTTTAATTGTGTTATAGCGTTGACTGAAAACTTACTCAATGGTTATAGCAATGTCTTACTTATAACCTATAATGAAAACACAAAACGGTTTTAATAATAAAATTTATTAAACAACGTTGTGGGTGAGACAGTGTGATAATTCTGCAGTTAAACAGTATACAAATTACTTGAAAAGATGGCTTTTCAATATTATTTATATTGTATAATGCCTGAGTAATTACGACCTCATCCTAGATATACGTGTTATTAACAATTATTTATTTGAATGAAGTTTAAAACGACTCTCTGACATAGAAAACTGTTTTTCTTTAAAAGAGGTTGCATAAATTAGCGAGAAAATTCATAGGTGGAATTTTAGTGTTAGATCAATTTTTTTCGATATCTCAATAACAACATATACCATTGGTGTATTTCAATTTTAAAACTCAATTGTAGAATCATGAGGATCAGTCCAGATAAAATAGGCTTTTAATTAGCTTTTATTTAAAATGGCTAGAATAATGTAAGAATAAAAAGTGTATTTAAACATTACTATCAAAGACTGTTCTGTAATAAAAATGATGAAAATAAAAAGGTCTTAGATTTTTAAATGTATTTTCTACATTTTAATTGAAATTATTTTTTCCAATGAAGTTAAACGACTGATCTAGTTTAACAATAAGTGTTTATACCGTAATGAATAATAAAAGCGCTTAGCTAAATAAAAATTAAGATTATTACATTTCTTTTAATGCCAATTTTTGCTTCGTATGTACAAATTATGTTATTACCTAACTTCACCTTCAGGTCATTCGAAGATAAATATCATACTTATTTTACCTTGAGAAACAAGTTGGCCTTTGAAATTAGCCTTGAAAAGTTATGAAACTTACTTTACAACAGCATACTTATTCTACCTTGAGAAAATTGTCAGCTATGAAAAACAAGCTGACCTTGAAGAGTTAGTCATAAGTTTTGAAGACTACCTTGAAGTTATCCTTGTGAATTTTAATGGCTTAATTTGACCTTTGAGCCTGTAAAATACTATAAAAACGTGCACCAGGGTTTAGTTAATTTAGTTCTGTTTTGAAGAGCATAGCTATGGAATCTTTCTCAATTAATCAAATTTTGAGATTATTCAGTGCTGGTGCGTTAACCGACGAGGGTTTGAAAAACGCATACAATATTATCACTTATAAAATGTTGTGTGAAATGACACTATCGATTCTGATAAATGTTTATAATGATTTTGTGGCGGCTGCACAACGAGCTGGTGGAATGTAAGTATATATTTTGTTTTTATTTTAAGTTTTAATTATTATTTTTATAGCTCTGCTCAGTAAATATGGATGATGTGTTTGATGATGATGAGTGATGAAACTCTCAGCAGAGCACTTGATAACGGTATGTCTTTTCTAATTTCTATTGTATTACTTACTGAATGAGTACATTACAGCAAAGCCAATCGGGTTCAGGTTCCCAGCAACAGGCCGGACCATCCTCAGGGTTCAATCATATTAATATAATTGGGGAATCAAACAGTAAATTTATTAAAAATTCAATACACATGTAAAACGCTACGGTTTAACTTCAATGACGAGACGTGCAAGGATAATCCCTTAACGTGGCTACAGGTAAAATATACCATTTTACTAAAAATTTATCTAATACACATTTTTACAGAGTGCATTTGATGAATTGTATTCATATATTGTAAAGGATGCTGCTCCTTCAGATCGTGCTGGAACCACGCTAAGAAATCCAAATTTCCCGACAAACCAATTGGCATTTCGTTCAGAAGAGTGGACCAGTTGTCGGTGAAAGTGATAATGTCGCTGCTGGAAAAGGTAATGCAGCGTAACGCTAGTTTTTCTCAAGTGACTTATTAGTTTTAAACGTTGATAGAGTGTTGTGCCTGTAGGCTATGGACGCAAAAACTTGACGGGTTAAAATTTGCAGACTTTTGCAAATCCAAAAGACAAGGTATTATTGTTGTGCCATCAACATTAATGATAATAATTGTTTAGCTCGCGCTCTAGTCATAGTATTGCATTTAAAAATAACGATACAAGCGTTATGGTATGGAGATGGGGCGCCCTTACTTCAAGAACGAGCTACAACTTTGCCAAAACAGTGGTGTAGATCTTAGTCGGGTGGTAGTTACGAGCACATCAATCATTTCAAAATCATTTAGATTCATATACCATTGTAGTTTATAATTCGCGTATAGGTGATTCAGTTTATTTTGAGGGTCCTAGGGAACCAGCTAGAGTAGTTTTAAATTTAATATTAGAAGACGAGCATTATAACGTAATTACTAGTCTCACGTCAGCATTTACTGCAGTTATTACTGCGAGCAATGCAGAAAACGTTGTAATAACAAACAAATGCATGAAATGTATGTACCAGTGTCCCGCGTGTCATCAGAAACCACCTTGTTCTATTGAAAATCCTAAAATTGTTTGTAATGATTGCAGGAGAGATTTTTATGGTAGTGAATGTCTTAAAACCACAAGGACGCTAAACGTGTGAAAAATTGCGTAGATGTTTAAAGTGTCTTAAAACAACTGAAGTAAAGGGTAAACATAGATGCGGATACAGCTACTGCTCCACGTGTCAGAGTCAAAAACCTATCGGTCATCTTTGCTACATGGCCGTTAACAAAGTTCGACGTGACAGTACTGATGGTAAATCATCTATGTTTATCTTTTACGATTTGGAGTGTATGCAAGAGAAGCTGTGTGAGGGAGCGAATGATAGGTTTCTGCATGAGCCCAATCTATGCGCGGCCGCGAATGTTTGCTCTGTCTGTATCAAACATGCTGACAATTTAGATGAGCAGTGCTCTGTATGTAGTAAAAGAGTGCACATTTTCAGGGAAAGATCCTGTTGAATCGTTTCTGTCATATGTTGCCGAGAGCAAGAAAATTTAAAGTTACATGCATCGCACATAACATGAAGGGGTACGATGGGTGTTTTGTGCTCAGGTGCATGTAGCTAATAATAATCAGTGGAGACCTAAAGTCATCTGCAACGGTTAAAGCTAATTTCAATTCAGTGCGACGATATCAGATTCATTGACTCCCTCAATTTTATCCCGTCACCGCTCTCGGCATTTCCAAAAACCTTCAATTTCCCCGAGTCCAAAGGTTACTTCCCATATCTTTTCAACTCATCCGTGAACCAGAATTACGAGGGTCCTCTGCCAGAACTGGAATATTATTGTGCAGATCAGATGTCGGCTGGTGATCGACAAAACTCTTAGACTGGCACACGGCCCAGAGTAATTATGTTTTTAAGATGAGTGAAGAGATTGAAAGATATTGCCTGATGGATGTTAAGATCCTCGTTAAAGGTTGTCTTAGCTTCTGGTCCACCTTCACGACCCAGAATAAAGTCGATCCGTTCGAGGAGGCTACCACTATTGCTAGCGCTTGCAATAAGGTGTTTCGTAGACGTTTCCTCAAAGAAAACACTATAGGGCTCATTCTGAAAGGCGGTTATAGACGTGCCGACAATCAATCCAAAATCGCGATACAATGGTTACGTTGGGTGGAACATTCTCAGCAAGTGACTATACAGCACGCAGGAAAAGCTCGCGAGTTTAGAACACCTGAAGGTGTTAAGGTCGACGGGTATTGCGCAGAGTCAAATACCGTTTTTGAATTTCTTGGCTGTTACTGGCACGGCTGCGAGGAATGTTTCCCCAATCAGGCCAACATGGATCCTAAACTTGGTGTAGGTACCTCTATGCTTGCCCGGAATGAGAACACGGTGGCGCGGTCCCAGTTTCTACGCGAGCGCGGGTATAATCTTGTGGAGATGCGCGAATGCAATTTTAAAAAACAAATACTCGTTAACGACGAATTAAAAGCCTTTATTCAGAGTCTAGGTCATCAAGATGATGAACCCTTAAACCCACGCGATGCGTTTTACGGAGGCCGCACTAATGCCAGCAAGCTTTATCATCAATGTGACGGTATTACTGAGAAAATAATGTATTACGACGTGTGCTCATTATACCCATTTGTAAATAAATATTGTAAATATCCCATAGGTCATCCAAAAATTCATGTAGGGCTAGATTGTAAGAACATTTCATTAGACACGGTGGAGGGTTTAGTTAAATGTCAAGTACTACCACCTCTAATCTCTACCATCCTGTTTTACCGTTAAAATGCACGGCAAGCTGATGTTTGTGTTGTGTAAGACGTGCCTTGAGCTAAATCAAGGGGAATGTAGACATAGTGAAGCTGAGCGCAGTTTCGTTGGAACATTTGTAGCTGACGAACTGCGTAAAGCTATCTCTAAAAACTATAAAGTCCTTGATGTTTTCCAAATTTGGGAATACGAGGTAACCACGTATGATAAAGCAACGAAACAGGGAGGTTTATTTAGCGGATACATAGATAATTTCTTAAAACTCAAGCAGGAATGTTCAGGGTGGCCTAGCCATTGTACGTCAGAAATCGAGAAAGTACAGTACGTGACAGAGTATTATGAGAAAGAGGGGATTCGGTTAGACCCTAGTAATATTAAGAAGAACCCCGGTTTAAGGTACCTGGCCAAACTTATGCTGAATTCTTTTTGGGGTAAGTTTGGTCAGCGCGAGAATTTAACCCAGTGTAGTATTGTATCTGAACCAAAGGACTTTTTCAAATTGCTCACAGATCCATTGGTTCAGGTACAATCTATAATACCAATAAATGATAACGTTGTAATGGTGAATTGGGATAGACCGGAGGAGAGGTGAATCACAAAAACAATTAATGTGTCCATAGCCGCATACACGACTGCTCATGCACGTTAGAGCTATATAGTTACCTGGAGAAACTAGACCGACGTGTTCTGTATTACGACACAGACTGTGATATTTGTCGCAAAACCCGGCGACTGGAACCCGCATGTGGGGATTTCCTTGGCCAAATGACCGACGAGCTGGAGGCGTACGGTGGAGGAAGTTATATAGCTGAATTTGTTAGTCCCGGACCTAAAAACTATAGTTATAATGTGTTTTCAACCAGTGATAAAACAATTAAATCCGTGTGTAAAGTGAAAGGCATTACCTTAAATTATAAGAACTCGCGTTATAAACTTTGAAGCGATGAAAGATATGGTACTTAGTAATAGTAAAGACTCTTTGTTTGTATATAATGACAGAAAAATTGTTAGAGATAGTTGTTATAATGTGTTAAGTAGACCTGAAGCTAAACAGTATAGGATAAGTTACTCTAAGCGACGGAGAATTGAGAATTTTGATACTCTTCCATTTGGATATAAAGAATAAACAGATAAACAGATAGAATTATTTTATTTATAGACGCCAATGCCTATCCTGATTCATACTACAACTCTGTTTTCGTTTTTCGTGTTTTTTCGTTTTCGTTTTTCGTAGTGATTTCTCGTTAGTTAAATTTGGTTTTCGTTTTTTCGTATTTGTAAAATTTTGGTTTTCGTTTTCGTGTTTGCTATTTTCGTGTTAGCGAAATCTTGGTTTCGTTTTCGTGTCTGCCATTTTCGTGTTTCCATTTTGTGTTTGCTATTTTCGTGTTAGCGAAATCTTGGTTTTCGTTTTTTCGTGTTTGCCATTTCGTGTTAGCTTTTCGTGTTTGTTTCGTATTTGTAAATTTTGATTTTCGTTTTCGTGTTTGCCATTTTCGTGTTTGCTATTTTCGTATTTGCGTGTTTTCGTTTTTCATGTCTGCCATTTCTCATGTTTCCATTTGTGTTTTACGTGTTTTCGTTTTGCGTGTCTGTGTTTGCATGTTTTGGGTTTTCGTTTGGTGTGTTTGCAGTTGTTTTCGTTTCGTGTGTATGCAGATTTTGTATCTGCGTGTTTTCGTTTTCCTTATGTGTGTGTGTGTGTGTGTGTGTGTGTGTGTGTGTGTGTGTGTGTGTGTGTGTGTGTGTGTGAGAGAGAGAGAGAGAGAGAGAGAGAGAGAGAGAGACCGTGTCTTACCAGATACATTTTAAAAGAGTATGCACAATTGCCTAGCCTCCAGGGGTTACAACCAAAAGGACCTTAATTAAGTAAAGATAATTGCCAGAAAACAACCCTACCTCTAGATACAGCCCCAGACCCCACCCCTAAATACAACCCTAAGCTCCAACCCCACCCCTAGATACAGCCCTAAGCCAGGCCAGGACCAGCCTCCACCCCTAAATACAGTCCTCACCTTAGCAATCACAAAAAGTCCTAGCTGTCAAAGGTCCTTAATACAACCTAAGGTTTAACCCACAAAGAAATCATAAAAATAAGGGTAATAAATACGGTCCTTCACGTATGCCATTAAAATCAAAAGCTTTTAATTAGGGTCGACCTCGAGAAGAAAGGGTTGACAATACGGTCTCACACGTGGATGTGCAAAAATAGGGTGAAAAATACGTCCTACATGTAAGCGGGTAAAAATAAGGGTGGAAAATCCGGTCTCCCACGTGGGCGGTTTTGTGACGTCAAAATCTATGCAGTGTTGCCAGATGTGTTAAGGTGTCTCCTTTCTACTTACGTTGGGATGAACTTTTAGAGCAAAACCTCGTTTTATCATTATAACCATTTCTGGAATTTTTAAAATCCGTAACATTATTTTGTGGTACACCGTTCTTAGTTATAAAATCTCGTGTTTCTTCATTTAAATCCCATAGAAAAGGATCACTACTCAATAGTAAAATATTAGTTATTGACGTGTTTCTTCAGCATCTTGCCATGAAGAAAATTTAACGGCATTTCGTTTGTATCTGTATCTTGCAATAAAGAAGGATTTGATTTTACTTCTTCGGTATCTTGTGCTGAAGTATTGTCTAATTCCGGCTAAAAAAAATATCTTTTAACAACTGACATTAATTTATTCTTAATTAAAATTTAAACGTTCCCTGATTAAACAAAAGGATTAAAAAGTATTTTAAAAAATTAGATATTTTGGGGATTTTTTTAGTAAATTTTCTTGTTTTGAAGATTCTTCTGCTTTTCTTTTACGATATTCTGCACCGCTTAGTTTTTTCGATAGCTATTCATTAATAAAAAATGAAATTCAGAACCTCGACAACTTATTGAAAAAATAAAAATTTATCGACTTTTACACTTGAACGGCATTTGTAAAACTGAAATAATTACTTTCCAGAGCGATGCTTAGCTCACAACGTGAGCGGTAACCCGTCAAATTGAAAGCGCATGCAACGTTCGCGAACGTTTTGCACGGCGCGGCGCGGATCGGCGTGCTTGATCAAACCTGCAAAACCTGCTACGCGTAGCGTCTTATTTTCTGTAAATATGTGTAACACACTCACCCCTCACCTCACCCGAACTAATTCTCAATCTCCATCATGCTCAACACTCACTTCATCAAGTTATTGAGATTACGATCACACAAAAACACTGGATTAAAAATTATATATTGAAATTTTATTATTCATACTTCATACTTATAACATTAACACATAAATGTAGCTATATCAATCGTTCTAATATATATCGACATATATACACTGATATGATAGAATTTTATAATAATGACAAATTCTCGCTTTAACATTTTTGAAATTTGTTGAAATTTGTAAATAACGTTCAACATTATTGCAGATATAAAAACATCGATCTAGATAGAAATGAAATTTTCATTTTTTTCGATTTATTTTTATTTTTCAAAAAATTAGATATGGAATAAAAAAGATTCATTTTGAATAAAAAAAATATTTTTATAGACAAAAAATTATTTGAATTTCAAATGAATAATAAATATTAATTTATACATGTTAATTCACCATGTTTTTATATAACACCGAAAACAAAATGAAAAACCATTGAGTAATTTTGAAAGCTTTTTATATGTAAGAGTAATCTCACTAAAGATACAAAATGTAAAAAGAAATTTAGTATTTCTCAAAAAAAGCTTATCAATTCAATTATTTCTTTTTAATAACATTATTCAATAAAGACTATAATTGTTTTATCAAAATATTAATATTGCACCCACAAATAAAAAAGTCAATTAAAAAATGAATTACATTCTATTTCATAAAAAAATTTCTGTAAATTCATGAAAAAGAATCAGAAACAATTTTTAAAATAAATTGTCGTTACATTTTTCGGGTTTAAAATTTTGGCGTTATGAAAAATTTGCCGCCCTCCAAATCGTAAATATATATATATATATATATATATATATATATATATATATATATATATATATATATAGAATGAAATATTTTATTTGAACTAAGTTCATTAATAATAGTAACAAAATTGTATACAAATTTAAGTTTAGAAAGACATACACAAAAAGAATTCCTCAAGGGATTTGAACACAGGATCTGTTCTTTGCTAGAGAACCGTGTTACAACTACGCTACCGAGGAGCAAACCCCACTCGATTTAAACTTAATTTGTATTTTTATTTGTACTGACATACACTAACTTTTATTGATTAATAATCACAGTCAACTTTTTGTACTTATATCATGAGAGCCGCCATTCGCTAGGTTTCAGACATGACATACTACGTGACTGATTTTAAATTTATTGCGAAAGCAATATTGATAGAAATCTATAGAATGAAATACTTTATTTGAACAAAGTTCATTAATAATATTAATAATATAAATTGTATGTAATTTAAGTGTAAAACACATACACAAAATAATTCGTCGAGTGGTATTTGAACCTACGATCTGTTCTTTGCTAGAGAACTGAGTTACCAACTACGCTACCCAGGAGCAAATCACTTGATTTAAACTTAATCAGTATTAATAAAATTCATACAAATTAAGTTTAAATCCATGCAATTTGTCAATTTTATGCAAAGTTTATGTAGTTTCAATAATTTGTTCCAAAACTAGTCTTCTTTCATTTTCTCGAGGAGTGAGATCCACTTTTACACTACACTAAATTTGCCACCAAATTATGCCACTATTTAACAGTTACTGCAACAGGTACAGGTACTGTAACAGGTACCTGCATTTTCCTTTATTGCAATCGCGACTGACGCTAACATAAAAAGTAAGACTGACATGAAAACTCTAGTTTGCTTAAACAATTGTCAACTGTCAGTTAAATTAATTTACTGGTTGAAGAAAATGTTAAGTTTGCGAGAAAAAATTGAAATTGTTTTAATTTGCGGTGAAAACACACCTCATAGACAAGTAGTTAGTACTTTTAATGCACGGCACTCTAACAAAATGTGCAACAGTATACTGTATCTAGAATTATGGGTAAGTTTAAATCAACAGGCTCGTTAAAATAGTATATTAAAGTATAAGTGGATAAAAGGTCTTTGAAACACGCGCGATTATTCTAGCACGACGGCACAGCCGGAGTGCTCGAAATAGAGTAAGTGTTTTAAGACCAGTTATCCACGAATACTTTACGCTATTTTTTTTATTGGTGCACTTTGAAATCATAAATACTAGTATTATTACTACAAAAATGGAAATAAGAACTAATGTAAAATATGTAAAAAAATTAATATATCTAACAATACTAACCGTACTTTCTATTTTCATTTATAAAATTAAGTGTTAAGCAATGTTTAAATAAAGGTTTTGAATTTGTTAGTAATATTTTATTTGACGTTACAAGGTACTTCTGTCAGATCAATAATCAAAAATTGTCATTTAGATGAATTTGTTATTTTACGCTACAAGGTACTACTGTCAGGTCAATAATCAAACATTTAGACTTCACTATAATAAGTTTTTGTTATGAAAGAATAAGTTCAAAGGTAAATTTGTAATTAAAATTATTATTAATTTTATTAAATACATGCGATATTGCAGGCTCGCATTCCATTAATATAAGTAATTTGATAGTAATCTCACTATATTTAGAATTTACATCAGTTCTACATACATAAAGACAAAATTTACATCGATTGCAGCTTGAATCTCGATAGCGCAGTTGGTTAGCGCGTTACTCTTGCAAAGTACAGGTCGTAGGTTCAAATCCTATTCGAGGTAAACTTTTTATTTATGTATTTAATAAAATTAATAATAATTTTAATTTAGACTTCATGCTTTTGAGTTGTCTATGTTGCCATTGCAACTTTAAAAAACGCGCGTTTTTGAAAGTTCAATTCAAACACGCTAAGGCGTGCTTTAAATAGGTAAAATTTGGCACCAATAACAAATTTTTTTAATCGCACACCCTATAAATACCCGTGAAGAATAATTAACCGTGTATTTGGATGTTATAGAATGTAAAAGAACTAGTATTAGAGACATTGCAGCAGGACCGAAACTAACAGAGAAAGCGTAAGAAGAATTTTGCATAGAAACAAATTTAAACCTTTTAAACCCAAAATCATAAACACATTAAAAGAGCGTGACTTTGGTATACGTTTAGGATTCTCTTTGGTACCAAGGGTAAGTAGGAGAAAGTGCCAATTTTCCTAAGAATATTTTGTGGACAGATGCGCAACTTTACATCTAACGGTGTCGTGAATTGTAGGTGGTGGAGTCAAGAAAATCCCATTTCATTGAATGCCGAGACCAATATTTTTTAATAGCAATGTGTGTTGTGGTCTTTTAAATGATATAGTTATTGGTCCTTATTCCTTCAGACAAAATTTAAACTCACAAAGGTTCCTTCGTTCCTTAAATTTGGAATCATCCGAAATTTTAGATAACATGCCAGTAATACACAAACACTATCCCCTCCACTTCTTTACGTCACAAGCCCCGCCCACGTGGGAAGCGTATATTTTGAGGGTGAAGTCGGCTTCTTTTCGGGGGCCATTATCAACCCTTGGGCGGAGTTGAGCCCCTAATTTGGTTCTATTAAGAGCCTTTTTGGCTGTATACCCCTTGGAAGTTAGGCAATTGCGCGTACATGCAGTGTTCTTATTGGAGGGATTAAAACTAGGCCACGCCCCACTTTTAACCAATTGGTCTTGCGTGCACCCGCCTATCTGGCTTCTGATTGGTCCTTAGCCCTACCACTCTGCCACTATGCTCTGCTTGCAGGGCTGAGTCTCTGCGTTCTGATTTGTTATGGCGGGAAATTTGAATTTGTATTCTAATAAGGGGCCCTAATGCTAACTTGTAAGACACGTGTAGATCTTCAAAACTTGTTCTCGGGCCTTCGCCCCTGTCGCGGCCCCCTGGTTGGAAATGGTATGGGGCCCTAACCTTATAAGACAATTCATTCAAGTATAAAGATGGCCCCTGCGGCTGTAAACGATGAAAACATTTTGGAAGTGTGGAATAACCTGTACGCGAAAGGCTTAGGTACATCACGTCATCCTAAATATAAACTCTGTGAACATGTTAGAATCGCCAGAACTAAGTACACCTTTGAGAAGGGATATGAAACGAACTGGAGCGAGTGTTTACAATTAGTGCAGTGATAAAAAGAAGACCTCCAGTTTATCGCATAAGCGATCTTAATAACGATCCTGTTGCGGGTACCTTTTACGGGGAGGAGTTGCAAGTTGTTACGGTTGACAAAGACGCTCTATTCAAAGTCGATAAGATTTTAACTGAGAAGAGCCGAGGACGATATAAACAATACCCGGTCAAGTGGCGTGGATACAGTGACAAATTTAATATCTGGGTATTAGCTTCGCAGCTGAGAGACATAAAATGGAGTTTTATCTTACCTTATTAAGTAATAGTTCCATGACGTATTTTCCCGACAATATGACGTCAAGTGTTATTACACAACTCCCAAACCAAATAAGATTAACAGGCTCATGGGTTGTAGGCATTTTGGAAATTCAGTACCCTTGTTCTTTTGCCGCTGTAAGTGCGACAGACAATTTAATTTATTATAGAACTGATCCACCACCAGGACAAGAGGATGTGTCAGAGACGATATTAAAAAAGGCTGCTTCACATTTCCAACACGACAACGAGAAAGCCATTTATACCGAGGACGGATGGTATGTATTACGTTTTGTCTCGGGGAATTATGCCAACATAGAAGAAATTGCCTGTGAGCTAAATAATCACGAGCTAATAAGTAAATTGCTAACAATCGAATACCATAATCTAACTAAGCGGGTCACTACGAAATTAAAAACCCCCCTCTCGCTATTCGAATTCTCATAACGTTTAGCTTTACATCTGGGTTATCGGCCGTATCAAAACATAGCTATGGAACCAATACCCTCCCAGCCCGCTACTATATGGATATGATTACCAACGTAAATGTTTGTTTATTGCGGTATCGTTGAACCGCAAATTGTGGGCGATGTTTTATCTCCGATTATGCGTATAATAAATATTACTTCTGGAAACCACGCTTACGGAGGTCATAAAGATGTAGTTTTTTCGCCTGCACACTACATGCCCATGATGACACGGGAATTTGAACACATCGAGATTAATATTAAAACAGATACGAGTGCAGCAATGCCATTCGAGTTTGGGACGTCGTGTCTGAAGCTACACTTTAAGAAAGTGCAATAATGGTTTGTTCTTATCAACAATATTATATGAATCAGGCCGGTAACGGCATTGGATCCATCTACAGAGGCGCACCATATCAACGTAGTCACGGGATAGGAAGCTCTAGGTGGTATATTTAGAAGTATAATACCGTTATTTAAGTCTGGTGGCCATTGGAAAAGAAGCTCTCAGAACGGGTGCTAATATTCTTGGTGACGTCATAAAGGATCGACCTGTTAAGGAATCGTTTCACGAAAAATTCCACGAGGCAGGGAGAAATCTTAAACGTAAAGGTGATGAGAAAATCGATTAAAGGATGGAGGGTCCGGGCTATAAAGGAATACATCTGGCCGATAATAACCAGTCTCTACCGAGAGCTGTTACCGCTAAGAAAAAGAAACCTACTTACGACGATATATTTTCAATATAATGGCTTTTCTACATGCTCAATCATGTGAATGCATCAAGTCCGAATTGGATCTGTTCGCTTTACCGTCGACGCAGACAAGTATCTAGGGTGGGAATGGATATTTTACAAACCCTTATCAGCTCTTAGTGATGACGCTTCATTAGAATTTGTAGTGCCCGGAAATGGAAACGATTACATAGATTTAAGTCAGACCATGTTGTACATCATAGCTGAAGTTCTGAACGAAGATGATACAGCACTTACTGATGCGGATGTTGTAGCACCGGTAAACAATTGGATGCATTCACTTTTCTCACAAGTGGAGGTTTACTTAAATCAGAAGATGGTGTCACAACCAAACAACACCTACGCCTTCCGCTCGTATATCGAAACGTTGCTAAATTATAGAAAGGAGGCCAAGAGTTCACATCTAGGTTGTACCTTATGGCACAACGAATTACGAAAATTATACGTGTAAATTCTCTCATTCTAACCCCGAGAATAATCGTGTACTTAAGATACCTGCATTCCGTCTGAAACAATTCTCAGAATTGTTTAATTTAGTTCACACAGTCCTAAAAGATCGTGTAAACCCGCCTCAGATTAATTCGTTCACAACACTTAATAATATAAGCAATGTTTAATAATAACTAACGTAGATTAGTTCGTGATAAACTCCGTCTTCCCGGTATTTAATAGGTAGAATAAGTTTCGTTTATAACAGAGTTATACGCGTTTAACAATAACAGACGTTTTCTAATAATAAGGAATTAATGCGTCTTATTGCCGGACATAAATAAATGTTATGTATTAATCAATGTAAATACGTTCTCAATAATTAAGAAATCCTGAGACCATCCTAATCAGTTAGAGTAAATAATGAAACGCGTACAAACAATTTGCATTCACAAACGTATAAATATTAACCTGTCCTTTGTGAAGAATTCCAAGCACTGAATTCACATCTATTCAGTCTCAAAGCCAAATCACTTATAAGAATAGTCATGCGCATCAAGGTTACTTTAAATTATTGATTTTCTCTTTGACCTGCTTACAAACACCTGCGCGATCGTTGTCCCCTGTTTATGTAATACGGAGAATATCACACAACGCCACCTGATAAATACCACGCCACCGTTACAGGGCCGGCCCAAGCGTTCGTAATAAATCAAAATAAATCGTCATTATCAGTATTTTTGGTCCTAACACACTAGCAATTGAACAACAATAATTTATATTTCCACAGAAACGTCTCAGGAGCCAATACACCACTACCGTCCACGGGGACCAACCAAAACGGGCGCTACCAGAAAGGACAATCCTGTTAACTGATATAAAATTTTTCTTGTTGTTAATTTAATTCACCTAGTTTAGTACTGATTATTTAGTTTTATAGAAAAAATAGGTAATATACGTTTAAAATATTTTATTGTAATTACTTAATTATTCAAAGTGTACAGTGTTAAACACCAATATACGAACCACTCCCGTCTTGTTAAGACAAATTAAAATAAACCATTTTAATTATTGTGCAAGTAGCTTACAACGTGTTTTCCGGTTGGTCGGCCACAGGGTTACGTTTAGAGACTTCCTCTATAATCATGTTCCTGATATCTGGAAGTATATCACGCAGCGAAACATCTCCAGCTGTAGCCCCAGAATGACTTTCACTCCGATCAGACGTGTTTTGCGGGAGCTCGAACTTGAGGTGAAAGTTTTGTGACTTGACGATTTTATACCAATTTGTGAACATTTTAACTGATTGTGACTGTCTTAACAAATAGTGACTATATTTTTAATAAATAAATGAAAAGTGGCCCAGCAGTTAGATTAAAAGTGAAAATTACGGTTTCCCGAAGAAATAGGAGTAAGTTTTCAAGTTTATCATTGTTTTAACTGCAGGACAGGGCATATTTTTTGAATTTACGGATAGATACGTTGTTATTATTTAGTGTAGATTTTGGTTGTTTTTATCGGAAAAACCCATATTTTCAGTAATTTAGAGAAGAAAGTTGGCGTGGCCACGCAATTACGTGCCACGCTGCTGACGTCACGTCATTAAGGGAAAGCCCGCATTCCTAAGTCAGTTTGTATAGCGGAAATTTCAATATAAACTAAATATTTGATTTTATAAAAATATACAAATACATTAAATACATTTATCAGATTTCTTTTGTACAGCACAAGTAAATTCTAAAATAGTTTAATTTAAGTAAATAGCTGCAGCCGGCGTGGCAACGGTCGGGTGACGTCAGCCGCTCGGATCACCGAGAGCGGCGGTATCTTTGCGAGTACTGACCGGGTACGACACCAGTCGTGCACAGACACCTTCCTTTCGATTGCCGCCACCGAAAGGACGTGTTCTTAGTTAGCGTAAACGAACACGGGCGTGGCTCGTATATGATACCTTTGATTTTCTAGTTTCGGGGAAATCGGAGGTATCCTAGTTAAGTAGTTTTTGAGAACGTAGATTAAGTAAGTAACAGAGGCGAAGGCTTCACCGTCGCACAAATTTTCTTTTCTCCCGCTCCAACTCCGGGGAAGGAAGTTTTAAGTAGAATAAGGGTAAGGATACGGACGAGTGTTGCGCCGCCCTCACCACTACGTGGAACAAGGGCGACTTACTTAGAATAAATACTTAATATTAATTTAATAGAGGGCACGAGCATCACTCGTGCACAGATGACTGGGCCGCTACGCCCGGAAGCCCAGGATTCTTAATTATTTCGTAAGGTAGATTTAAGAAATAAACACGGGGCGTCGGAGTCGCTCGGACTCACATTGGGGTCTTAGTTAAGAAATTTATGAAAGGGCGCGGTGTTAGGCCGCGTACAGGTGTCATGTGACGCCTTTAGATAAGGAACCTAAGGGCGGAAAGGGGGCAGCTTCACAACCTGCATTTGAGCAGGTTGAGCAGGTTTAGAGTAATTAGGAATAGGCGGCCGCAGGATTATCCGGCGGACAGCTGCCACTAGGTAGCTTAGTTAAAGATAAGAAGGTAGGAACGGTAGTTTACGCACATGCGATTGTCGCATCTTAGAAAATACGATTTAGGGCGGATACCGGAATAGCCTGTACACAGGCACTTCCGGTGTCCTTAATTAAACGACGAGGAATAGCCTGAGTACAGATGAGGGAGCCGCCTCGGCAACGACTCCAACATCTTAATATAGTCAAGGAGGCAAGCGGAGCGTGTTTTTATTTGACACAGGATTGTTTGCACAGGGTTTTACACTACCCTGAACTCGGCGAGCCCCTTCCCTACTCTAGTTAAGGAGCGTTGTTAATGACTCAGGAATGTAAGCATTTCTACAGGGCGTTGATTGTACACCTGGAGGAATGTCGGTAAAATAAATAAAATTATTGAAAAATAAACATATATTGAATTGTAGCCCCGGGGTAAGTTTATATATTTCTTCTTGAATAATTTGTCTCATTTCAGATATAGACTCAGCTCTCAACGCCGCAATCGCGGCATTACTAGCTTGGATTGTAACTGCTGATCTTTCCATTTGCTTGACTTGTAAGTACGAAACTTTATTTAAGACCATAACTTCCTGAATTTTACTTTCTTTTTATAGATGGGCAACCTTTATATATAGCGGAATGGTCACCTTTACAATTCGGGCATGACTTTGGTGTTTCGCATGGAATGTCCTCGTGGGAGGTTTTCCACATATGCAAATCTTAGAATGATTGCAATTAATGGCCGAATGTCCAAATATTTGGCTGTTATAACATCGTAACGGAGCCGGTATATTCGGTCTTACTAATAGCGTATACATTGCCGCTCTAATAGTTTTGGGTAGAGCACCCTTTCGAAAGTGAGGATGTGGTTAGGTGTATCGATCCACTCCGTTCCGTTTATTCCTTATGCGCCTAACTTCGACGACAAATTCGTAAGCTAAACCCTCCTTAATCACCTCCATCGTCGAATTCAACAAATCAGTACACTACTCCTTGCAACGATTTAAAGTTGGATGAGGTGCAGCCTCTACTTCATAACCCGATAATCTTTTAATATCCAGTAACCTTTTACTTTGATTCTTGGATGCTGTTTCTATTAATAATGCTGTTTTAACTTTTTTAATGCTAGAATCGCCATCCTTCTTAAGTAGCAGAAACCGCGGCGAGGGAACCTCCTTTTCCTGCCTACTTGTATTGCCCAAACTTTCGGATGACTCCCCACAGATCAAGGGGAATTCCATCGCTGTGGAGCGGGCTAGTGGTCTTACCCGCTTGAGGATTTTTCCGCTGTCCTACATCAGCGCCCATTTTAGAGGATGGGTCCTCTATAGATTGATAGTCAACGTCATACATATAAGTCCCACGAGGCTAATAGTCCACTACGGCAGTGGTCCATACCGCAGCAAGGCAAAAGTACTGTCGGGGCTGTCTGGTACCCGACAGACACCGTTCGCGACCAACTAATGTGCGGCCATGCATCCCTCGGCACGGTACGTATTACACCTTGGATTACGCCTTTGGTAACGGGGTCAGGTCCCCAAGACATAAAACAAATGACGTAGGACCAGAACTACCAAAGACAAACGACGTGCGACCAGCGTTAGCATTACCCGGGAGTACCACGTGGAGGAGCTGGTTCGACTTTACTCCCCATTATTATTATTATTAGTATTTTTTTTACTTCAGGTGTAAGCTGAGTGTTGATGCAAGGCGCGGTGTATTACCAAAATAACCTTTCGTTATGATATATTAAGGAATTTTCTTGTAATATGGCATGTATTAATTACTATTGCTCTTTGGAGGGGATGTACGTGTTGTAGTGTAGATCTAGAGTAACTAGGCTATGTTTTTAGGTATGACGCCAGTTGCGGATATGACGATGAGTACAATGAATACCTGCTGCCTTTTTATTACTATTATTTTTTTTTGGGTATGGCGTCAACTGCGAGGTTATTGCCATTATTTACACTGTTTAATGTTTACAGCTCACTCTTCTACTGCTTAATTTTTATATTGCTTTTATCTTTTCAAATAAGTTTGATGTATACAAAAACTGGAATACTTTCTTTAACGTACATCTTTTAATAGATAATACCTCCGCTACTGTTTGTGGTAAGTTATATCTTTGTCTATAATGTTTAAGATCGTCGCATTCTACTAGCAACTGTTTAACCGTAATCGGACAATTACACGAATTGCATATGTTAATAGGGTATTTTTCAGTAAATAGGAATGGGTTAATTTGGTATTTCCAATTCTGAGACGTGTTTACTACCCTTCTTTTCGTGACATTAAAGTGTAAGGCTTTCGAGCATTTACTAATGGAACATGTTGTCTTAATTCTCTATTTTCATTATTCCACATGTCTTGCCGTAACTCGTTAATTTTCATGCTAATTTGGGAGAGATTCTAATTCGGTGTCCTTTATTTTTACCAGTTTACAAGCGCTAGCTATCGCTGAATATGTAGATGTATTCAGTTTTGTGTGTTTTATACAGCAGCTGGTGATTAAAATGTGTATCAATCGGTCGGATTCTGCATTCTCCTTAACATTAAGGGTAGTACACCTACTTTGACGTAGAGCTACTAATTGGGCTGGTTGGAAAGGCTCCTATAGCGTATCTTAGTGATAGGTTTTGTATAACATCCAATTTGTTTAGTGGAGTTTTACACGCCGATCTGTATACTATGCTCCCATAATCTATCCTGAAGAATATTAATGTTTTATACAACCGGATTAAAACTTTCTATTTGCACCCCATTTAGTGTTAGCTAAGCATTTGATTAAGTTAAGAGATTTTCTTGTATTCATTTCTAATTCCTCGATATGGTACTTCCAATGTAAGGGTCTAACACCAGTCAGAATGTTTGGTGGATAGTGTGGAATTCAGCTTACAAAAGTGCATGTATACGGATTTCTCTGCATAAATGCGAAACCTACGTCTTCCGCTTGTCGTACAATTTCGTTAATACCTTCTTGGATTTGAGAGTTTGTGGGTATTCTCTTTTAGATAATATATACATATATATATATATATATATATATATATATATATATATATGTGTAGCTATGTCGTCAACATATAAGCAGCGTCCGATTTCTGTATTTAACGATTGTGTTATATTATTCACCGCAATAATAAATAGGGTAACACTAATTGGTGAACCCTGAGGAATCCCGTTTTCTAAGCTGTGTGTAGATGACAAGCTACTCCCTATCCTGGCTTTAAAGTGTCTATCACTTAAAAAGGACTTAATGAAGTACGCCATATTTCCCATACCCCAGTCGTGTATCCTTTTTAACGCGTACCTCCAAACTGTATCATACGCCTTCACTACATCAAAAAATACTGCGGTGAGGGTTCTCATTGAAGCTTTCTTGGACTGTTGCAGCTTGTTTTCTTCTAATAGATTGACTAATCTTTTATTAACTATCCTTTCCAGAATCTTGCCTATACAGCTTGTTAATGATATTGGTCTGTAATTGGCCGGTTCTTAGAAATCTTTATTTTTCTTAGGAAGTGGGACAATTACCGCAGTTTTCCACTTTTGAGGATAGTTACCTTCTCTCCATATTTTATTAGAAATAAACAGAAGGTCATGTAGACCTGTTTCTGGTAAATTCTTTAACAGTGCACTATAGATGTTATCTACACGTGCTGATATTTTTAAGTTCTTTATTTCATGTTTTAGTTTTGTCATTGTTATTTTCCCATTGTATGTTTAACCGTGTTTATCAGAAAAATCGAGGGGCTCTTCACGTTGTTCTTTATTTTCGATAAATTCTTGGGGGTAGTTGTTTGTGCCGCTTACTTGTGCGTAGTGTTTGGCAAGCAATTCTGCAACATCAAAGGGTTCGGTTACTAATTCATCACCTTTTCGTAACTTCGGTAAATTACTACCTTTGAATTTTCCGGAGATAGCTTTTATCTTCTTCCATATTATCGAAGGTGGTGTATTTGATAGTATTTACAAAGATTTGCCAGGTCCTTCTCTGTGCCTCTTTTATTTTCTTCCGCGCCAAAGCACGTAGCCTTTTAAACTCCACCATATTTTCTATAATTGGATTTGACATAAACTTTTTCAATGATATTTTCCTGTCTTTGATGGCTGACTCAATGCTGGGGTTCCACCAAGGAACAGTAATTTTATGTATTTTATTACTTGATTTGGGTATAGTTTCTGAAGCAGCATTTAGGATTGAATCACCAAATTCTTCAACCATAGTTTCCAAATTTAACTCCCAATTTGCTCGTTGCCATTTAATAAAACGTAGTGGAGGTATGTTCTGTTTTATTACCTCTATAAGTACTGGATAATGTTCGCTTCCGTGAAGATCCATGATAGTAGTCCACGTATAGTTTAAAGCTATTCTTGTTGTACATATAGATACATCAATCGCGGTAAGTTCATTGGATCTATAATTAAAATACGTAGGTTTACCATCATTCATTCCTGATCGAGGAACTGCTCCACTATTTCCCTTTAACGTCACGTTTTTTGAAACAGCGGACTGGGTGCGTTAAAGTCCCCTATCAACAAGAACGTCCTCGAAGTTGAGCGGTAAGATCGTCAATATCTTGTCGCAACCAATTACCCTCAGGTATATGCATATAGACGTTAATAGGAAATTCAACTGTCACAGCAACCGCTTGTAATCGAGTATTTAGAATTATTTGCTTAACACAATCTTGGTGAACAAAAATTGCTACCCGCCACTTGCTCGTCTGGTGTGTTCTGCATCATGACGACAGCAACTATATCGCTACAATACAAATTCGTCATTTATTCTAAAATGTGTTTCTGGTAAAGCTATTACTAATGGAGAGAGTTCTTTCAGCATTAACTTTATTTCTGCAGAACTTTTCGGCACCCGTTGCAATTCCATTGAATTATAGTATCCATAGATGATTTGGTTTTAATTATAATAAAATAAGAATAAATAATGCTATAAATAAATAAAGTTAATAAATTAGGTGAATAAATAAATTCAAAAGGACAAACTTTATACACGAAAAGACAAACAATATAAATATATCACAGGAATGTATCACAGAAATATATCACGAAAATCTATCACATTTACGTCAAGTTGTCAAATTCTCGTTTGAGGATTGACTATCCTGACGTAGCTTCCTAGGTCTTCCTAGTTCTGGATCTTCACCTATTGGTGGAGTAACTGATAATTCCTTTTTAGACCTAGTATTGGGCCCTGGTTCTAAATTTTGTGCATCTGCATTTGTTGAATGTACATTTTCGGAATAAATGATTTAAGTTCTTGTTTTACATTTCTGAAATCAGAGTTTTTAGTTCATAATTTCTCGCATTAAACTTTTTGCTTGGAATTCCGTGCTTGCTGTTACTTGCGCGAATGATTTACGCGGGTTACTGGCAAAGCTTGAGTTCCTCTTTGCTTCAAAGTGCGATATTTTCTTTGTGACCCTAAGCTCTTGTATTGCCATTTCTCTTTGATATATAGTGCAGTTTTTAGATCGTGCTAGATGAGGTACTTCACAGTTTATACATTTGATTGGTTCCCCACATGGGCTGTCTCCGTGCGGACTTTTATCACTTGCACAAATTTGTCCTGCTGTACATGACATTGCAGTGTGACCAAACTTTTGACAACGGAAACAACGCACCGGAGGAGGAATGTATGCTCTAGCTCGAAGCGGATATATTGCACCTATAATTCTCTGAGGCAGTACAGGTGTATCAAATGTTAAGGTATGATTTCGTGTATCTACCAATTGTCTATTTTTACGGATTCTTATGCGCTTAACCGCGATTACTCTCCCATTCTGCAGTCCTTCTACTATTTCTTCGATACTACAATTTAAAAAGCCGGGACAATAAACAACACCTTTAGAATAGTTTACCGTCTGGTGACACTGTTATATCTTAAAGCGAATCGTGTAGCTTTTTGGACTGAGGGTTGGATATTGTCTCTACTAACAGACCTTCTTTTACTTTTCTTATACTCTTCGTATTTTCGATTATTCCAAACATAGTTTTAGCGATTAAAAATGGCGAAACTTAAAAATCTCCTTTAACTTTCTTAACAAGAAGGATCCGAGGTAAATCTACCGCCTTTTCCTTCCTTGTGGGAGACCTCGGTTAACGAGGTCTTACTGGCTGGTTAGGTGGACCCTCCGACACCTCCATATTCAAAGACCTGACACTCTGTACGTTTCGGTTTTATGGCTCATGTTGTTCCCACAATTAGGGCAGAAATATACTGTCAGCTGAGGCAGTGCTCCTTACCCCAGTAAGCCTAAATACAATCGGTAGGCAGCTATCCAAGGACATCGTTAGCGGTTGACTTTCGCACAACCACTCATCTCTCGGCACGATAGATTTACACCTTAGATTGCGACTTTGGTAATGTTGTGTGCTCAGCACATAGAACAAAAGACAGGACAGGAAATGGCATAGGACGCAACCTGTTTAAAAGAAGAAGAAGAACGAGGACAAACGACCTGGGATACTTAGCTTCACCACTGCTGGCAACAGTGGCTACTGGGCCCCCCCACCACGACAAGGTGTATCCATGGGAGGGTATTCTTATTATTATTATTATTTACAAATTTTTATTATTTATTATTATTATTATGACCTATTTTGTTTTTGCAGATAGTTTATTATTGTATAAAGAACGATCAATTTTTGCAGCAACAAAATTGAAAAGTTACAATTCTCATAATGTTATCATCCTGCATGGCATAAAGAAACATGATTAAAGCATTAGGTAAAGTTGAAAACCACTGAAGATAAGGTATCAAGTTACACAAGGTCATTTTAAAATTAATCATATAATCCAAAATGTAAAAACATTCAGGGTGTGTCATTTAACAAACTGTAAATTTGTATTTCCACGCTTTTAAAATATACATCACAACTCTTTATTTAATTTTTATTTCTATCTAGTCAAATAAAGCTGTTATAAACTGTATATGAACAATGGTTTTAATTATAAGAGATGTATTTTAAAACTAAGTTGATCTGATGTGAAAATATTTATTTATTGTGATGCAATGATGTGTAAAAAGTAGAGTTAAGCAAAATTATCAGAGACTCCTGGTATGAATAAAAAATAACGCAATAAACGTTGGTATCAGAGAGGCCGGCGTTGTAAAATAGTTGTAAGTAGTCTTTAGCAGGACTTAGGAAGAAGTTCGATGAGGGAGTTTAATTACAATTATGTTATTAAAAAAGTAAACCCATAAATAAATAATGAGTGAAATCAATGTTCATCCTCAGGATATTACTCCATTCTTAAATTATGAATTGAATTGGTTGTATAGATTTGAAATAACAAGGGTGAAAATTATTTCAAATAAAATAAAAATATTCAACGCTTTCTTCTGTATAAGATTAACACCTGAGTAAAATATCTGGTGCTCAAAGAACACACGACCATCCAACCTACAAATGGAAATTAAAAGAAATGAAATAATTTTAATCATTTTAGGATATTTTTCTTTATAATAAGTTCAGAAAATCCGCAACACTGTAAAACAAAAACAATAATCTATACCAAATAGACGTTTAAAACGTCATGTCAGACAGAGGTTAATAGACTTCAAAAATTGGAAATTAAAAGAAATGACATAATTTTAATAAATTATTCAGAGAATCGTTTATTAATGAGAATTATTAACCAATCATGCATTAATAGAGTGTATTAATAAACGATTTAACTAAAGTTGATAGGAGGCCCTGCATTGATTTGTATAAAAACATCTACCACTGAATTTTTTGTGTCAAGGAACGAGAACTATCAAGCGTTCGGTACTTTCATTACGAGATGGCAGCCTGGTCGACATAAAATTTTTACTTTGGAAAAACAGGAAAGTTAAAGGAAGCGATCTATAAAAAATGTAACCAAATATTAACATTTTGATGTTAAAATAAATATATTATTATTATTTTGGCTACCCTCAGAGTAAAAAATATGTAAACTATTCTCAACTTGTATCTCTCTGGACGGGAGAATGATTGCGCGGGACCTAAAATTTGCAGGCAGGCGCAATAGACGGATAGTGTGACGTCAGAATGTCCTGGAAAATTTGAAATTCTGGGCAGGTGCTTTTTTGTCTAGAAATTTACCCCTATGTATACGTTACTCAAGCTATAATATTTTAAGGCTTACTTAAAACCAGGATTTAATGGAGTGTAAAAGAGAAATACGAATTATACCTCTGAATTCATCTACGCTAACCTTTTAATTTTTAAACAAAAGAAATATGTACCTAAACAAGGCAGTATCAACGATTTAAAATGGTTTTAAACATCAAGGTATTAAACATGGCGCATTGCATTAAACAGGCGGTAAGTTCATTGTGTTCTTTTAACCAGCTGTCGTAATTTACAATATGGGAAGTTGTACGTACGTAAAAAAAATGTAAAAATGTGGAAATAGATCGTTTAATATTATTACAAAAACACTCTATTAATAAAATGAACGGTTAACGTTAGAAGCACAAACGCAGAAGATATATGAAAATATGAAATGAAGTAGAGGTTATGCTTCAGTAAACAATAAACGTACCGTCCAGCTTAATGCAATGTTTAACATATTATTGTTCAAAACCATTTTAAATCGTTAATACTGCATTATTTAGGTACATATTTCGTTTGTTTAAAAATTAAAAGGTTAGAGTTGATGAATTGACAGGTAAGAAGTCATTTTTCTTTTACAGCCCATTAATTTGTGACGTTAATTAACTATTAAAATAAAATATTGAAGGATAAGTCAGGTGTACTTAAGGTTCAAGTTCTAAAGCACAAAATTCAACTCTCCAGAATTGCAAATTTCCCACACATTTTCGGCGTCCCCACTATCCGAGCCTGTTACGCCACTGTTACAGAGTGTTCATACGGTAGACGGTACTCTATACGTCTATATTATTGTATCCACGAGAGTTGGCGCACGTCATAGGTTTCGAATGAATGCACGACATTCCTTTAAACAATCATTAAAGCTTAATACATGTTTATGATAAAGATGGCAATACAGTTTTCATGTGTTTTAAGTAAAGACATGCGTATAGATGATCGTCAGTGAAAATAAGAGAGAAGTGAGTATGCCCGTATGTCCAACAGCTGACTTCAATCAACGCTTCAACTTAATGTTGCACGGATTCTGATTTGACGCCAATCTGTCAAATTTATTCATTGTTTATAACCTCGTCGTTTTATTTTAGTTTAAGCCGTCTCGTATTATTTCTGTTCGTTGTTGTTTTACCCTTTTATTTACTCGTTCTTTATAGTTATTTTGTTCAAATTATTAATAACAGTTCTTATTACAAATTTTGCCTTACTATGTCTGTTAAAGGGAAAACGTTAGGTTCCCAAGTGCAACAATTAGTTGTAAATTTTTTGGAGTACTTCCAGCGTGAACTAGATAATGGAGGATCCCTAATCAACTTAAATGCAGTGCAAGATGTACAGTATATATAAATAATTTCACACAACGAATTACATTGTTATTGTTTTAGCGAGCAGTGGATGAAGATTAGTTTGCGCACAGTGACAAGGATTAAAGCACGCAGTGCAATTAATCCCATTTTGCGTAGTTTAATTACCTATAAATAAATTTATTGTCTTTATAGAGAAACATGTTACTGTCGAAACCCTACATGCCGAACTTCAAGAAAAACAGATTATGTTAAGTAAAACTATTTATTCTATTCACAATAAAATTATACATATTGCTTTAATTATAAACTCATTTAAGTGTAATATTATTTGTAACTAACTCCTTAAATTATGCTGCGATTTTAAATTCTGGGATGGGGACATTTGGTTAGCGATAAAGATTCTAATTGGCATTTGAAAACAATTCACACAACAGCGTCTGTTTCCTGTAATAATAAACATCAATGCTGGTAAAAATAATTGAAAAAATTTAGATTTCAACTGGGTCAAATGTCCATTGTTCATTTTATGATAATGATAGATATCAATTTTCAAGGCTTTCTATGATTTATTTTCAATGTCGAAAATGGACAAATTTGATTACCGGTTTTTATTGAAATTTTAACTACAGCACTGCATTCAGTAACCTCTCATATGGGTAAATTCAAGTTCCATGAAAAAATTTTAAAATGACAGACCTATGACAAAATTAATGTAGGCAGTTGCGACACATTTTGAATGGAAACACCCCTGTAAAAATGTGTCTATTATCTGATTTTGACGGGACTTTTTAAAGATACACCATCAAAGACTCCACTTTGTGACAAAATTTAGAGATAAATTTCAATTTTCAAGGCTTTCTATGATTTATTTTCAATGTCGAAAATGGACAAATTTGATTAGCGATTTTTATTGAAATTTTAACTACACCACTGGATTCAGTAACCTCTCATATGTAAATCCCAAGTTTCATGAAAAAATATTAAAAATTACAGATTTGTGACAAAATTAATGAAGGCTCATAGTAACTTTTGCTTGATTTTTCTAAAATTGAAGTAGCCCATAAAAATAAACAAAAGAAAGATAAATTAAGTGAATAGTTCTAATAATTTGACGTTTTACTATAAAATTTGTTTTCCATGGCCCTCTATTATTATCTGCCATTACTCAATAGAAATGTAAATCAAGTAAAGTTGCTATGAGCCTACATTAATTTTGTCACAAATCTGTCATTTTTCAATATTTTTACATGAAATTTGGGATTTACCCATATGAGAGGTTACTGAATCCAGTGGTGTAGTTAAAATTTCAATTAAAAATCGCTAATCGAATTTGTCCATTTTCGACATTGAAAATTAATCATAGAAAGCCTTGAAAATTGAAATTTATCTCTAAATTTTGTCATAAAGTGGAGTTTTCGATGGTTTATCATTTAAAAAAGCGTTAACATAGGATTATAAATACATTTTTACAGAGAGGTTTTGAAATGGGTCACACTATATATATATATATATATATATATATATATATATATATATATATATATACATCATTCTATCATTTTGCGTCCATCTATTTGGCATTTACCATCAATCTGGCTACACTTTGCAAAGTGGCGTCTGTATATGGACGCCAGATTACAATTAATAATTTTCTTGGTATGAGTGTTAGAAGCACCGTTGATAAAAGACAATTCTGATAGAATCCTATAATACTCATTCTCAGTATGGGCCCATTCCATACTCCTACGTTGAGATTTTTAAAAACTTGTCGACGCCAAAATCGTGTAATTCGTAAAATTGTATACAAACTTAGTTCAGCACTTTGCCGTCACGGCGCTATTTCTAAATATACTTTTATTGTATTTATTCTGTACATTTACAATCTTTCAGGCGTCTTTAAATGGCAACACTGTAAAACCAATTTCTAATATTCTTTCTTATTTAATTTGAAGTAATTTCATATTTACGGTCTACAGCCTTCTGGCGTCATTCTACCTAGATATACAATTGATATTACTTAACATCATTATGAACTCACACATGCATTATTTTGTAAATCATTCTGAAGTCATATATTAACATATATACATACTGTTTATTCTAAGCAAGATTAGCTACCTCATGCACCTCAAATACACCATTCTATGTACACACCCAGAAAATAATAAAATTTACAGATAAATGTAAAAATTAAAAATACAAATTGGTTAATATGTTTTACAGTTTTGTCATAGGTAGATAACTACGACGGTTGTTTGTATTAGTAATTCTGCTTGGGGCACCCAGTTGATTAGAACGTTACCAGATGATATAATCCAATGTAAAATTTACTTATTATTAACAGTTGAGATGATATTATTACCCTTATTTTAAAAGGGTGACTTTTTAAATCGCATTTTGGATTCGCTTCTATATTTGTGTGTACAAATAAAAAATCCGTTTAAAATTAATTAAATAACTTTGTACACCAAATTCATAGTTTTAATCGACACTTCATAGATTTAATTTTGAATTAGTATTTGTTTCAATTCTTAGAGGTAGATAGTTTAACCGAAAGTTTTACCGTGAAGTATATTCATCCTTGATTTTGCTTAGTAAACCTCTAACGAACTACAGAATGTAGATTAAGAAACAAGTGTCTTAATTTTGAATTACGTAGTAACTTGTTACGATAAAACGTTTATTTATCAAAATTATTTTTTTAGTGCGACCAAGTTATTAGTACCGTTTAGGGCATTTAGAAACCAGTTATTATTAACCTCGTGCATGCGCGCGTCTGTGCTATGCGTCAGTACATGTGCATGGGTGCATGTCTGTTTATCGTTTATCAGGACGTCCATGTCGCTGGCGTATTTGTACTTTTAGAACTAAAGTTGAGTACTTTGTGTTATACTCAGAGAGTATAATGAGTACGACACCCATCCATGTCCATAAACAGCACTACTAGTTCCTAATAATACACACAATGCTTCCACTGAACCTGTATCACCTGTTGAAAATTTTATTGACTTTCAAAAGGCGGGGTTTTATGCAAGGCTGCTCTACATCTAATTCACTATACTTAAAAACGAATGTACGAAAAAGGTCGCAACAATTGGTCGCGAAAATGTCGCGCACATTTGAACGCACATCAAAAGGCCGCGGACAAATGATCGCGTGAGAAAATGTCGCGTAGAAAAATATAACTATTAAACATTCCTCCACATTTTATCCAGGTTAGGACAGTTAATAACTGCCATGTTTAAAAGTTTTTTTTATGTTTTCAGATTTTATGATTTTTTATTTTTTTTTTGTTGGTTCTTGCTTTTCTGCTTTTTATATTTGTACCTCGAAGTTATGAGCAACCGCCCTTAAATACTCCTAATGTGGATGATTGGCATATTATTGACAAATAGTTTTCTGTCGTTGCGCCGTATCTTTACAAATTTTTTGAGTGGCTGTTCGTTTCAGCTGTAGTGTTCAATTTTCAAACAATGTAAACTTTCCTCTTCTTTAACGAATTGATACATTTCTACAAATTTAGATGTGCTGCATTTAATATAGAGGAAAACACTATTGTGCCATCCTTCTGCAGAATAGTTTGTATATGGTATGACTTTCTATGAATTCAAAACAATTCCAAAGATTTCTTGAAAACTGCGGTTGTCGTCTCTGGTGTCGTCGATCCAAACGATCTATACACTCACCTTCAAATTTAGAGTGTACTGAGTGAAATCAACGCCGCGTCGTAGTGTTCCAGTCTGGTATTTAGATAATTGTTAACAAAATTTAAATTTTTAGTGCCACCATTTGTCCGCGATCTTTTTTCGTCGGCGCCCTTTTTCGGTGGCGATATTTTGAGCGCGCTCAAATGTGCGCGACAATTTTTCGCGTGACCAATTGTCGGCGATCTTTTAGCGACATCTTAACAAACATCCATGCCTAAAACAGGTTCGAACCAGGGACTTTCTTTGGGTTGAATGGTGATGAAGATATTATAATTTTAAATAACTAAAAAGTGGAGAAAATAAATTCATCAAATTGTTTGTCTGATAATTAAAGTGGTTGAAATAGGCTGATCTGATTGTACCAAACTCAAAATTCTAGTACGCACCCATTATTCACTGCTTTCCTGTACTTAAACCTTACTTGATAAATGTATCTCTTCTACATTGGGAGCTATTTAAATAACATAAGTATTGTATTGATTTTATTTAAACATATATGAATAGACCTTGACGCTCATGCTGTAATAATAACAATATGTATATCTTTAACTAAGACGTCAAAATGATCGCCTAATTCATTGGTGATAGAACATATATTTTCGAATTAGATGAAAGCAGACCTAAAACTGATTGCACATAAACTATTAATTGCAATATGTAGACGCCAAAATGATCGTGTAGTTTGAAAACATTCATTCAATTTTTGGATAATATGAAAGCAGACGTCAAACTGGTTGCTCACAAACTTATAAAATATATTGACGCCTAAATGTTTGCAACAACAACATTATGTATATTCTAATCCGAGATGCCAAAATGATTGCTTACATTAAGAGGGCATGCAACGCAGCAAGACGCCGTAATGATTTTTAGTGCAGTACTTTAATGTACGGGTTCCAGAATGATTGTCAAACGTACAAAAATGTATATAGTAAAAAAAGCTAGTAACATATGGAATAGACCATAGAACTTAGAAAAAATGCTGACCTATATACTTCAATAAAATATCAGAGAATACGTCTTGTTCTAGGTGACGCCAAATTAAGGAATTACGTACGGACGCAATAATGATTGTGTGATGTATATATATATATATATATATATATATATATATATATATATATATATATATATATATATATATATATATATATATATATATATATGTTATTCCATTATATGTAAATTTTTCTGTACAGTGCCATTCTAATACATGTTTGAATTTATAAAATATACTTATTACACGAATTTACGAAAATTGTAATATTTTAACCACAAAACAGCATGTTTTGACTATCCAATATAACATTGCCAAACAAATATCAGAGAACGAGTTCAATCGCAGCAGATTAATATATTGATTTATTAGAATTTGCATTTATTTACTAAGCTCTAATTAATTTTTAAGATACGTTACATAATGGATTAATTAAGCACGTAAAATATTTCTACGACAATTTTAAAGTACAAGCAACTACCTGTGGGCAATTAAAGTATTATTTGCAACAATTTGTTACGATCAGATTTCATTCAAACGTTATTTAAATACAAAAGAATTGACTTCAAATTTTAATCTTAATACAACGTAATGACGTGCAAACTCGTGGATACAACTATATCATTTCTATCAGGGTAAAGTTTTACAATTATTAAAAAATTACACCACAGTAAATATGCTTAATTAACAATAACGAGTGCATGAAATAAAATAACTCCAATTAGATAATTTTTTATTTGTTGGTGATCCTGATCCTTATTGGCATTATTCCTCCAGTCATTTCAAGTGTTTTGATTGTTAATAGTTAACCTCGCATTTAAGGACCTAATTTCAATTGGTGGTATTTTGTGAAATAAGTATTTTGTTTAAAATTATTTAAAGTTTTATGTAACGTAATAGTGTATTATAAAAACATAAATATTACTTTAACTAAGATTCAGTAAAAGAATTAAATCAGAACACAATTTTATTAAATGTCGTTTAATACAATTGTTTCATATCTGGTATGGTAACATCATTTGGGTTTGTATGCTGCTATTGTAGAAGCAATTTATATGGCAAAGTGCCATTGATTTTACATTGTACCATACTGTAAAGAATGCATTCAATCTTGTGTCCAAAGATACTAGTGTTCAGAATGTTCACAATCATCTCTGATAAAAAGAAACACTTCAAAATTTTGAATTTAACATATGTTATTTGTCACCAAATACAAAAGCGTTTTCAATTAAAACTAAAGTTCAATTAACTAAATTTTTGAATTTACGGATAGATACGTTGTTATTATTTAGTGTAGATTTTGGTTGTTTTTATCGGAAAAAACCCATATTTTCAGTAATTTAGAGAAAGAGAAAGTTGGCGTGCCCACGCTGCTGACGTCACGTCATTAAGGGAAAGCCCGCATTCCTAAGTCAGTTTGTATAGCGGAAATTTCAATATAAACTAAATATTTGATTTTATAAAAATATACAAATACATTAAATACATTTATCAGATTTCTTTTGTACAGCACAAGTAAATTCTAAAATAGTTTAATTTAAGTAAATAGCTGCAGCCGGCGTGGCAACGGTCGGGTGACGTCAGCCGCTCGGATCACCGAGAGCGGCGGTATCTTTGCGAGTACTGACCGGGTACGACACCAGTCGTGCACAGACACCTTCCTTTCGATTGCCGCCACCGAAAGGACGTGTTCTTAGTTAGCGTAAACGAACACGGGCGTGGCTCGTATATGATACCTTTGATTTTCTAGTTTCGGGGAAATCGGAGGTATCCTAGTTAAGTAGTTTTTGAGAACGTAGATTAAGTAACAGAGGCGAAGGCTTCACCGTCGCACAAATTTTCTTTTCTCCCGCTCCAACTCCGGGGAAGGAAGTTTTAAGTAGAATAAGGGTAAGGATACGGACGAGTGTTGCGCCGCCCTCACCACTACGTGGAACAAGGGCGACTTACTTAGAATAAATACTTAATATTAATTTAATAGAGGGCACGAGCATCACTCGTGCACAGATGACTGGGCCGCTACGCCCGGAAGCCCAGGATTCTTAATTATTTCGTAAGGTAGATTTAAGAAATAAACACGGGGCGTCGGAGTCGCTCGGACTCACATTGGGGTCTTAGTTAAGAAATTTATGAAAGGGCGCGGTGTTAGGCCGCGTACAGGTGTCATGTGACGCCTTTAGATAAGGAACCTAAGGGCGGAAAGGGGGCAGCTTCACAACCTGCATTTGAGCAGGTTGAGCAGGTTTAGAGTAATTAGGAATAGGCGGCCGCAGGATTATCCGGCGGACAGCTGCCACTAGGTAGCTTAGTTAAAGATAAGAAGGTAGGAACGGTAGTTTACGCACATGCGATTGTCGCATCTTAGAAAATACGATTTAGGGCGGATACCGGAATAGCCTGTACACAGGCACTTCCGGTGTCCTTAATTAAACGACGAGGAATAGCCTGAGTACAGATGAGGGAGCCGCCTCGGCAACGACTCCAACATCTTAATATAGTCAAGGAGGCAAGCGGAGCGTGTTTTTATTTGACACAGGATTGTTTGCACAGGGTTTTACACTACCCTGAACTCGGCGAGCCCCTTCCCTACTCTAGTTAAGGAGCGTTGTTAATGACTCAGGAATGTAAGCATTTCTACAGGGCGTTGATTGTACACCTGGAGGAATGTCGGTAAAATAAATAAAATTATTGAAAAATAAACATATATTGAATTGTAGCCCCGGGGTAAGTTTATATATTTCTTCTTGAATAATTTGTCTCATTTCAGATATAGACTCAGCTCTCAACGCCGCAATCGCGGCATTACTAGCTTGGATTGTAACTGCTGATCTTTCCATTTGCTTGACTTGTAAGTACGAAACTTTATTTAAGACCATAACTTCCTGAATTTTACTTTCTTTTTATAGATGGGCAACCTTTATATATAGCGGAATGGTCACCTTTACAGTTCGGACTTTGGTGTTTTGCATGGATTGTCTTAATGGGGAGGTTTTCCACGTATGAAAATCTTAGAATGATTGCAATAAATGGCCGAATGTCCAAATATTTGGCTGTTATAACATCGTAACGGAGCCGGTATATTCGGTCTTACTAATAGCGTATACATTGCCGCTCTAATAGTTTTGGGTAGAGCACCCTTTCGAAAGTGAGGATGTGGTTAGGTGTATCGATCCACTCCGTTCCGTTTATTCCTTATGCGCCTAACTTCGACGACAAATTCGTAAGCTAAACCCTCCTTAATCACCTCCATCGTCGAATTCAACAAATCAGTACACTACTCCTTGCAACGATTTAAAGTTGGATGAGGTGCAGCCTCTACTTCATAACCCGATAATCTTTTAATATCCAGTAACCTTTACTTTGATTCTTGGATGCTGTTTCTATTAATAATGCTGTTTTAACTTTTTTAATGCTAGAATCGCCATCCTTCTTAAGTAGCAGAAACCGCGGCGAGGGAACCTCCTTTTCCTGCCTACTTGTATTGCCCAAACTTTCGGATGACTCCCCACAGATCAAGGGGAATTTATCGCTGTGGAGCGGGTTAGTGGTCTTACCCGCATGAGGATTTTTCCGCTGTCCTACATCAGCGCCCATTTTAGAGGATGGGTCCTCTATAGATTGATAGTCAACGTCATACATATAAGTCCCACGAGGCTAATAGTCCACTACGGCAGTGGTCCATACCGCAGCAAGGCAAAAGTACTGTCGGGGCTGTCTGGTACCCGACAGACACCGTTCGCGACCAACTAATGTGCGGCCATGCATCCCTCGGCACGGTACGTATTACACCTTGGATTACGCCTTTGGTAACGGGGTCAGGTCCCCAAGACATAAAACAAATGACGTAGGACCAGAACTACCAAAGACAAACGACGTGCGACCAGCGTTAGCATTACCCGGGAGTACCACGTGGAGGAGCTGGTTCGACTTTACTCCCCATTATTATTATTATTAGTATTTTTTTTACTTCAGGTGTAAGCTGAGTGTTGATGCAAGGCGCGGTGTATTACCAAAATAACCTTTCGTTATGATATATTAAGGAATTTTCTTGTAATATGGCATGTATTAATTACTATTGCTCTTTGGAGGGGATGTACGTGTTGTAGTGTAGATCTAGAGTAACTAGGCTATGTTTTTAGGTATGACGCCAGTTGCGGATATGACGATGAGTACAATGAATACCTGCTGCCTTTTTATTACTATTATTTTTTTTTGGGTATGGCGTCAACTGCGAGGTTATTGCCATTATTTACACTGTTTAATGTTTACAGCTCACTCTTCTACTGCTTAATTTTTATATTGCTTATATCTTTTCAAATAAGTTTGATGTATACAAAAACTGGAATACTTTCTTTAACGTACATCTTTTAATAGATAATACCTCCGCTACTGTTTGTGGTAAGTTATATCTTTGTCTATAATGTTTAAGATCGTCGCATTCTACTAGCAACTGTTTAACCGTAATCGGACAATTACACGAATTGCATATGTTAATAGGGTATTTTTCAGTAAATAGGAATGGGTTAATTTGGTATTTCCAATTCTGAGACGTGTTTACTACCCTTCTTTTCGTGACATTAAAGTGTAAGGCTTTCGAGCATTTACTAATGGAACATGTTGTCTTAATTCTCTATTTTCATTATTCCACATGTCTTGCCGTAACTCGTTAATTTTCATGCTAATTTGGGAGAGATTCTAATTCGGTGTCCTTTATTTTTACCAGTTTACAAGCGCTAGCTATCGCTGAATATGTAGATGTATTCAGTTTTGTGTGTTTTATACAGCAGCTGGTGATTAAAATGTGTATCAATCGGTCGGATTCTGCATTCTCCTTAACATTAAGGGTAGTACACCTACTTTGACGTAGAGCTACTAATTGGGCTGGTTGGAAAGGCTCCTATAGCGTATCTTAGTGATAGGTTTTGTATAACATCCAATTTGTTTAGTGGAGTTTTACACGCCGATCTGTATACTATGCTCCCATAATCTATCCTGAAGAATATTAATGTTTTATACAACCGGATTAAAACTTTCTATTTGCACCCCATTTAGTGTTAGCTAAGCATTTGATTAAGTTAAGAGATTTTCTTGTATTCATTTCTAATTCCTCGATATGGTACTTCCAATGTAAGGGTCTAACACCAGTCAGAATGTTTGGTGGATAGTGTGGAATTCAGCTTACAAAAGTGCATGTATACGGATTTCTCTGCATAAATGCGAAACCTACGTCTTCCGCTTGTCGTACAATTTCGTTAATACCTTCTTGGATTTGAGAGTTTGTGGGTATTCTCTTTTAGATAATATATATATATATATATATATATATATATATATATATATATATATATGTGTAGCTATGTCGTCAACATATAAGCAGCGTCCGATTTCTGTATTTAACGATTGTGTTATATTATTCACCGCAATAATAAATAGGGTAACACTAATTGGTGAACCCTGAGGAATCCTGTTTTCTAAGCTGTGTAGATGACAAGCTACTCCCTATCCTGGCTTTAAAGTGTCTATCACTTAAAAAGGACTTAATGAAGTACGCCATATTTCCCATACCCCAGTCGTGTATCCTTTTTAACGCGTACCTCCAAACTGTATCATACGCCTTCACTACATCAAAAAATACTGCGGTGAGGGTTCTCATTGAAGCTTTCTTGGACTGTTGCAGCTTGTTTTCTTCTAATAGATTGACTAATCTTTTATTAACTATCCTTTCCAGAATCTTGCCTATACAGCTTGTTAATGATATTGGTCTGTAATTGGCCGGTTCTTAGAAATCTTTATTTTTCTTAGGAAGTGGGACAATTACCGCAGTTTTCCACTTTTGAGGATAGTTACCTTCTCTCCATATTTTATTAGAAATAAACAGAAGGTCATGTAGACCTGTTTCTGGTAAATTCTTTAACAGTGCACTATAGATGTTATCTACACGTGCTGATATTTTTAAGTTCTTTATTTCATGTTTTAGTTTTGTCATTGTTATTTTCCCATTGTATGTTTAACCGTGTTTATCAGAAAATCGAGGGCTCTTCACGTTGTTCTTTATTTTCGATAAATTCTTGGGGTAGTTGTTTGTGCCGCTTACTTGTCAAAAACCCCAACAAAAAAAAAAAAATTTAAAATTAACAAAAAATTTATCTTTATTGAGACTAGAAATGAAAATGAGTAAAGAAAATAACATTATATATATATATATATATATATATATATATATATATATATATATATATATATATATATATATATATATATGCACACCACACCCGCACACACAAAACACGAAACACCACAACACACAACACACACAACACAAACACACACACACAAAAATAAAAATACACCACAACAACACAACAACACACACAAAAAACAAATTCACAACAACACACAACAACAACACACACACACACACACACACAAACAACAATAAATACAAAAAAACACACATAAAATAAACACACACACAAAAAAAAATACAAATACAAATACAACACACACAAACACACACACACACACACACACACACAAAAAAATAACATATAACATAAACAAACACAAAACAAAAACACACACAACAACAATAAAACACACACAATACAAAATACATAAAATACACACACAAAACAAATACACACACACACACACACACAAAATACAATTACACATTAACAATAAACACACACACACAACAAAAAAACACACACACAAAAACACATACATAACACATAACAACACACAAACAAACCATAAATAACACACCAATAAAATAAAAAAACATAACATAACACACACACACACCACACCAAAATAAAAACCACACAAAAAACTAAAGAACATTAAAATAATAAAAAAAATATAAATAAATAAGACACAAACAAAAAAAAAACAAGAAAACACAAAATACAAATACAACAAAAAATGACATAATATAATAATACAAATAATAATATAATACACACAATAAATTACAAAAATATAACAAAAATAATATAAAATAATATACATATAAATATATAATAAAAATATAATAAAAAATATATAATATAATATATAAATAAAATATATATATATAAAAATAATATTAAAAAAAAATAATAAATATAAAATAATAATATATAAATAAAAATATAAATAAAAACATATAATTTAAAATATATATAATAAAATATATATATATAAAAAATAAAAAAAAAAAATAATAAAAAATTAAAAAATATATTAATTATATAATAATATATAAATAAAATTTAATAAAAATATAATAAAAAAAAAAATTAATAAATAAAATAAAAAAAATTATAAATAAAAAAAAATAAAAATAAAAATAAAATAAAATTAAAAAAAAAAAATATATAAAAATAAAAATAAAATAAAAAATTATATTTTAAAATATATATATATATATATATATATATATAAATATATTATAATTTTATATATATAAAATAATATATATTTTAAAAAATATATAAATATAAAATTTTTTTAAAAAAAAAATTATAATATTTTATATTTTTTTTTATAAAAAAAAATATTTTTTTAAAATAATATAAATTATTAAAATAACAATATAATAAATTTAATATTTAAATAAAATTTTTTTTTATTTAATATATATTTTAAAAAAAAAAAATTTTAAAAAAATAAATAATATATAAAAAAAAATAATATATTAAATTTATATAAAAAAATTTATAAAATTTAAATAATATTAATAAAATAAATTTTATATAAATTTTATATTTTAATAAAATTTATTTTAATATAATAATATAATAATATTAAATAAATAAATATTTATATATATATATATATAAATATATTATATAATAAATATAATATAATATAATATAAATATATATATATATATATAAATATATAAATATAATATATATATATAAAAATATATAATATATATAAATAAATTTTTTTTATAATTTTTTATAATAATATAAATTAAAATATATTATTTTTAATTTTTTATATAATTTAAAAAAAAAATTTATTTTAAAAATTTTAATATATAAAAAATTTTAAAAAAAAAAAAAATTATAATTTTTTTTAAATATTAAAAAAAATAATTTTATAAAAAAATTTTTAAAAAAATATAATATATTATTTTATAAAATATAATTTTTAAATATAAATTTAAAAATTTAAAATTTTTTTTAAAAAAAAAAAAAAAAATTTAAATTTTTCAAAACACAACAAACAAAAAAAAAAATACCAAAATCAAAAAAAAATAAAAAAAAAATAAAAAACACACCAAAACTCAAAAAAAAAAAACAAAATTAAAATAAAAAAATATTAAAAATAAAACATAAAAAAAATAACGGTTTTTTAGATTTTATTTTTTGAACGCACCATATTCTTTTTAGATTAACTTAATGAGCGAAAAGTTCTTTGTGAGGTTGATTTCTGGATATTTGTTTAAAACATTATTTCGGCTTCAGAACAATTACAACAAAAAACACGTCAGTATATCGAATTTCATTATTTGAAAAATGTACCTACATATTGTTTTAGGTAAACACAAATGTAATTAACTCAAAGACCACCAAACAAACTAATACGGACAACAATCAATTATGACAGGTAGGTAAACAAAATGCAAAGCCAACTTATTTTATCAAATGCATCAGTACGACGGAAGATGTATTTTAACTGTTTAATTAATAGTATTTTCACTAAATCATACTTGTAAATTATTTTATTCAACAATTAGAAAATGAGAAAACTTATTTTATAATAATTTTACAGTTTTCTAATGTTTCTAGTATTAGTTTTAACTGTACGTTTCGATGTTTACATTGAATAAAATTTTCTCATCCGAAACGTATCAAAAATATAAAGTTATATACTTGAATTCAGAATCAAGGAGAGAATTTATGCAAAAATAATTTTTCGTGTATTTAAAAAAATAAAGTTGATGATGGTTCAACAAACGAAACGTTGTATCAAAAATTGAATAAAGCATTAAGAACTAAAAAGTGGCAATGAAAATGTTCTCTTCTTTGATAGTTCTTCAAATGTCAGAAAAATAAACACGAAAATCCGAAAACAATTTTCAAATACTTTTTCTTGGGGATACATTAAAATTACATTTATGGAAACGATATTGAAAACGAAGAAATTTTACAAAGATTAGTTCGAAGGGTAATTACCCTCAAATGCTGAAGAATGTTTTAGATGCTATAGTTAGAAGATGTTATTTATGTTTAGAGAATAACGGGAATCTTTTGAACATCTTTTGTGAGTTTATTAACCTTTAAAATAAATTTGTTTTTATTTGTCTATCATTTAAAATTACAAAACATAATTTTATAATAATTTTACGGTTTTCTAATGTTTCTAGTATTAGTTTTAACTGTACGTTTTCGATGTTTTACATTGAATATGAATTTTCTTATCCGAAACGTATCAAAAATATAAAGTGTGATATATCGTTGAATTCAGAATCAAGGAGAGAATTTAAATATGGCAAAAATAATTTTTTCGTGTATTTAAAAAAATAAAGTTGATGATAGTTGCTAACAAACGAAACGTTGTATCAAAAATTGAATAACAGCATTAAGCAGACTAAAAAGTGGCAATGAAAATGTTCTCTTCTTTTCTTGATAGTTCTTCAAATGTCAGAAAAAAATAAACACGAAAATCCGAAAATTCAATTTTTTTCAAATATCTCAAAAACTAAAAGAGATATTCGAGTTCTACAAAGACCATAAATACATCCTCTCAAATGCGTAACTTTTGTTCCATTTAACCTACCTTCCATCTCTTACTGTTTCCGAGATCCCATAGTGGGTGGGCATCCGTATCTTGGACACGGCGTATAGTGTTACTATACCAAGTTGTAGTTACACAAGTCAACACAAGAGATACTTATTAGTATCATATATAACATGTAAAATCAAATTGAAAGTAATCTAAATAGTAAAATGCATTATTTTTTCTTAATTACTCATTTAAATTTATTTAAAGACAAATCACGGATACATTGTGGTAAAAAATTGTAAAATTTTATACATAACAAATTTGTTCCGTTCTGAGATCTATTTATACGAAAACAATCGAGTCTAATGCTACTTCCATTTCTGGTGCTGTAGTTATGCACATCATTGTGCTGTACAAACAATTTAGACATTTTTTTTGGCATATATTAACCCTTAACTACTACAACTAAATATCTTTCACGTAGCTGTTAAGTGGGTCTCTCAGACCTACATCTTGTTTTATCAATAAAGCACATGATATGTATTATAATATTTATTTTCAGACGAGACATGAAAATATATATTAGTTTAATATAATTAACAATTCAAATGTAAGTTATTTACACTGAATAAATATTAACGGTACATTCCAAGCAAATCGGTATTTTGCATAGTACGCAAACATGACTTGTTTTTCTATCCTTTTGACAACACAGAAAGCACATCTTCTTTTCTATTTCCTGTTCCTTGGTGAGGCTCAAAAGTATCCGTCATTTTAATTTTTAAAATATGAACAGCCATTTGTCGAATCTGTCAGGAACAACAAAGTTTTTATACACCCGTCTCTTCATATTGCTGTTCCACAGGAACAATCACGTAATTGTAAAATTTAGATGTTTTGGGTTAAACATGTCATTGATCATAAAAATAGCTAATCTTTCCAATGGATAAACGACAGAAGTGTCGTACCATACGCAAACGCTAGAGCGCAATAGTGTCATTGTTTAAATTTACAGTTTTCGTAAACGAATCTAAAATAACAATGACACATGTGTCAGTCATGTTACAACATTCAGCAAGTGACTGCTGTATAGTTCAGTGTAACAACCACGTAACCGTAGGTCATAACGTAGTGCCACTGTTTTGTATTTATATATTAGAGGAACAACGACGTAAGTGTACATACTGTCATTGTTAACATAGAAATTAATTTTGATTATAAGTAGTAAGTGTTCTTTCTGACATTCTTGAATTTAACCCATTAACGTCCAGGCGTGCGTCAACGCAACGTTACACATATTGTTTATTTTTAATAATAATGATAATACGCATTAAACATTTTATATATAATAGATAACAATACTATGTAATATTTTAACCTTTAAAATTTTATTTTTGTTTAGTTTTGTGAATGAAGTAATATTTTGAAAACATTGATTTTTAGAAGCAGAACAACTATTGTTATGTTTATTTATAAAATTGTTATTCTTTAAGTTGCATAAAATTGATTGTTCAGTAATGATGTGAATATAATATAGTGTATATTCAATATTTCACATTACTAATATTTTACAATGAGTCACTAAAACAAGCTGAGACTTGTGTTGCGCTGACGCACGCTTGAGCGTAACGGATATCGAGGCTGGATTTTGTTTCATATTATTCACATGTAATCCACGTTGCGTGGTGTTGTATTTTATATGATAACTTGTTTTATTGTGTTTATACTGTGTATTACAATTTTGAAATTTTCACTGCCTAATAAAGTAAGTAAATACGTAGTAAGTTATAAAATATTTAATTATTGATTGTATTATTATTAGATATGGCACGTAATGTTTATGAAAGGCCATTACGCACCAAGAATTGTTGCCGAAATTGAAAAGTTTGATGGAAATGATGAGATTGATGCGATTTATATTCCCCGATGTTGATACTCTAACGGACGAGGAAGATATAGACGATAATCTTATCCTAGATGAAGGCTCCAGCGGATATAGCCGGTACTTTTGAAGTACACGCATAATTCAAGTGCTTCAGTTACGGACAATGTTTCTACTACGAAAAACTTAAACGTGGAAAAATTGCTGAAAATGATGTGAAATGACGTCTCTGAGTTGCAAAATTTCTGGGAATTTTAATTTATCGGATACCACAAATTGCCGCAACAACGCATGTATTGGAGCCTTGATTCAGACAAAGGTTTAGATATTGTTCGAAACTGCATGACAAGAAGTAAGTTTGAAGCAATCAAAAGAAATATCCACTTATCCGATAATAGTAATTTAGATAAAAGGACAAATTTTCTAAAGTACGCCCAATTTTTAATCTCATAAATGCCAGATATTTACAATTTAGATTTTTTGCTCAGAACATTTCCTTCGATGAAGAAATGGTACCGTATTTTGGGAGACATTCTGCTAAAATGTTTATAAAAATAAACCAGTTCGATTTGGTTTTAAGTTGTGGTGCATGGCTAGTGCAGATGGGTATTATTTCAGTTTGCGCCTTATGGTGGTGCAAACAGTACCAACTCTGACAATGATATAGGATGTGGATTAGGTGGGCAAGTTGTAGCAGATTTTGTTGCACTTATTGAAAATCCTTCAACAACACAAGAATATTATTGAAATATTTTTATCATGAAATTTGAATAAATGATGAAAAATTGTCAAACACACAAAATATTTTTTGACAATTTTTTTTCATCCTACAATTTATTCAAGTATTTACATGATAAAAAGTATTTTGCTACCGGCACAATTCGAGACAACAGAACAGCAAAATGCAATCTGGAAGAGAGAAAACCTTTATCAAAAAAAGAAAGAGGATCATATGATGCAGCATTTGATAAATCGTCGGAAGTCATGATGGTACGGTGGAATGACAACTCTATTGTTACAGTTGCAACTAATTTTGGCACTATCTTACCCACGGCAAGTGCAAAGCGTTATGACAGAAAATTCAGCCCAATATTATATCAGACTACAATAAAAATATGGGAGGAGTTGATCTGCATGACAACGCCATTGCCAATTACAGAATTAGCATAAGGCAAAAATGGTGGTGGCCGTTATTCACAAATTTGGTGGACAGTGCAGTTGTTAATGCATGGAAAATATTCCGAATTGCGAATAAAAGCAAATTTCTCAAATTGAGTTTCGCTCATATATTGCAGTTGGTCTTTGAATTTAGGAGTTTCAAAGACCACTGGGAGAGATCTCGTTCCTCTTGAACCTCAAACGGGGGCTACTCTTGGAAAACCACAAGCAAAACGCATTATAACAGAAGTACGCTTTGATAATGTTGGTCATCTAATAAAGCTACACGAAAATAAAGCCCGTAGAAGATGTCGTTATTGTAAAAATCAGACTATTTTCTTATGCAAAAAATACGAAGTACACTTACACCCTGAATGTTTTGAAATATATCATCCAAAATAAGCATAAATATCAATAAAAAAGTTGTTTGTATAATATAGTGTATTTATGTTGAGTTATACCTTATTGGTCCAAGCGTGCGTCAACGCAACGTTATTTTTTTATTATTTTAAAATTTTTTCCAAAAAAACTTTTGCAATGTAGTATTGATATATAAATAGACAAAAAATAAGAAATAATATAATTTTTTTAATATTTCAATGGTTGGTCATTAATGGGTTAAAAAATGTTGCATTTTGCATTTGTTACAGGATCTATTTTAACTTCTTTTAAATAAAATTGATCTAAAATACCTAGTCGTGGTAAACAATTACTAAATATTGTTCTATTAAAAGACAAAGGCTCCAAAACTGATGATCACGTTCAGTCAAATAATCTTTATGTTACAAAAGAGATGCCGAAACAGTTTGAGCCAAATAATTCTTCTCCGAATGAAGAGTTATCAAATATGTACGACAATCAGTCGCGGCCAAATTCGTCTTTTTCGCCAAATATTTGTGATATACAATCTCAGTTAAATCCTTCTTCTGCGAATGAAACAGTGTCAGATGTGATATTTAGTTTGAGTCAAATGGCCGTTCTGCAAATGAAAAGGTTGTGATATATATTGTGATATATATTCTTGGTCACATTCTTGTTCTGTAAATGAAGAACTGTCAAATAAGCGTGATCAAAACTTATATAATTATGCAGTTCAACATTGCAGTTCCGGAAAACTGGCGGTTTTTCTTCCGGTAGTAGTGATGAATTTGTAACTTCAGAGAGCGAAAAATCGTTTAGTTCGGTGTCATCGGGCGATGAAATAACTGAGCCTTGTCCTCTTCCAATTAGCGATTGTACCGAAACAAATTCTCCTGTGACGATTAAAAAAGGTTAAAAAAATTACGGAATCCTCAAAATTGGAAAAAGATACAAGCAAAATGTTTAAAACGCTCTGGAAAAAGTTACACATCGAGAAACGGAAAAATTGTGGAATTAGCTTCACTGCAACGGCAGTGTGATTTTCTAAGTTCATGTGTAAATCCATTAAAGCTAAAATATCGCCGTGTGTCTGCTGCAAATCCTAGAAAACCGAACTGTGGATTTTACTTTCTCAATGACGGTCAAGAAATTCGTGTATCTAAGACTTTCATAATAAATACGCTTGGAATAACAGAAAGAACGTTAAGAGCAGTAATTGAGGCTAAAGCAGATGTTTGTGGCATGATCCCTGTAGATAACAGAGGTAGGCATGGCAAGCATAAAAAAAATTGATGAAGAAATATTGAGTTCGATAAGAAAACATATTAATTCTATACCGAGAGTAGAAAGTCAGGACGTTAGAGGTGACACATCGAGGGAGTTTATAGAATTGCTGAAATGCATCGAAATTACATAGAGCAACGATTAGATAAACCTGCAGCAACGTACGATGTTTATGCACGTATTTTTAATACAGAATTTAATATGGGATTTTCCCTACCGAAATAAGACCAGTGCCATTTTGTGAAAGTTTCAATAATGCCACCAACGATGAGGAGAAAATGAACATCACGAAGACAAAGATCTAAGTAGAGCTGAGAAGTCTTTAGATAAGGAAGAGGCAAAAATAAAAAAATTGTTTTAGCAGTTTACGATTTGCAAGCCATCTTGCCAGTGCCAATGGGACAAACATCCGCTTTTTTCTATAAATCCAGGCTCAACTGTTATAATTTTACTGTAAGTATTTAATAAACTTATGTATACACTTACTTAACCTTTGGTTTTTTACTTTTTTCAGGTTTCAGAAAAGTCCGATCCATTTGCTTCTTTTGGCATGAAGGTCTAGGAAAGAAAGGAGCAACGGAAATTGGTTCGTGTGTTTTCATGTTTCTTCAGGAAATAGCTGAACACTATCCTGGCAGCGATGTCGTATTTTATTCTGATAACTGTGGAGGTCAGCAGAAAAACAGACAAGTAATAAAACCTATATTCATTTAGTAGCACGAAACAATATTAATTTTAGTTTTCCTTAAAACCATAGATTCGTGTTTGGGATGTATTTGCATTTCTATGCAGTAGAACATTTGAATCTAAATCCTATAACTCAGAAATATCTTATTCGCGGTCATACCCATGTGAAGTTGATGCAATTCACAGTGTTATAAAAAAATCGCTGAAAAAGGTAAAAAAATCCGGACCAATTTACGTGTCTGATCAATACGTGTCGTTAATCAGAAATGCAAAGAAAACAGGTAATCCATTAACTGTAAAAGAACTTAGCTATGAAGATTCTATTTATTTAAAAGCATTGAACGACGAAAATGGCTTTGAATTTTGCAAAAAACGTGGACGGACAGGAAATTAAATCATCATAATTTAAATTGTTACGAGTCGAAAAGGGAAGCAAAGTATTCTGAGTTTAAACCCAACAAGAGACGATCGGTAGAACGAAAACCGATAAAAGAGATACTTACAAAGAAATCCTATATAGCAAAACTGCCAATAACTGAAAATAACAAAGAAAGCTTCCAAAGTTTGCTGAAGAAGAACCTGACTCGCTATTTTAATTTTTGGAAAGTGTTTGTTAAAATATTTTGTCTTGTACAGTATTATCTTATCAGTATTATCTCTTTATAGTACCATAACCATTAAAGCTTAAGGTATATTTTTCTAAGCAAATGTGAAAGATAATTACCGCAAGTGAGTCAAGGTTTCAGGGTAATATCGACATAATTACAAAATTAATTCAATAGTTTGAAAAAATGAAACCATGTTAAAGTAGTATCACAAATTCTCCATCGTTTAACACTACTTCCATTAATCAGTGATTAGTGTATACATTGTAATTAAAATTGATTTTGCAAAATTTTTTTCAATTGCATTTACTGACAAATTAGTCCCGTAACATTTACATCATTATTCTTCTGGTTCAGCGATATGTGGTGAATACAAATCTCTTCCCAGTTATTACAAAAGAACTCTACTATTTATCCCCGATATATTTAAAATACCAAAAAAAAAACTCATACTGGTCTCATTCTATTTGGGAGAAATTCTGGGGAAATTTGCCTTTTATTTTTTTTTATCGTTCCGACAAAAGTGATATCCCTTTTCTTAACTCACGTACTAATTCTATTGAGGTATACCAATTGTCGCCTGTCACGTTACGCTTTGAGCCGATAATGGGCTCTGAATGCGCAAAACTACTTGGGTAGGCTGTGAAAGGTCTGATGTTCTAAACTGAGCTTCATTTTTGCCGACATAAATTTCAGCGTTGCACATATAAAATGTTTTTGCATCAGCTAAAATCTGAACTTTCAAACTGTATCTAGCCGACTTGTTAGGAATATACTACGGAATCCGCAACACCCTCTAAAGGGTACCAGAATTTCATCAACTGTAAGAAACAGCCCTGGAGAGTAGTTTACTTTACAATTCTGAACAAATTGCGAAAATATACTAGAAATGGCGGCAAGCTTATCCGTTTTTCTTCTTTAATTCCTTGTTTCATAGTCATCAAATCGTAAGTAAGACAGAATGAAGGAAAATCTAGCCAGTGACATCGTACTTCTAAAAAGATCTCGACCTTTCCCATCGGTGCCCACATGGACATAATATCTTCAAGACCAGACTTAAAAACTCCTTGCATATATAAGAGACCTATAAAAGCTTCAATCTCTATTTTATCCACTGGACTTACAAAGGACGGCCTAAAAGTTTGTCGAGAGTTCTTCGACCTTTTGAATTTTGCATATTTAGATCAATTCTCTCATTAGTATGCATTACAATTTGTTCAATGAATTCAGGATCAATCAAAAGCTTCCAGGCATCCAAAGGTATCTTAGGAGGATTCAAGGAAGCAGGCCCTTTTTGTCCTGGCAAAACAGTTACAATTTTTCCTTGCTGTTTTGCTTCATTTGGGGAGGGGATCTGGGACCACTTCATTTTATCTTTTCCGTAAAGTAGTTGGAGGCGCTGTCTTTGTCCTCTTCTTCTGTCCTGTTTCTTTTTCTTGTTTTTTTACTTTCCTTTTCATCGTAGTCCTCGTCCTTTTCTGATAACGGGTCCTCGTCCTCAGATGGTTGCCATTCCTCCTCGCTACAGGAATTGTGGTCCCTAAAAATTTCTTCGTCGCTTTCATTCTTATCGCTTTCGTCGGCAGTTTCAAGAATTTTTCTGCCGATCTCAACTTTTTGAATATCAGGTGTGGCACAGTCAATATTTGAAGAATTACAGGAATATTTTCATTATGTAGTAAATTATTAACATCAGTACTTGCTGAAGTACTGGGAATTTCGGTATTGTTTACGTTATTCCAAAAATCTTCGGACTGAAATATTGCATTGATATCTTCCTCGCTTAGGGTATTTTTTGCCATTTAACTGAAAATAAAAAGAAAAACCAAAAAAATGTGTGAATTCTCGAATATTTAAAAAAATTGATCATTCACCGACACGTACGCTGAAACGCCTCAAGCAGAACTAACTGGCGTGAGAATAGACGAGAGCACGACAGCAGTTGCCTACGCCTTAACGTGGAAGGGGAATGAATTTGTTGTGGGTCTATGAGACTCAACTTGTAGTAGTTAAGGGTTAAACATTGATAAATAAATTCACATGGCACAGTTAAACTCAACTTGTAGTAGTTAAGGGTTAAACATTGATAAATAAATTCACATGGCACAGTTAAAACTTTCAGTGTAATAATAGTATTTTAAAAGATAAGTTTCATAAGACCACTCTGGAAGCACTAATTCAAGTTTAAAGTTTTAAAGCACGAGTGCTTCAAGGTCTTATGAAACACGTTTTTATGCTATTTTTTTGTAATTTGCCCTTTTTATGCCGTTTTTAAACATTTTTTAATTAAGTTGATTTAGGGGTTTTTGTAGCGGTTTATAATGCCTTAATTTTAAAAGCGTAAATTTGATCTAGTCGCCTTTTGTTTTATCCAAATTCTGTCACAAAACATGAAAATGGAAGATAATCAAGTTAATCTTGCATGTCATACACCCCTGAAATACGTGAAATTTCCACGCGAATTTGCTCACACAAAGTTTTCCACTGGACGCAACCTGTTTTTGACACATTTTGTAAGAGTGACATGTGCACGTGTACGTTAGATAAGTTACTAACGTAGATTAAAAAAAGTAATGGTCCAGAGATACTATAATTTTATAAATTCTGATACACCTAAGATGGTTAAATCTTAGTCAGAAGCGGGTAGCAACCACAATTCGCAAATTGTAAACCATTCTATCAGTTTGAACGCAGTACAAACTCAAAACCACAATAAACAGAAGATTATCTGGTATAATATAACTAGTGTTATGATTATCATCGCTGATAGATCGAGTTAAAACCGATGAAAATTGAGTGCGAAGCAAGAGTTCAATTTTCTAAAGGTTTTAACGAGTGGTATCATCGAATATTAATCATAAACGTGTTATATTTGGTAAGAGAATATAATGAACGTTAATAGAAAATATATTTTTTTAAGGCTACAATTTTAAACGATTTGTCACTTTGTTAAAATCATATGATGATAAAATTATCACCGATTTGATAGCCTATTATGCGATTTTGTTTTTGTATTTTAACCAGTGAAAGAAATCAAAAATGTACCATGTGAATTATATTCTCATCGATAAAGACCAGGCCGCTGATAATACTCGCACTATTGAAAATAAAAATCACATTTGTGACAGTTCTGTTTCTAAAATATATGCAAATACTGACGTAATGACTAAACCATTACCTGAAAAACTTAACTAAGTATTAAGCCATTTATGCCCGAATTATTTAATTTTCATTTTTATTGTTGTATATGAATTTTTTATATTCTTTTAGGTATTATGACCTTCAAGAAAATACTTTTTTTATAAGAGAATTTTGATTGTAAGCGTGTTCCAATAATGGAACAATGGGTATAAATGAGTCCATTAACTTTTATAGGTTTCAAATATAAAAAGTATACAATATTAGGTGTCATAATAGAAAATTTATTTAAGAAAAGACAAAATGTTAATATTTATTTGTATGGAATTTAGCAAAGCATGCTTGGTGCAAGTTTATTCCACATTTCCCACAAGATTTGGTCGAATTTTTTTGCAAAGTGAACACCTATTCTGTTTTTCAGCTATAATAATCCAATGTCCACTTTGGTCAAACCTTATTGAATCAGCTACTCTAGCGGGTCGAGCCCTATGCGTTACAGGACAGCCAGAGCCAGTGAGAGAACACCCGTATTTTTGGAGGTAAACTTGGACCACTGAACGTCGGAAATGTAAAGAATCTAATTTCTTTCCTTCGCCTTTTCTATAGATTTGCCATGCATTATGAAGGCTTGCATCAAGGCAGAAAGCAAAAACTGCCCACCACCATTTTTTTGATCGAATAGATATTCTATAGTTATAAATGTTTTCATTCATACGATCGACACCTCCCATAAACTTATAGTACTGAGATATAACGAGTGGTTGACTTACAGGATTTTTTTTCTTTTGTGACAATACCCACCTATTAACTTGTTTTTCTGGTCCAGTAGGGTCACAAGTATTAATGAGTAGTACTATTCGATTGTCATGCCAACTTGTAACGGTAACATTATTTTTTGTATGGGTGCAAAAGCCATAAGAGCCTTGACTTCTTTTTTCCATAATTTTTGAAGAAGTGATTAGACACTTCTCAATTCGATTGTACTTTATGATTCCTGTGTAACGAAATCCTCTTTGTTGTAATCTATGGGCTAGTTTCAAAGAACTAAAGAAACGATCATCGTACATTTTAAAAGACGTATTTTGTAGATCTTTTATTGATTACTACAGTACCACCAACACCTAGGATTGCTTTTGTTTTCTCAACATTTTTGCTAGCGGCTTGATATGGTTCAAATTTCATTAGATATCCCAATGGTTCACACAAGCACCACATTTTCTAACCCTATCTTATAGGCTTCCCTGTTTTGCCCCATGCCTGCCAAAATACGGTATCCATACTTTCATCTATACTTAGTCTTTCCTGGAATTCTGAATACTGAAGAAAGTGTTGATTAAGAATTGTCAATAATGGTCTCATTTTTCCAAACTTATCATTTTTCGGTAAATCCTAATTACAATGGATCTTTTTATCGTCTCAAAAAGATTTCGTCGCATTGAATTTATCACTTCCATGCTACCTGTTTCAGATCCTACTTCCCACCACGTTCTCCATCTAGGTACTATAAAATATCCCGATAACAATAAAATCGCAGTAAAACGAAAGAGTGGTGATATTGGGAGATATGAATGGATGGGTCGGTGTACAGAGAGAACATACTGAACGTGTCCTAGGAAAGTTCGGAGACCAAAAAGTCATTGAAAATGATGAACGCATGTGAAGCATGATTGACTTGATAGTAATTCGCGAATCGGGGTGTGAATCGGACAATTTTTGGTTGTATCTAGAGTGTGTTCAGGGCAAAAGTGGGTCTGGAGAAGGAAGGCAAACGTAGTGCTAACGTCCAGAATTAGGGTAGATAAACTAGTAGATAATGGTGCGAGAATGAAATATTCAAATGCTGTGAGTGAAGAGTGGAATGTAAATGAAGCAGTATGGAACGAACAAATAAAAGATAATGACGTTGAAAGTACATGGAGAAGCTTAAAAGGCTGTGGTCAATTGTGGTGGAATGAATCGGTAACAAAGGTAGTATGTAAGAAAAAAGATGAGTTGTACTGATTAAAAAACAAAGAAGAGAAGGAGACAGTGTAAGTAAAGAGGAAGTTGATGGCTGTGGAAGGGGAGAAAATACAGATATGCAGATATATGAAATAGTATGGGACGATTGTGAAATGAGGAAATGCTGGCAAGAATATTTCGGAAAGCTGTACTGTAGTGAATGAAACTGATCAGGATATTGAGTTAAACGAGATAGAGAAGTGGAAAACGGTAACGGAGCAGGAGTGTAGGAAATCACTGGTGAAATGCTAAAATATGAAGGTGCAAAGCTTACACAAACGAAAGTGCCGAGTGATTGGAAGAGCGCGATCATTCTACCACTGTATAAGGGCAAGGGGAACAAGCGTGACTGCAAAAACTATAGAGGAATAAGATTGCTCAGTGTACCTGGAACCTGGTAAAGTATTTGTTAGAGTACTGATTGATAAAGTACGTAAAAGTAAGATCTGGAATTTGCTGGGTGGCTGCATGTCAGGGAGAGGATGTGTTGATGATATGGTTGCTCTCCAGCAGGTGATCAAAAAGTGTTTTAAGTGTGAAAAAGAAGCTGTGCTGTGCGTTTGTAGGTCAGGAGAAAGCATATGACCGAGTGAATAGGGAGAAGCTGTGGGAAATATTAAATAAATATGCCGTAAGTAAAGGTTAAATAAACGGAATAAGGCCAGTGTATAACGGTAGCCGGACATGTGTTAGGGTGAGAGGAGGTGTGAGTGAATACTTTAATATTGAGCAAGGAGTGCGACAAGGTTGCGTGATGTCACCGTGGTTGTTCAATGTATACATGGATAAATGTGTTAGATAAGCATGTACGAATACGAATGTTGTAATGGTTGGTGACTTAAATATACGAGTTGTGGTTTATGCAGATGACACAGTCTTTTTAAGTGAGAATGCGGATGAGTTACAAACTGCACAAAGTTTGATAAAGTCAAGAGCATGGACCTAAAGGTAAACGTGAACAAAACAAATATTGATACCTTCCTAATGTACCAACCAATGTAAATGACATTTTTTATGACAATGAATCAGAAAAAAGTTAATATAACCATAAAGTATCTATCTACAAATGGTCTGAAAATCCTGAAGTGTTGAAATGAAATTTTTTTACAGAAATATTGAGTTCCACGCTAAGTGGAATATCCTAGAAAGGGGAAAGGATAATCACAAAAGTTTTTTTTATTATTATTCCAAAAGATATATACTACCACATGCAAAAATAAAATGGTTCAATTACCTAATATTTTTGCGTACAATATATTAAATTAAAATTTTTCATCTTGTTTAAATACGGCTATTTTACTTTAAAAGCTATAAAAAGTAACCACTGTTATCCAAAACTACAAACTTAGCTTGATAAAACAGGATTTTAAAACGAATTTATAAAAGTAAAAATTTTAATTACAAAGTGCATGCTTATAATATTTGTCGGAATGGAAAATGTTAACAAAACTCACCATGGAAAATATTTCAAACTCTGCGACATTGAACGTGATTTTTCTCCAGAGTTTATAACACTTAATTGAACAGTTATCATGTATCTTGAAGGAATTGATAAGTTCTTCTGGTCATTGTCTTGGGGTAATTGCAATGAAATGGGTGATGTGTACCGCACATGCATCTTCCCTCTGGGGCCAAAGAAATCATCTACTTCTACATTCGCCCAACTCATCATACTAAAGGCCAAACTATTGAATTAATTTGAGCTATTTCTCCTGCTATAACATTAATTTTTATTGCTATTAAAATACCATAAATTGTTATAAGTACAAGCTATGAAACATCCAGGATATAAATCTGCTATTTTCACAAATAAAGTTTACTGCTTCTTACGTAAATTGAAAGTAAAAGCTGGTGTTTCAGCATTACTAATTCTTCTAGTCTCAACCATACCAAATTCATTTATTGGCTGAAAGCTGTGGAAAGATATTGTCCTGGAAGAGTTTGAACATCTTTGAAGCGACTTTAAAAATTCAGGCGAGTTGAATCAACTGCTCCCTTAAAATAAATGGCAGTTAATATTTGTAATATTGTCTTTGCAAAACTCGAAAAGATCGTTGTTTGTCTGTCCAGATGTTGAAGACTTTCATTCCTAGCTAAACCTTTTACAGTGTCACCTATTCCATCGCATTCTGTTTTACCGTGATTGGTTGTAAAAGTGACCACTGGGCTTTGAGCTGAAAGTCCTCATGCAGACACAGATTTATGAAGTATTTATTTTTATATTGCCTAACACAACCGTCATTGAAATAATGAATTTTCCGTACATGTGGGCAGTTCTCATTCAGAAAGGCAATTACAGTTTTTTGGATCACATATACCATTCTCGATAAAATCAGTTTTTCATTGCTAGCATCCTTGAAGTGAATCATAACAGGGCGAATAGTGCATGAATCTGATGGTAACCTTAAGCCGCTTGTGTTGTGAAAGCATAGTTTTCACTAAAATCCATTGAGATAATAGCTGTATTTGGGGAGGCTTTCACTTTTCAAATACGCATTTTTTATTTCACTTTTTTTCGATAGCTGTCGCATTTTTTAAGTTACTTGTTTAAACTTGGTACATGGGAGTTAGTTTTTCGGGTAGACAAACATGTATATCAGTTTACTTTCAACGTACAATATGGAGGGCACCAACACCTTACTCATCTTTCTGGTTTCCGCTGTATTTTTTTGTACATAAAGATTTTGACTTGTTAACATTTCCGAAAGGTCATTTTATTTTCTTTAAAAACGGTACACTTATTGTATATCGCTAAGTGCTTCCGCTTTAGAGGAAAATGCACTAAAGTGAACTCTGCAGAATGTACATATTTCACTTGCATATTTACAAACAACTAAAAAACTGTAAAACATTGAACAGGTATTTAATTATGATGAATGGTATTCTCAAAATGTCCGCCATTCGCCCCAATACATCTTTGGCATCGTTTCAATAAAACCCTTCTTACTGCAAAAAAAAACGATGTATGCAGATTTCTAATCGCATTTTAATTTTTTTATATAGTTCAGCTCTTGTATTAATCACATCAGCAGAATATACTACAGTTTTTATGTACCCCCAGAAGATAAAGTCAATTGGATATAAATCAGGACTTCGTGGAAGCCAACGATGTTCACTTCCTCTTTTAATCCAACGATGCGGGAATATATTATCTAAGCGATTTTGCACTGTGGGAGGATAATGGGCAGGGGCGCCGTCTTGAGGTTAAACAAGTAATGCTGAAGGAAGTTTAGATACTCGCGGCTAGTTTAGCTGAGAGTTCAAAAGGACCCGCAAGAGAATTGTTCACTATCCCTAACCAAATATTAATTTTAAATTCGTGTTGAACATGGCGCTCTCTTGTGGAGTTTGTGTTTTCGTCAGATCAGATATCGCTATTTCTGCTGTTAAATACCCCTCTTCTGGTAAAGGTTGCTTCATCCGTAAACAAAATATTGTTTATAAAAGATTGATCATGTCGATGATGCATTGGAAATTAAAACATTTATGAAGGTTTAAAGTCGAGCGTGGTGATAAGTGATACGATTTATAGTACCTTTTTGTAAATAAAATTCAATAATACTACACCAGTTAAACACTTACAATTTACATATTTTAATAACATTATATCAATTGTTAAATAGCAAAAATTTTAAGGAAACGGTCCCACCAATTTTGTAAAATAAGCCTTCCAAGTGAAGTGACTAAACTTTTTACTTTGATAACGTATGTCTCAACAGTTTTGGCACAAAATATTACATTCAGTTTTATAAACAAATGTTTTATTTAAACTCATAGTTATAAAACATAATTGATAGACTTATAATTAACAAAATTGAGAACTTGAATTAAATAGTCGTCCATGATTTTCAATAAGACGCAATTTTCTATGAACATGTCGCATAAGGCCTTGGGCGGCTGTAATATCTCTTTTTCTGTAAGTCCTCCGTCCTAACTGTTCTTTATTTTCGGCTTGCCAGCCTCCTTCTTACTCAAAAGTGCCCAAAATTCTTCTATTGGGCAGGCCTGAGGTAGATTAGGAGTATTGTCGTTTCGTGGTAAGAATGATGTTATGGGTGTTGAGCCAGTTCTGAGTTTCCCTGGCGTAATGGCATGGTGCTAAGTCTGGCCAAAAAATTATGTATTCTTCAGCATAATATTCATTAATGACATCATTCAGTTTGACCAGACAATTCTGAATATAACGCTGACTATCATCCAGCGCTTCGCCTCTTACACGCCCCACATGTGGCCTCGATACCCTCTTATAGAAATCGCGCACCAGATTAAAATTTTATCAGAAAATTTTGCCTTTTCATTTGCATTTAACATTCTCCGAACAGTTTTCTATGTTATTAGTATAGAAGCAATCGTTACCCTTAATTTTTGAGGTACTTAGAGTGAAATATTTTTCATCAATCACAATGACTTTGTTTTTGGCAAAATGTATCCGCATTAATGCGCGACAACATCGTGCCAACTAATTTGGCGTATATTTTGGACGTTTTCTCCTTTTTCAATATTCATGACCATACTTAACCAATTCCCTCCAAACTGTATCCTTAGCTAATTTCCTGACCGACATTCCAACTCTATTTGTTGCACTTCTTACCAACCTGTCTGCTCTGGCTTGTATAAAAGGTCTGGGTCTTCCACTTTTTGGGAGATTTGTACATTGTACGCCTTGTTCGCAATCCGCTATTGTGTGATAAATAGTTCTGGGGGAAATATTTTGATTTTCGAATATGCAAACTATTTCACGCTTAGGCATTTGTCCAACTAGACAGTAAATACTTTTACGAAGATCTGATTTATAAGCCATTTTAGTACAACTAATTTCTAAAACTGAACTTTCAAAGTGAAGCCAAACCTTCAGAGAATTTTTGTTTCCAAAGCCAACCTAATATTTTATCATTCTCGCGTATTTTATATCCATTGGATTTTGTGCCAAAACTTTTGAGACGTAACGTTAGTAGAGCCAAAACATACATTAGGTCTCAGAGAACAAAATTTTGATAGGCCTATTTTCAAGTTAAGGTATTTCTGTTTATTTGAGTATAGCTCACCAAGATTGCATAAAATCAAAAGGTTTTCTGTCGTATTCTTTTTTTCCTATACTCATCCCATCCTTCATTCCTGGCAAAATTCTAGAATGTTCATCACTTTTTCCCACGTCTAGGAATTGGTTCTGCCGCTAAAAAGGCTTTTGAGTCTTACGAACAGAATAATCTGATGATTTGAAAGTGTTCATTAGTTTTCTTCTAGACCACATTAAGCAAGCTAGAACTGTTAACATTTGAATCTGTTTATTTTGTTGATTTTAAGCACTGTTTGAATTTTCCTTTTTACGTTTTCATGTACACTTTTCAGCTTGTCTTTGCCTTAAGATATTTCCTTCATAATTTTTTAAATGTTATTATCCATCTCTAAATTTTTATTTGTGTGTATTCTGGACATTCATTGAAAATCTGCTTAAGTGTTATATAGGTATTTCATTGGTTACATTTCTTTCTTTCCGTTTTACCTAGTAAAAATGTGTGTGTTAAGTTTGTGTGCCTAATTTTAATCCTCGTGAACACCACTTGCCTCTTATTGTTAATTCGCATATAGTTTTCCAAAGGCTTGTGTATTTTTTGTTTGTGTTTAACGTATCAGATTGGTTTGAGTCCCATTTCTCAAGAAATTAGTTTTTGGGTATTGTCTAAAGTCGTGTGGAGGGACTGACACGTCATGAACTTACCTTTCGGAAGAATTTTTGCTATGTTCACCAAGTGCATATCATTTTATTGGGGAACATCCCATTTCGTGGAGAGAAGCATTTAGTTCATCAACTGCATTTATTTTTTGTAATATGCAGGCGTTAATCCCACATGATCAACTTCATAATCTCGTGCATTTAAGCTACTTTGAAACATCAATTTTTTCTACTTTAAGTATCCTGTTTCTTCACCAACACTGCACTTCTCCATTTTAACTGTGCAATCAATATACATTCTTTTAAACATATTCTTAATTAGGTTACTATTCAGCATTGTACATACTTACTTGGTAACCAAACAGATATGCAGCACAACCAAAATCAGTTCAGTTTAATAAAAAAACTAATATTTTTGAAATAACAGTCACTAATGAGTAGACTACAGTTTTGAACTAAATTGTATTCTATTTTTTGTTGATTAAATTAAGTCTGAAACTGAGAAAATCATTTAATTTATTTTTAAACTACACAATTCAGATATGATTAACTTCTTATATGAATCATGTACCGTGATTTTTGTTAAATCTAAATTTTTGTGTTTTATTTTAAAGCTCTTTTTAGTGTGAAATTGACATATATCATTTTTGGTAGAAATATTTATAATTTTATGATAATTATGATTTAATGTCTTGGTTGGGTTGAACTGACATGGAATGACCCGGTTGTCATTAAAAAATTGTTTGTGGCGCATCTCTAAAACAAATACGATCATAACAAATTTTTATCTTTCAGATGTACCTTTTCAGGAAACAAAACTGACCTATACGGGTATTTTTCGTAAAAATATAACATTATGCGGAACTTTATCATCACTCTGTATATATAATACACTGTTTTCCGTTAGTATGGTAGCCATCTTACATGTTGCCACTACCTACGCCCGTTTTAAGTGGTTTGTTCATGGAGCAAAGTAACAGAATGTGTAAAATATATGTTATACGTTCAATATACTTCTCATTGTTTATGTCATATTGGTGAATTATTTTCACTGTAACTTTAATTTAGCCAAACGAGCGGCAATTTAGAATTTCTTGAAGTATCACTATTGTGCTATCAATAGTCATTGTTTGAGCTACTTAGATAAATATTGTTGCAATATGAACAAATTTAAAATAAAAAATAAAAATGCCTTGGAATTGTAGAATTTACGCCAAATTAACACATGGAAATACTTGTCGCATTAATATTTTTAGTCGAAAACCAAACCAAACATCGAAAAACAAAGGGGCTAAGGTCGTTTATTTGAGTGTGAAATAATACTTTTATGACACTTTGCAAACTTTGGGAACATTCACTGAAAAATTTCAAATCGTAGAGTAATTTAGAAATTATAGAGAACGTTAATTAATTTTAACTTTAACATTAACCTGCGGGGTAAAATAATATTTGTCAATTGTTATTTCGTGCATTCTGATTTTTTGCGGGAAACGATAGATGAGTAAGTGAATAATCAAATGAAATTATAACGTACAATTGCAAAAGCGAAGTAAAAAGTAAACGTTTATTTTTTATCTAACACCATTCTGCGGCCCTGTTGAAAAAAAAGCGAATGTTCAATTTAGTTCCCTACTATGTGTCTTATACGAGGGTCGAGCTGAATTTTTTGAGAATAAGAAACACGGTTAATATTTTTTAGGACTTTATTTTAAATATGCTCAAAGTAATTCCCTTCAACAATGATACACTTGATCACTGTTTAAAAGCTCCCAACCAATCTTCTTTCGGAATGCCTTCAAAATAAGCGTGAACTGCGGCATCAATCTCTTCTTCAGACGAAAACCTTCTACCCCGCAAATTCCTTTTAATCCCAAAGAATATCCAAAAGTCGCACATTGCTAAATGAGGCGAATGGATGTTCTATTACTTTTATATTTTTTTCAGCCAAAAACTGGAGAATTATCACTGCTGTATGTGACGATGTTGCAGCATAATTCCCTTGTCTGGAACCCTACTGAACACATCAGGCAAAACATTTTTCAGTGTACCATTTAGCTGTAACTGTCTTTTGTCCTTCTAGCTTAATTGCCTTTATTAGGCCTATACTTCTGAAGAATACTGCATACATAACCTTTTTCATAGCTCGCTGCTTCTGTGTCATTGTTGAAGTTTCCCCATCTTCGTGAATCCATACCGACTATCTTGGCGGGTAAGTACGTGGAAAAAGGGTATATAAGTTTCGTCACCTGTCACTATTTTGGAAAAAAAATGGTGTCTGCCATTATTTAGGAGATTTAGTTTCATGACAAATTCTTACACGCTCTGCTTTTTGGAAAGCAGAAAGATGATGCAGCACAAAACGTCTAACTACTTTTTTTAAATGCAGGTGATTGTGTATGATTGTTCTGACAGCTGAGGCTCCCTCCAATCTTGAGTTGATGCTCTATTACCGCATAAGTGACTTTATTGTCCTCTTCAAATATATTTTTTTAACAGCAGTAATGATTTTGTCGGTTACAGCCGTAGGAGGTCGCCCTGCCCCTTTTTGATGCTGAACACAATTCCTTTCCTGTTCAAATTCCTTATACCGTCGGTAAACTGTAGCCAATGAAGGTGCTTGTTCACTAAACGCCCAATCTAAACAATCTTTGTACTCATAAGCGCTTGAACATTTTTTAAAATCATAACAAATCATGATTCGAACATGCTCTCTGGTTAATTCCATTTTTTTACTTGTAATTTTACTTTAACAAAATTAAGAACTTGAGTTATAATGAACGTAACTTCTACAGCAAAACTTGACAGATAAAGAATTGCTCTAAATAATAATATATGCTTTGTTTCTTCTTATTCTTATTCTCAATAAATTCATCTCGATCCTCGTACAATAGTTAAAAAAATTCTTGTGTATACCGTGACCTTGCAAAAAACAACAATTAAAAAAATCTATAAAGATTTTCAATATAGCGGATACAGAATGGCGCCCAATATACTAAAATCATAAAATTTATAACAATGTAACTACACTTTTCCCCCGGTTTTTTAAATAGATTTTGAATGCGACATCCATTAAACACAATGTAGAAAATGCCAATGTACACAAGATGGCCACCACCTTTTTGTTTTTGTCTACACATTTTTCGCATTACGCCTTTTCCAGTTTTCTTTTTTTCCTCCAAGCAATTTACCATGCGTACGTTTAGATCCGTAGGTCGACTTTACCCTTCATAATTGGTTGCTATGGATATTGAAAGCAAACATGACTGGTATAAGTATGGTCGGTTTCTGTATTTGTACTTTTATGATCATGATTACTCTTTAATTTCGCTTTCTTAACTTACTCAAAGCATTAAAAAAAGACATGGGATTATAAATAATATAGGCATAACGAACTTAAGAGTTTAACTGGTCTCAGATAATACATTGTTCTCGACCGATAAACAAACCTTAATACTCAACATACTATACATTTTCGCAAAAAAGTAGTTTTTGGCATTCTTCAATAGCATATGACCTATTTCATACTGTCAATTATAGACAATTTAAAATATGGGTTTTGCAGGTGTTATCAGCTATTAACAAAATTAGCAAAAACGCTAAAATTAAATTGATAGCCGGCTAACAATGTTGCCCAATTGAAATTGCCAGTTTTCTCTATTAATAAAATCAAGTCTTAATATACTTAAAATTTATTTAATATTGCTTATAACTTATTATATGAATTTACAAAATTATACCTTACAATTTTATACCTAAACCTGTTTTAAGGTTAACACAGGAAATATCACTATGAAATACTATTACTTATCAAACAAGAAAAGGCAAATCACTATCTAACTAAGCGTAGATATGTCATTAATCTTCTACAACACTGTTTTTCTAATCTTGTTTATTCTAATATTGCACGACACGGCAATACATTTTGTTAATAGCACCATTGAATGATAATCAACGATGGCACTAATAATAATAATTTTCACATATCGATCAATAAATAAATAACAACAAAAAATATTAGTTAATAACAACATTTAGCATTGTTCTACTTATGGCTCTTTATAGATCCTGACATATGGCTTGCTGAATCTTGATTTCGCTCTTCAAGAAGCTGGAGTTCATCTATTTCTTCATTTTTATCTTTTTCTTTCTCTTTCTTTTCTTTTTTTAATTTTTCTTCCATTTCTTGGAATTTTAAAGCTAAGTACCTGAAAAATATTTAATTAGATTTGCATGTAACATTTTACTATTCCAAAACAATGGTGTGCTCTTTAACCACAAACTATCCCATATGTTTTAGAAAGTTGGTTAAGGTGCAAGTTTTAAAAATTGTTGTATTCCTATACAAAATCTAATCTAACCTTTTTAGTTTTTAAAATAACGGTTAATAACCAAAAACCTGCATTTTCAAAAACCCTAGAATATCATTAATTTGAAATTCTACGCCATTTTACATTAAACATGGGATTTTAGATTTATTTAGATTTATAGTGGCATCAAAACAAAATACGAGTAATTATGAAACGGGAATTTTTGTATAGAAAAGACACGTTTATTGTATGAAAATGATGAAAATATTCTATTCGAAATATTGTTAATCGATAGCTATATATTTTTTTTGTATAGAAAAGACACGTTTATTGTATGAAAATGATGAAAATATTCTATTCGAAATATTGTTCATCGATAGCTATATATTTTTTCATCTCACTTGAAATTTATGAATGCCATGCCAAAAAGAACTGTTGCTCCTTTATAGGAAACCAGTGATCCAGCCATTTTCGTACATTTTCATGAAAAATGAAGCGCTGCTGAGCAAATGCGTGCCCCATCGATCCGAATAAATGATAGTGTGGTGAGTATGCCGCATATTCTAATATTTCCCAACTGAACGCCTCAATTGTTTCCTTCACTGCTTTTGCTGTGTGTGGTGGTGCATGTACGTGAAGCAAAATCACCTTGTGTTGTCTTTTTTTTATATTCTGGTCGTTTTTCACGCAATACTAATCGTTATCCTCATGCAACAATGTTTGCAAATTGCGGTAGTCAAACTTTTTCGGTGGTCTTCCACGTTCTTCACTTCTCCCGTCAAAATCGCTACTTTTGAATTTTTTAATCCACTTAAAGCACTTTGATTTACCAAGATCATGCTCACCGTAAGTTTCGACGAGCATTCGATGCGATTCTGTAGCAGTTTAAATGGTAACATAAAATTAATTATATCCCCAAATCGTAGTTTGCAGGTACAACAATGTTCAACACTATTAAAAACGTTGCTTTTATAATAATGTGGTTTTCAGTAACTACGTTAACAACTAAAGCCATCTATGAGCACATTCCGGTTGTATATTTACACACCTGGTAACTGATTTCGATATATTCTTTGCAACTTCTGTTCTTGGTAAACTTTGATTTCCCAAGATCATGCTCACCGTAAGTTTCGACGAGCATTCGATGCGATTCTGCAGCAGTTTAAATGGTAACAGAAAATTAATGTTATCCCCAAATCGTAGTTTGCAGGTACAACACTCGAAATGTTCAACACTATTAAAAACGTTGCTTTTATAATAATGTGGTTTTCAGTAACTACATTAACAACTAAAGCCATCTATGAGCACATTCCGTTGTATATTTACACACCTGGTAACTGATTTCGATATATTCTTTGCAACTTCTGTTCTTGGCATGACCGCCATATTGGATTTTCTTTGTGTTCGATGGGAATTTTTATTCTGCTTTCAATGATTTATTGCAACATCATAAAATATGCTACCTTCCACTAAAAAAATTAAGAAATAACGTTATTTTCTATTTGGCCAAACTTTAAGAAACTTCACCATATTTCATAACTTGAAGTTACGCAGGAAAAATAATGTGTCAGAATGTTCTGCATAAAGCTTCTTTAAAGAAAAGTCTGGCATGTCCTCCAAAAGTCCTCATTTAATGTGTATCCTCAATACTCTTTCTGTGGGATAAACAATAATACATTTCCAACATATCTAACGTTTTCGTTAAAAACCCCTAAGGCCATTTTTAAAATAAATACATACAGGAGCCATGTTTAACGATTTGATGCTGAGAGCATTTGAAGAAAAGCATTTTATGATGTCTAATATGCCTTTGTAGTTTTACCAGTGTCGTTCGTACAGAGTTTATACTGAATATTTTTTATGAAAAACATGATACGGCACTGTTTTTTCTTAGAATAGATATTATTTTTAAAACAGCTATTCATTTGTCTCTTTGGTTTGACACATCTTTTTTGTGCAATTGAAAAGTGTAAGTCAGATGTAGGAAAATGAAAAATATTTCTAAAAATTATGAACAAAAATTATAAACAGATTTACTTTCTTCATTTTCTTTCATCCAACGCGCAGTTTTTCAAAAGAAAAAAATCAATTACTTGTGTACTCTGTAATTCAAAATTTAGTATTAAAAGCACACTTTTAAACAAAAGTAACAATAAAAATAAATTACTGCAAAACAAAAAATCTGACTGACAATTGTTGAAAATATCTTTCACTTAGTGCACAAGATACAGCTTTTCTTCCCATCGAAACACGTACTCATGCAAATAGCCCTGATATTTTGAATTGTTATACATGCGGCAACTATTCGGTTTTTTTAATCTTAGGCATTGTGTATAGACAAGACTCTTCAGATGGCCCCACAAATAAAAATCTAAACTGTTTAAATCAGGGGATCCTTCAGGCCATTCCTGGGGTTATCGGCGGCCTATCCATCGATAGTCGGTATCTAAGTGTTCGCGAACTATTAAATTGACATGTGCAGGAACGCCATCGTGCATATACACATGTTCCTCAAAGCAATTTGTACGTCTTCAAGTAACATAGGAAGTTCTTCTTGGAGAAAATTGTGGTAAATCTGCCCGTTAAGGTCCATTAAGGCGTTCTATAACTCGGTCACCAATAATTCGTGTTCACACATTAACAGAAAATTGGTGTTGCAAATGTCTTATGGCGTGGGAATTTTCTTCTGACCAGATATGATTGTTGTGAAAATTTTGAATAACAATCCGTGAAAAGTTTGCTTCGTCGGTAAAAACTCAGAATCTTGTGCAAACCTTTGTAAATACCATCGGCAAAAGTTCAAACGCATTGGAAAATCACTTGAAAGTAATGCTTGTATTGTCTGAATATGATATGGATATAAACGAGAATTTATTAAACCAACTTTATAACTACAATAATAACCGAGATCTCAATGCATGAACGCCCAATTTGGAACACAGTGTATATTATTAATAAATGCTATCAAATGAATATATTTTTTGAAAATGTAAACTTTCACCATTATTACAGATAATGAAAATACTTAACTTTTAGGTTTTTAAATGACGTATTTTTATATTTATGTTTTACATAAACCTATACGTTTCAATAACAATTACAGTTATCCTCTTCATTAGTGGTAATATCTTTAAAAATTATTTAAGATATTAACTTTAATACTACTGAGGTCGAAACGTATAGATTTATGTAAAATATAAATGTAAAAATACACCATTTAAAAACCCAAAAGCTAAGTATTTTAATTATGAATATTTTTGGTACTTAATTACCAATTAATTAAAAATTAGGTGTAATATACCCAAAGTTACATTTCACGTAACACAAACACTAGTGTCTGACTTAAAGCTGCGAAAAGTCACGTGGCTGCACGATCCGTGTTGGTACGAACTAGGTATAGCATTGTGTGTTTTGTTTTATATCTATGTTTACATACTTATCAACAAGTGGTCCAGTATAGTCTTCGGGGAATTTTGGTTTTAAAGGAATTATGTATTTATATAGTCGTTCATTTAGTACATATAACTGGGTTGTTGTGGAGCATTTCACATTAAACCACCAATCGCATGTTAAAGCAACTTGACTAAAAATAGTTCCATTTGGACACAAAAATGATGCTTGGCCTCCGTTTAAATCACAGTAATGCCAAACCTGAAAAAAACGTAAGTACATTTCTGCGATTAATAAGCTCTTCAAAGATCGAAATAAATTTGTCACTTCAATAAGAAAAGATAAAAATCATTACCTGGCAATTTGTATCCGGATCAGCAAAAAATCCTTTATATCGCTGAGTTTGGCAATCAAAGTTTGTTTGTGGTATGTGTGAAAGAGCTGGGTAATCAATACCGGGTCTTCCAGGTGTACCACCTTCAGGAGTATTTGCAGGGAACGTTTGTGTTACAGAAGCAGGAGAATCAGGCTCGGAATCGCTACTCTGATTGAGTCCATCATTAACATCTTCTACAATTATGGGACTTGAAAGTTTCTGGCCTTTTTTGTAAGAGTTTAATATGTTTATTAATGTTTTGATACTATTGTCGATGATTATCTGCAGTTAGTGTTTGTGGTAAAGCGTTGGAATCTTGTAATTTTTTCAAAATAACGCTTAGCGAATTTGGGGATTCATGAGTCGGTGACGGGGCATTGGTGGTTGGACTTTCTAACAGTGGTGGTGGCGGATTTTGATGAATTGATGATATTTCGGTAGTGTAGGATTGAGTAGGTTGGAACAGAATATACGGTTTTTTTTCTTCAATTTGATTATTTACTAATAGTGGTGAAAATTCTTTTTGAGTAAGTAAAAATAAGGGATTTGAGCTTGGTATGACTTCTTGAAGGTATTGCTTATGGTTTTGAGTGTGATATTGTTTCTGTTCCTGAACGATATACTGCGGTTGTGGTTTAAAAGTTATTAAAGGAACGTAGGTGGGTTTTATATTTGAAGTAATTAAATGATGTTTGGGGTTGTTTATCTGTGTAATTCGGATTGATTGGGGAGTTACTGGGGTTTGATGAATAATGTGATCTTCGTTATTTATTTCTAGTGTGTGAAAATTATCTTCTGGTGTTAGTAAATCAACACTGGTGGGAGTGTAAGTATGAATATATGTTTTTGGTGATGTATGCATATCTTGATACTCTTGTAATGGGATGTAGCTTATTTGCGGTTTTCTTTGAATATATTGTATAATTGTTTTTGGAGTTGCATAAGACGGCGAGTCAGCAACACCTTGCTGCAATTTTATTTTCGACAATTTATCGTATATTGCACTGTAATTAGGAACATTTTCTCTTTGGTTTAAAGGTGTATGGTCAACTTTAATTTTTTGAATTTGAGGTTGTGTCATGGGAATGAATGTTCCTTTTAACGCGTTCGTTTCTAAAAATGGAGTGAATTTTGTTTTTGCTTGAAATCGTGTTGTCGGTGGTTGATAAGTTTTGCTAGGCCTATATGTCTCTTGAAATAATTCGCCAAATTTATTGCCTGAAATTTGCAGGTTCCTCGTATTTACTACTTTATAGTGGTACTCAGGAGGGTAATAATCTTCACTATGCGGTTGTAAATTTTGAGAAATATAGAAGTTTATGTATGGTAGAAGACGTTTTTGCCGTTCAGCAACAGTTAGATTCGGAAAAGTAATCGTTTTTCGAAAATCGGGTATTGATTTGCCTAATGGTGGTTTATCGTAATGCGTGGTAGTGATTCCATGTGAATAGTTAAGTGTAACTGAAAAGAAAAAAAACATAGTTTATTAATTTAATCTGTATAAATTGCTTAGACATTTTTTTTATGATTTGCAATACACAAGCTGTGTTTAGTTAAAAGTGAAACATTTATTGATTCAGGTTTATTTCGAAATCATGTCAAATTTTACGCTTCAACGACTCAAGTAATGCAGTTAGATTTCAGTTACCATATTTGTATCTGATTGCATTGTAATGAATGGAAACGGAAGAGATTTTATGCATTTTAAACATTTTGATGAATAATAAATCAACAGTAAACAGTTAGTTGCAAGGTAGAATTAAAATACTGAAAACTAACCATTTTTTTTTTTATTTGAATAAAAATATGATGTCTGTTGCAAACGTAGTGTTACCGTTTTTCTGAACTCTAAACGTTGCGTTGGGAGGAATAAATTAAAGGGTTTACGTAATTAATAGAATGTGTATTGCATTCCATTATAATTTGTCTTTAAACACTACATTAAAAATATTCTCTTTTAATTACACGTTTCGACAGATGTATCAAAGGACTTTGTGTGTTTATCATTTACTCTGTAGGTTTAAATTTCACGGATTGCTGCATCGTGGCCAGCATGTGCAGATATTACCGTACAACGTTTCACTTTGTCTTGCAAGATTCTTTTAAATAACTTGACAGAAAACTTTAGAAATGAAAATTCACATTATAAAAACAAAACCATGTGCGATAATATGAAAATGTAAACTTTCTCCGTTATTGTATATAATTAAAATATTTATTTTTTGGTTTTTAATGGTGTATTTTTATATTTATATTTTATATAAATCTATACGTTACGGTAACACTTACAGTTATGGTCCTCCGTAAATGGTTAATATCTGTAACAATTGCTTGAGATGTTAAATTTGTTCTAACATCTCAAGCAATTCTTACAGATATTACCGTTTACTGAAGACGATGATAACTGTAATTGAAATCGAAACGTATAGATTTATATAAAATATAAATATGAAAATTCGCTATTTCCAAGCCCAATATTTGAATCATTTGCGAAAAGGTCAAAGAGAAATAACCTATATATATATATATATATATATATATATATATATATATATATATATATATATATATATGAGTTGTTTGTATTAGAAGACCTCAATACCAAGATTTATGTCTATAGTTTTTATGATTATATCTGTTAGTATTTGAAAAATTCGGTCACCATCTAAGTACTGACCGCTTAACTTCGGTGATCGGAAAATTATTAATATATAGATTATCTTCTATCCTACCGGATGGTGAATGGTTGGGCGCACCATAGGAAATCCAATGGGAAATCATAAACTCTCGAATTCCTATTTCGCTAATTATGTTAGGTAAAAACTCTACAGGAACTTTTTTTTAAAGAACTTAATTCTCTGTCAAATGAAACTAAAAAAATATTTGACAGCTTACGCTAATTTCAAAAATTGCAAATATTATGTACCATCCTGCATAGCGTTAGGACAGTAATGAAATGTCAAAATTTCAAACGTCAAACGATCTAAATAATCTATGACACAAAAAAAGTAAAGTAGATTTGATTGTCTAAAAAATTATCAAAACTGTTGCTTCCTTTGTGTAATTGGGACCAAGATTATGAAGGCAACATTCAACGAAACGTGTTTAAAAATCAAAATACTACAAATGTATTAACTGCAGTTGTTGAAAATCCTAGTATAGATATCACTCATAATTAACATAATTACAAAAATTATAGCAAATGGTCGAATAAAACCATAAATTCTCATTCTTACTAATCGACGCAATGCGTGTGTTCGTTTTCTTATTTGAATTGGCGAATACAGGTATTGGGGATCTTCGGCCCCGTACAAGTATAGCATCAAATTCCCTAACCAAATTGGTGTATGCAAAAAGTTGTGTGACACCTTGGCACCAATGATGACTAACGTTTTAAAGTTAGTAAGTTCCTTCTTGCCCATCGAGGCAATCAGTTTAGCATTTGCACCAACGAGATTTGTGGATAAAATGTTTGGGGGTTTTTGGCTCAAAACGTCCTAAAACTAAAATTTCGTTTATATCTGTCGATGCAATACGGTTGGTTGTTTTACCATGGAATTGGTGAATAAATACGTTTTTGAATATCTTTGTACCTAAATGTTTACTAACACTGTAAACTCAAAAATCGAAACCAAAGCAGTTTCTCTAAAATCCGCTGGAGGGCGTAGTTACAGTGTCTTTTAAAATTTATCTTCTGTAAAAAATTTATCATTAATTTAAAAAAATATGTAGATGTTTAGATTTAAAAGATTATTGGCTACCTGTTCTAATTTTTTTTGTATTTTTATTAAAGTGGCAAATGTAGCGTTATACAATTTTTTTTAAATAACGTAATTGCGGCAGGCTTTAGCCGGTTGTCGTTAATTTGGATTGGAGTTAAAGTGCATTCAACGTATGCATACACGGTTGAGAGGGCTACTTTTTAGGTAAAGTGCGATCCTGAACGCAATCAGTACTCGTTTTCTCTAAATCAATGAAACCGCAGATCAAATTTTTCCATTTTTTAAGAGATTTATTAAATTTTTAAAATAAGCCGTTTCTAAGAAGTTGAAGTAGACCTCTCAACAGTTTATTAATAAAATATGGCCGCTTATATCTTTATCCAGCCACCCTGTATAGTGAACGCTGGCCGTGATGATGAAATCAGCAAACCGTATGGGGTTTTTTAGTACTGCGTTCATAAAGGAACTGTTAAGAAAATCTGTTTGGCCTTACTAATACTTTTGTTCTTTGTGCAATGCATGTACAACATGCAAACAAAATGTTACTAGTACAATAGATGTATTCTAGAATTTTTATACCGGTGCGTAGGCATCACAGACATTTTACTTATGTACCTTTGTTGTATTGCTGAGGAGTGTAACTGTATAATGCCAATAGCGTGTACGGATTGTTACAAACATTCAAATATACACGCTTTTTCTGCTTTGAGCGTTTAAGTTAACTGAATATTGACACTTTTTAGGTAACTACAATAAAAACCCTATGGTATTTTGGTTAAAATTAGTACTACTAAACGTTACATTAGACCAAGGGATAATTTTCACAAACATGGATATAGTAGAATTCTTAGTTTTCTCTCACACCTTATATGCTAGGTGTGAATTTCAGCTTCACTTGCTCTTAATTTTCCCTATTAATGTTGGATACATCCGTTCCGAAATTATCTCTTGTTTTATTAACAGCAAACTAAATGTATTCATAATTCATATTGATCCGAATTTTTTTAAATTCGTAGACATGAAAGTCGCTTTGTCAATGGTAAAGAAAATGAAGTTCCAGCAAGTAATTGACGGTTTATGCTCTTATTGTAACTGAAACATTGTCATTATTCGCAAAACAATTTCTTGTGGTATAGTAGGGTAAAATACCCAGTCATTGGCATCTGAAGCAGCTTATCCGAATATTTTGCATTTTTATGCAATTAAAAATATAGTAATTTAAAAATGGTTTCTGTTGCGACGCCTTGAAAGATTATTTTGCCGAATTAATAATAAAAAGTAAATATAAATATTAGTTATATAATTTAAACACAATGTTTTCTTCTCAGAATGCCATTATCCGGTTATTGGCAGTAATCTCTACTTATTAGCATCACAAATGACCTAATTATTGGCAACTCCCCGAGATTGGCAGTAAGATAAGCCTAGTTAGTAGCAGCGCATACTAGTGATTGACTAGTAAACTAATATTTGGCTGTAAAGGTCTAAACTTTAATATCTTAAAGATATACAAAAACTCAATATGTACGTACCTACTTTACTTTTATTATAGGTTTAGTAAAGTTCAAACAAAACGAATAGAGACTAGGCTAACGTTGCATAAATAAGTACAAAAGTAAACTCTCATTCAACTGCACATTGGTTTCCATGACCTGCGTTCCTGGCCAAAATGCATTTTTTTAAAATATTAAAATTGGCATCTGAATGCACAACGTAACGTAGATATATCATATTTGAATGTTTCGCAATTGTTTTCTCTGTAATAGGCACCTAATTTGAGTTGCAGTATTTTAAAGTTGGTACTTCTTGTTTCAGTCTTTAATAAGCCAGGAAATAGCATTGTCAGTGAATAGTTGGAAAGTGTGGTGTTCTTTAGTTTCTTCATGTTTTTGCTGGGAACAAAGTGCATTGGGATCTTACAAGTGTGAATTTCATATATCTTAGTTTTATCATATTCATCTATCTCCAGTTTCTGAAAACTAATACCTAGTTATTACTATTAATGTTTGCATTATTTCACATAACCTTTTATATTTCAATTGATTTATAAAAAAATGGCTATGTTTGGCGAGTTTTACACAGTTCAATTCAGGGTTTCTTACAGATTAAGTATGAATATGTTTTGCATGCAACTATGTTGCACTTTTTGACAAGCAATTTTTTTCTACAGGTACGCATCACTTTAAAACCAAGATCTTTTCGATCTACGGGTTTCAGTACGAGACAGAGATGATCAATTCAGTTTAGTCTATGATCATTTATTATGAACACAGTTGGAGGAACAGCGAATTCATCTTCTGAAGAGAAAATAAAAAACAAAATTCGCCGCTTATGTCGGAATTTGCATGAAAGATGGTGTTTATTTTATAAATAAAAATTCATCTTGGCTCAAGGATGATATTATGATTGAGACCGATGAACCGATACGATCTGTGTCTTCTGGTCGACCACGGCTTCCGTTTACAAAAAAATCAGAAAGAACTAAGAGGAGGGAAGCGTCACAGCTATCACTTGAAAAACAACATGATTCAGCTTTAATTGTACAAGCTGCAAGTGTAGCTGCACTTCATGAAGGAAAAGGTGATGTAGCCATGGTTTTAAAAAAATGTGAATCAATCTCCAGATCAACCAGCTAAGTTAAGGAGAAACATTTTTGGACCTACCTTAGATTCTTTTTCTTATACACCAGCAGAAGCTCTAGAACTTATTTTGGAAACCAATTTAAGTAAGCAACAGTATTTAAATATACGAAATGGGACTGTTGTAGGGAATTGTAATATATACCCCGACTACAAAAAGATATGGAAATGTAAATCTGACTGCAGACCGTCTGACATTATTCCAACTGATCTTGCTGCTCAAGTTCCTTTACAGAATATTCTAGAACACACAACAAAACGTATAGCAGTTTTACAAGAAGAGCCAATCCTACAATACATGGATGTATGTAATATTTCTGAAATAAATTCTGAAATAATTTTTAGTTATGGTTTCAATGGCACTACGGGATTATCAACGTCTAAACAAGAATTTGACACTCCTGGTACCCATTCTGATGCTTCGCTCGTCACAACTACTCTAATTCCTCTTCGTTTGCAGACAAATGATGGAGTAATTTTGTGGAATAACCGGACTCCACTCTCAATCTGGAGTATGTTAAGGAAACAGAAGAACACATATTAAAAGAAAAAGAAAACATTGACTTAAAGTCTTAAATGTAAAATTCAATTTGTTTACGAGTTTAATTGATGGCAAAGTATTAAATATTTTGACAGGAACAAAGTCAAGCCAGGCTTGTCCAATATGTGGTGCTACTCCCCGAATTTTAAAACAAATTGAAGATTTTAATGCAAAAGTATTCGATCCACTACCAGACTCCTGGTAATCTGGAATAAATCCATTACATGCTTGGATTCGCATCTTCGAGTATATACTACATATATCTTACAGGCATGGATTCGTTACATGAATGGCAAGTCAGAGGCACTGAAAATAAAATAATTTTTGATAAAAGAAAAAAAGAAATACAAAAACGCTTTCTGACAAATTTGCATTTGCACGTAGACAAACCAAACCCTGGTTGTTTTGGCCGTACTAATGACGGCAACACCGCTCGTCGAGCATTCAGTGACCCAAAAAAGTTTTCAGAAATTACAAATATTGACGAAGATTTAATACACAAATTTAAAATTATTTTAATTTGCCTTTCATGTCAGTTTCAACTAGATATTCAAAAGTTTGAAAAATACTGTCATGAAACAGCCAAATTATATATAGCAAAGTATTCCTGGTATCCAATGCCTGCAACAGTGCATAACATTCTTGAAGTACATTGTACACAAATTATGGAAAACAGTATTACTTACAGGGTATTTTGCTGAAGAGGCATCTGAAGCCAGAAATAAAATGTACAAATATGATCGACAATATAGATCAAGAAAAACCAGTAGGCAAAATAACCTACAAGATATTTGCAATAGAGCATTGGACACTTCAGGTCCTATAATTTCCAGTATTAATTTAGAAAAACGGATCAGAAGCCAACGCAAATTACACATCCCTTCGGAGGTAGCCGCTATTCTGATGACAACAGAACCAAAACCCAAAGTCAGCAGTGAAGAGGAGGAGGAAGGAGACAAAGAAGAAGATGGCAGTGATGAAGGAAAAGACTATTTGAACGAAGAAGAAAGTATTATAAATAGTGTAATTCCTGAAGATGTTTTAGATTCAATGCAACTAGAGAATGAATTGTAAGATGTACATATGGGCTTATTTATTTAAAATGTTAAAAATAAGTTATATCTAGTTATTTTAAAATTGATACACTTTAATTACTCTGGATTACTTTAGTTTCTATTAAAATTGTTATATACATTTAAACTAGCTAGATTCTTCATAATTATGTTTTATTAATTTTGGCCAAAAAAGTGGTCTCAGAAACCACTATAACTGGTGACAAATATTAATAGACGAAGTAATGTTAAATGTTAATGTTTATAACTTTAAATGTACCTATGCATACCTTGCATTTATAAAATTCTCTGTACATACCATGATTTTTTAGGCATTTGGAATGATAGGCCATTGAACATGTTTGGCATTTTATACCATAATTAACTAAAGAAAAATTGTTTGCAAATAAAACAAAGTTCTTTGTTGGATATTATATTCTTAATGGGAAGAGCAGAAGAATACATTTAAATGTCATAAGTATGTAGATTATTTATTCGCATAGTTGCTAAATCTATAAATGATCATACGGAAGTTTTTTTGCGCGTTCGGACGTTTGGATGACCTGGACTTTAGTCTTTGTCCTTAAACAATCTCCTTTTCCCGAAAAAGTTTACTAACTATTTCAAGATATCCTAAAATGGATTTAAATATTTATTCGGGTAGATTATTAAGTTTGTAAATATCCTATTAGTCTTTATATTATCATTCCAACATACCTTTCGTAAGAGAACTTGCTTGACCGTCTTTTTGGAATGATAAAATTTCTAAAACTATTAGTATTATTAAACCATTACAATAAGACTGCATAAGAAAGCGCCTTAATATTTTTATTTAATTGAGAGGAGTGTTTTCATACTTTTCCTTCTTAAGTCTTTTTTTTAAGAAAAGGAAGTAAAAACTTATATCAATTGGAATACTAATTTCTCTCTTCAATGGGCTTGGTTTGGTAATTATTGCAAATTAACATAACGAAGTGCCTATTATTTGGATTTTTATAATGTGGGAATTAATAATTAATAGTGTTAGTAATTGATTCAGTTTTCGTGGGAATGTGTAAGATGGTCCATAGAGTAAGTATATCATGGGAAGTAAATACGCTTAAATATCATTAAGTGTTACGCAATTTTTCATTTCTAACTAATGTATGATTCACTCTCGTATGTTTATCTAATTTATTCTCCTATATCTATGTCATTATCGTTTAAGTTTTTGTGAAAGTTGATTTGCAGTTAAGACATGGTGCAAAAATATAAATGTTATTTTAACTTGAACTTGGAATGCATAATTCCTTATGTTAAAATGTTGAGCTTAAGAAATCCGCTTTCCGGAGCTATTCCTTTATTCATTGTTAATTGCCTAATTATTTCAAAATGTTTACTTTTATAATTTAACAAAGGCAGAAATTAGTACTGATTCTTTTGTGAACTAACCCTGACTTGTTTTTTGAGAATCCGGACATACGTAATTACAAATGTGACCTATCCATATGGCCAACTAAAAAAAATTATGGCAATTTTTCCATACACGATCTTATGTTCTGGCATTGAACGCAAAGTTTATTAGACGTTTGGGGTTAAGGCAATTTTATTAACAAAAAGATAAAGCGTAAGTATGTTCCCATCATTATTGCGGTTGTTTTTTTGAACCGGGGAACCTAGAGTAATTTGATAATTATGAAATGGAAGACCTAGAATTTTTTTATATAAAAATATTAAATATACGAGGGAACTTAAGTTTTAGCTCGAGTTTGTTTGTTAATAACTGTAATATGAATAGAAGGCTGTTTTCTTAGTAACCAGTTTTATTAATCAATATTACTGTGGTAAACTTATTAGGATGTGAACGTTATTGTATAAATGCATACCTGTCCCGTCTCAATCTTTCATCATCTCTTAAATCTCTGAACTTCTTTCTGATTATGTGTTGCTCCTTTGCTAGGATTGAACTTGATTTAGTATTGATAATCTCTTCCTTTGAAGATAGGCAGTAATGTTTCGTTACTGAGTAAAAAATAATTAATTAATGGCACCTCGAAATATTGATTTTTTCGATTTCTCGGAACTCTTTATTAGCATGCCGGATTTAATGATGCCGTTTTTAAGTTTGTGAGCAATTGTTACAACGCAATTTACAGAAAAATTGCAGGAGCGTAAGTGTGTATACACGTATGTATGATTTGATTGAAATATGAAGCGTAAAGACGGCGACGTCTACAAGGAAATAGTTATTAAAACTATGTGGAATACTACGGCTAAATTGGTCCAAGAAATGTTTTATAAATAATATAGGAAAACCTTCAACTCTTTCAACGATGCTATACCTACTTAACCCTAGGATACAGAACATATTCGATGTACAACTTTACACAACATGGGCCTAGGAGGCCCGTTCCCTTTGTAGATATAAATATAAGCAATATTGGAATTATATTGCAGTAAATTGTACCATCGATTATCAAAAAAAACGACTACATCAATAATATCATTAGATTGAACTACTTTTTCAGTAGGATGTCATTTTAATATTAATAATTGTCGTTTTGACAAGCTAATTATTATAGCGAAAAAATAATTTATGACACTGGCGATAAACAAAATGACAAGTAATATCAAAATTAATACTTAACAACTAATTTTTTTTTGCATAATGGACGTGTCTAAATCATCTCGCTGTAGTCGTTTTTTTTTTATAACCGATGGTACATAATAGTTATAATAATAGATATTTATGTATTAAGGGCATAATCTACAATTATGCCCGTGGTACATACAATATTTTATTTTATTTTGCACCATGAAACTGGAACAAAATTTTAAAAAGATTCAGTATTTTCGGCAAGTTTTTAAATGCAAATGCAGTGAAATAAAGTCGACAGTAGGCTAATTTGTTGTTACTAAGATACTGTGATATTGCTAAATTGTTGCTAAGGTACTGTTTGTTTGTAAATAATTTGCATTCTAAAATGGAAGGTGAAAACGCAAAGACTAATTTGTTGTTACTATCATGCTGCTTAGCAACAATGACATTTCCGTGCTATAAAGACCACATTACGCCCGCATTTGGAGGCGTATAAAGAACATTATGGTGGCAAAATAAAATAAAGTTATTTATTGAATTATATGTTTACAAAAATATAAAATAAAAGTTGGTGCATACTCTAACACTGTGTTCATTAAAAATATCGTTTTTGAATGTGTCACAAATTAATTTGCTTTTACGGTCAATACTGGTTGGACATAATGAACATCTTTTTCTCTTGAACCTAGTTACTTGTTGAACTCGCGACGGACCAGGAATGTCAATAAAATGCTTCATTGCTTCTAAAACACTTTCGTAGTTGGGATGTGTAGACCTCCTCTGCATATGTGGCCAAATCGTTCAGAAATATCCTCCGTTTGTGAGTCATCCCTTGGTTGTAGTTAGGATGTTCTTTGGAAAAAACTATATATGCGTTGAGAACTGATATATCGACGATGTTGAAAAAAAATGCTAATGGCCAACGTTTAGTTTGTCTCTTGCAAGTATATGTTGTTACCATCTGATCCATGACATCTACTCCACCTTTCGTTTGATTATAATATGACATTATCTCTGGTTTCTTCTTGCAACTGTCGCTGACAGAGGTATCGTGATGCATGCTACCTAGTAAAATTACACATTTATTTTTCTTAGGCACGTAACTTACCATAGTAACATTGTTTCTAAAACAAAACTTCGAAGAACATACTGGACGATACCTAGACGATTTTAGTTCTTTTGGAATGTCTCGTTTGTTTTGCCTTAGTGTACCAACAACTGTAATGTCCTTATCCAGCAGATATATAGCTAGTGGAACGCTTGTAAAGAAATTATCTATCGTAAGGTTTAGCCCGGAATTATGAACACTACTCACTAATGCTTGAACAACTTCAAGTCCTAAATTCTTATGCGGTGGTTCACCAGGTTGTCGTCTCGCATAAATCATGCCATCGATAGCATATCTCGAGCTGGATTCACACAACCAAAATACCTTGAAGCCGTATTTGGCAGGTTTGCTGGGCATATATTGTATAAATTTGCATCGACCTCGATAACCAACAAGCTGCTCATCGATTGTCACGTTTTGATCAGGAATAATACACGCCTGACACTTTGAAAAGATGCCAGATATAAGATATCGCTAATTTGTGAGTTTCTAGACGTATCTTACGAGCTCACTTATCATCAAACCTTATATATCTCCTTATTTCTTCGAATCTAGAAACTGCCATAGTTGCTCGATATACGGGATTGGCAAATTCTAGGGAAAATAGCTCCCGCACAGCTACGTCCTAACTTCGTTCTACTCCTGCTTGAATAAGTAAGCCGAGAAAAGCACGAAGTTCTTGTAAATCAACATTTCTCCAATCCTTTGATTTGTTACGACACACTCGTTTCCCTTCTAAATCCTTACAATTTACTACTTCTTGTAAAATTTGATCAGTCATAAACAGCTGAAACGCTTCTTTTGGTGTAGAACACATGTGATTTCTTACCAAGCCAGGAGCTCAACGGATAATATTGTGTTTCTGTATTTTGCTTGCTGATCTATATTCCATTCTAAACCACTCGGAGCAATATAACAATTAGATGGTCGAGAAACTGCCGAATTGTCAGCTATGGATTCGCTAAGAGGATCGTTCAACTCATCACCATCAGAATCATCACTAGCGCTTGAATAATTATCAACATCTTCTCTAAAATCTTCGTCAACGTTTATATTATCTTCTAGTTCAACTTCGGTTTCGCCGGATGGCTCCTCATTTGAGTCATTGGCCCATGCTAAAGCAGTTTCTTCAAATTTATCATCACCAACTCTAACACTATGTTTTTGTCTACGCGACACCATTCTAACATAAACGCTTATCTGAGAGCAACTAAATGCATCTGTTGGGAATTGCGCTTATATATCATTCTCATTAGACAAGCCGCAACCTGCAAATACAGGTTTATACAAAGCCACTAACACGTATATTAGTTCAGACTTATCGGGAGAAACTAGTTTTACGTGTTGTATAAAGGCGAGGTTGCAGTAAAAAAAATTTTTTTTTGAAATATCTGATTCACATTTAAGTCTGTTGGTATAAAAATGTATTAATATATAAACCTACAAGGCATTCCTAAACATACAATTCCCTGAGTAAATGAATTTCAGAGTTATAAGACAACAACGACATCAACGGGCCTGCCAGGCCCATGTTGTGCATCCTAGAGTTAAGAAGACAATGTCAGAAAGGGATTGAGCTAGAGAAGAATATAAAAAGAAAGGTTAGCTCAAGTCCATAAACTGATCAAGAATACAATACAATGATAAATATTTCAGATGATGAATCAAATAACAGCACGAGAATTAACTTGGCGTGGCGGTGAGACGGCATCTTATCTGGTAAAACATTTTATAGAAAAGGCTAATAATGCCGGTCATTTTAACGCGCCCTTGGAGTATAACACGATATTTTCGAACACAGCTCAAGAAAGGACTCATCGTTTGAGTAACAGAAAATGGCTAACCCCAAATATTGAAAATCCATCACACTGTTCAGTTAGGTTCGTTTAATTTTAAATGTTTGTAGTTATAACTTTATTTAATTAAAAGTAAATGTGTTATTAATTTTATTAAATACATAAATAAAAAGTTTACCTCGAGTAGGATTTGAACCTACGACTTGTACATTGCTAGATTACTGCGCTAACCAACTGCGCTATCGAAGTACAAGCCCCAGCACTTGACTACTTGGGAAAAAATTATATATAACATATAAATTCGACTCAAGTGCGAAAACAGTCCTTCTCAGGACTAAGCCTGATGACGGAAGCAGAGTCCGCTTCCGAAATGTCGCGCTCTAAAAGCATAAACTGTGGAAATAGGCCGATCAACTCCACTAATAGGAAACCATAGTTACAAAACACTTATAATACAGAAGAAATCAAATTCATGGTGTTTTTTCCACTTGTCGGCTTTGAAATGCATATCTGATTAAACGGTTATTTAATAATTTCTTATTGTTTTTATAATAATTAATTAAATAATTAGAACAGAACATAAAGGTGTCTTTGGTGAAATATGGAGACATTAAGCTTTGCAAAGTTTAGAGACCTTTTTAGTTTTGGACTAGGTTTATGTTGTAGTTTTTCGTATGGGTAATGAATTGAAAAGGTACTTCGGTACGCGGGCAGTTGGAGGTCTGAAAATCGGGGAATCAATTATCATTACTGAGCGGGTAGCGTAGTGGTGACACGACCTGCTTAGTATTCGGGAGATAATGGGTTTGGTTCCCGTTACTGTCTACCTTGTATGAGGTTTTCTCAAGGGGTTTTCCTCATACACATGTAGCGGCATGGTCACTGCGTATATGCACACCATGTGCGGCTACTTAGACGAATGCTGGGGTAGTATTTTCCCCCTCAGAACCTTACCTTCGTTCCTTCCGATCCTATCCTGACCACATCCCACCATGCATATATACGTAATGTATACCGGGTGTCCGGAAAAGATGCGCAAAAAATTTAGTTGCTAATTCTACATGAAAAATGAGTATGACAAGTTCCTATAACACTTTTTCGAAAACTCAAAAATAACGGTCAAAGTTAAATTTAAAAAATTTTTTTTTTAATAACTTTTTTGTTGGTAACCCGGTTGTTTTAAAATTTGGTACACTTATTACTTATGATCTTTTGTATTATCGGTCAAAAGTTGACATTTGTCCCTTATTGCTAAGGGGATGAACTCAACCTTTCCATCTACTTAATAACCTATAACTTTTTGGTTTTTCAGTTTTTGTTGTGTACAGTTTCAAAAAATAAAAGGGCGCTTAAAATTACGCAAAAAAGGTTTACTTGTTACATCTCTCTAAAATAAGCCGTTTTCGAGAAAACCTTCTTTGAAAATTGTCTTGCACGCTGTGAACAACAACGCACGTTAAATTATTTTCAACGTTTTAACACGGCGTGCTGCGGAAACAAGTGATATGGTTTCTATGGCAACGAGGACACATGTAAAAGCAATTTTGACACATTGTAAAATGTAAGAATGAGTGTTAAAATGTTTTGTCAGTAATAAAATGTTTGAACTCACCCTGTAGATTCGTTATTTTGGATTTTCTATCAGTTTTAGTGCATAAGACGAAAGAGCATATGAAAACACAAAAAAAGGAATACTTAATGCATACCTCAATTGTAATTTTACGAGTTGTGGAGTTTCAAAACCGAAGAAGATGAAATAATGTTAATTATTCAAATATTGAATTACGTGGTATGCATATGCAAATTTCGCTACTTTTGACAGTTGTCACATGATCGGTCTATTTATAACACAAGTCATATCACGTCACACCAAAAGACGCGAGATTCGTCCACGCGAGTATCGAGCTTTAAACATTACAAGATGAATGTCAAATTTTGAGTCTTTATAAAAAAAAGTGTGTTAAAACGTTGAAAATAATTTAAAGTGCGTTATTGTTCACAGCGTGCAAGACAATTTTAAAAACAGATTTTCTCGAAAACGGCTTATTTTAGAGAGATGTAACAAGTAAACCTGTTTTGCGTAATTTTAAGCGCCCTTTTATTTTTTGAAACTGCACGCAAAAAAAAACGAAAAACCAAAAAGTTATAGGTTATTAAGTAGATGGGAAGGTTGAGTTCATCCCCTTGGCAATGAGGGATAAATGTCAACTTTTGAACGATAATACATAAGATCACAAGTAAGAAGTGTACCAAAGTTTAAGAGAACCGGATTACCAATAAAAAAGTTACAACAAAAAAATTATTTTTTAATTCTAACTTTGACGCCCTGTAGATCCGTTATTTTTGAGTTTTCGAAAAAGTGTTATAGGAACTTGTCACACTCATTTTTCTTGTAGAATCAGCAACTAAATTTTTTGCGCATCTTTTCCGGACACCCTGTATATGTATGCTGGGAATCCATGATTGTGGCTGAAGGAGCTTTGAAAGCTCGAGCAGCCCGCCCTCCCCCTTGGGGAGAGATGAAATACGTGCCTGTTCCTTTTCCTGCTGTTCTAAAGACTTCTGAACTCATTATAAATACTTATCTTTGGAGTTTTTACAATCTTAATTCGTTTCGATTATCAATTGTATCTGCCATCAGTAAAAAATAAAACTTTTAATTTTAATTACCGCAAATAATAAGCCTGCTTAGTCTATGCGTTTTCACGTTCGACACTTTAATTAATGTTAAAATTTGCATTCTGTACTGATAACAAACCATAAAGACAAATGTTTAGAATTATGAGTTTTAATCATTCACATTTTCATAATGTATCTTTGTGTCTCAAAAATTATTTCTATGTGACATATTGATTAGTTTGGGTAATAGTCGCCGTTGTTAATTGAATTCGTCAAATCACATTGAAATCACGTTAAAATCACCCGAAATCTTCTTTGGTAAATTACCCCTCGTTAAAAACTATCACGTTGCGTTGGAGGAAAAAGTATGGAAACGTGTTTTAAAATTCAAATTCTCTTAATGAAACGTCTTCGTCCTATACATAATGCTTTATACGAATCGTAAAACACGTTTTGTATAATATGTACTATTCACTTTAGAAGAAAAAGTGCAGAGTAATTTCAAAATTTCACCATTTGAAAAATCTTCTGCAACGGTAATTTAGTTTTATAGTTTTGAAGTTTTGTCGATTTTTTTGTCTAAGGCCTAATTCTGAAATTCACAGTTTTTGTATGCATAAGTGATCAGTGACCAATAGGGGAAGCGGCGCTTACTTGAATACGTTTCTCCTATTGGTGTTTCAGATACGAATTTTCGGAAAACATGTGAACTAGGCTTGATAATGATTGGTTGTTTTTGAAAAATTTCAAGTTTATTGTGTTTTTCCAGTTTTACACAATCTGGAACGAGATGTGGTTCTATTATTACAATTTCATAACTTATTGTTATGGCTGTACTTTGCAATCTAATATTTAAATTTTTTGTGCAAATTTAATCTACGGGACCGAGGTATAAAGGCATACGAGTGATCGTATAGGATAATTCATAAACAGAGGTTGACAGTGCTTTCTCTGATGAACATTTGATATTACTCTAATGTCTTTTTTGAAGATGAACCATTTTTACCGCATCCATAACAATTACATCGCCTAAGTGCGAAGGGATAAACAAATGTTAAAATTTCATAATTTTCAAACTTCTTATTTCCACAGAGTTCTTTGGAGAATGTCTTTCTAAACTGATCGATGTGGTATATCTAGGCTATCGATTGCCAATTTCCTTGCCACGTGCATGATTTCTGGTTGTAAATGTAATCATATTTACTTTTTAAATGTATGACGTAGCAAATTAAGAACATAACTTTATACAGCTGTTATTTTAATTACAGCTCATTTTATTACCTAGTGGTCAGTGAATTCGTGATGGTATATTTACTTGAGAAGAAGTTTTTACTTTATTTTGACCCATATATTTTATATTGATAAAATAATATTAGAAGTATTAATAATTAAATTAAATTACGAGGCATTTTCAAAAGGCCCATTTGCTTATATTTAAATATTGGCGCGTCGGAACACAGTTCCACTCATGCAGCGCCATCTGATTACAAAGTGATAGCAGTTTTTGTTTTGATTCTGTAGACGTTTGCCTGTCTGTGCATGCAGAAAACAATGTCCGCGATATCGTTGCTCCCGCTAGCTGTGAAGTGCGCGCTGTGATAAGATTTTTTTGTGCAAAAGGATCGTCAGCTGCTGAAATTCAGTTGTACCTAGTTTATGGACTTACTGTAATGAGTGAAGGAAAGGTTAGGCAATGGTGTCAGAATTTCAAAAATGGGCGGACAAATATGCATGACGAAGAGCGGAGTTGCAGGCCCAGCATCCAGACCGATGAAATCGTTTCTCAAGTGAACCAAAAATTGCTATCTGATCATCGATTGACGATTAGTGCCCTGGCTGAAGAATTTCTTCACCTTGGACTCACCATTGTTTACAATATTGTTCAACTCTTTGGCGGCAAGCATCTATCCAGGGGAGTTAAAGAAGCGGGTGTAGCGCTACGAAACATGCTTAGAATTAAACAACGATTATGTGGAGAAGTGGCCAAACGGCCCTTACGTTTTGACCATGCCTCGTATAATAAATATGTAACGAAATAACTAACATCTGACTGTAATGTAATTTTCATGAGTCAGAGCAGTTGCGTCACTAATATTAATACTTGGTGCAATGTTAACGTATTTGACAAGGAATTTATGCATTCGATTAATTGGTGTCTTTGTTCATTAATATTATTTTTTGTATTTTTATGTAATTTATCTTTCAAAAGAAATCTAACGGTATTAGATCAGGCATTCTGCGGCGGCTTAGAATATCCAAACAGTGAAACCGAAGACTTCCTACCTTACTTACGAAACTTTGATTGCATGTGAAGATTTACGTCATACCAGTATAGTGTTCAACATGTTTATCGATAATAATCAATAATAAATTCCGGAATTACTAATATGGGCCTCATCTCGTTCATTTTAATTTTCAGTGAAGTTTCATATTTCGTATCTGATTGTTAAGTACACTACGGTAAAACTATACCACATATACGTACTTACTGTTTTCAATTGCACTATTTCAACATTACTGTGTTTTTTTTAACTAAGAATTGTATATGTTTATAGAACAAACACGGTTAGATTTACTGAATTACTTTTTAAATTTCTTTTTTATTTAACATTTTCTCATGACAGTATTATTATACAAAGCTTGTATATTTCACTTTACCACGTAGGTTAACCACTACAAGAGCCTTGTGTAAACATATTACATTTACACAGTACAGCTAATTACACATCAACCACATATTTGCAAAATATGTACTGACATTTAATACTTATTTCATTATTACTTAATTTCTAGAAACAAGCAAAACTAATTACAAATTGTGCTATATAATAGTAAGAATATTTTCAGTCTAATTTAATTAACTGTTTCTTAAAAATATTAAAAATGGAACGTTATTTGTGTTTGATACAGTTTATTTTTAATATTACTATTTAGTTTTTATTCACTTTTATTTTATAAGATTAAGATGTTTTCGGACACTCAATGAAATTGACCATATTTCATTATTACAAATAGTAAAGAAAAGTATCTCTTTTCTTTATAAGAACAATTTTTTTTATTATTATTATTTATTGGAATCATTATTAAACGTACAACTATTAACGTTAGAAAAACTTGTGCCTGTACAATGTTTTAACTGTAAATCATTAAATGATTAATTAATAAAACCTCCTGATGAACTCCTCCAGTTGAAGTAGAAAATCTTAGAATATAAAATACCAGGAAGGAACGTTGAGCTATATACCGTGTTTAAAAATTGCGACGGAACTCGCCATATTGGAGACACCCAAGTATGACTCAATACATAAATAAAAAGTTTACCTCGACCTGTACTTTGCTAGAGTACCGCGCTAACCAACTGCGCCATCAAGGTTCAAGCCCCAATCAATGTAAATTTTGTCTTTATGTATGTAGAACTGATGTAAATTCTAAATCTAATGAGATTACAATCAAATTACTTATATTAATGGAATGTGAGCCTGCAATATCGCAAGGATTCACACATACCAAGGCAACTTGACTAATATTAAATATTATAAGTTATTATAATATAATATAACTTACAATGTTTTAAAGTATGCTGTATAATAATTACTAGTAATAAAGTGTTTATAATAACATTGTGCACATTAAGTAGTGTTGTATTGAATATTACATAATACAAGATTCAATTTAGGGTATGGTTTTAATTCATAGGAGTAACGACCATTAACTTTAAAAATGTCATAATTTATATTTTTAACTTTATTGTATCAGGAAGTGTAAATATTTTTTTGAATAAATGCATGACTAGTAATATCGTAGCTTAAAAATATATTCTAAACGTTAAATCATTTAAAATATGTATATATTCATTATTATGTATTATTAACCGGAAACTTGTTGTCCACCATATGCAACACCCATCCCGGACGCACATATACTTGACAAAAACTCCTTCCTGGTATTGTATATTCTAAGTAGAAAATGATGAGTCGCTCCTGCCAACTGTAATTCAGTACGTTCTAGGACAACATCTGATGGTTTCTGGCATCCACTGTTTGACGTTGATGGCTGATTAAAAATCATTTTCGACGTCGCCATTTTATTGTAAATGCTTTCTTCTATATATTCTTCTGGAGTCGCGTTTGATCGCCATCTTCTATGATTTTTGAACCTCCTGATATCCGCTAGACCCTCGGCAAAAAAAGTGGTTGACGTTCAACGTAGACAATGTCCAGTGGAACCATCTGGGTTGGGTAATTTCAAACAATGGTCAATTTTCTTCGGCATCTTGTAGAAACTGTGGGTCGCCACTGTACATTTATTGTTCATATAAAATATGAACCGTCTTGAGTGATTGATGTGTTTTGGACTTATCTCCTGTACAACTCAATCTGATTATTTCTCTCATTTCCGTCATAACGGTGAATATACGCTTCTTGCTTGTCTTAGTGTCATGGAGGGTGACAACCAAAATAGAACCGGTATCTTCGATATCCTTCACATTTAACTTTCTTAGCTCCTCAATACTACATGCCCCATACAGACCGAAAATAAACGCCAATTTAATAATAAGGAAAGGATCGTCAGGCGCTTCTGTCAAAAATTTTTACACATCATCCTGCGACAGAATTTTTTATTTTTTTGCTTCATATCTCTCACTTTGGCGCTTTAAATATAACTATAATGTCTCATAATTCGATATATCAACGTTTTCTTTTACTCGCAACGTACTTTTCAACATGGAATATTTCGACCACAGCGCGGAAAGATTTCAGTCTTATCTCCTGTATAACTCAATCTGATTATTTCCTCTCATTTCCGTCATAACGCTGAATATACGCTTCTTCCTTATCTTAGTGTCATGGAGGGTGACAACCAAAATAGAGCCGGTATCCTCGATATCCTTCACGTTTAACTTTCTTAGCTCCTCAATACTACATGCCCCATACAGACCGAAAATAAACGCCAATTTAATAATAAGGAAAGTATCGTCAGGCGCTTCTATCAAAAAATTTTACACATCATCCTGCGACATAATTCGTTATATCGACGTTTTCTTTTACTCGTCTTTTACTTGTAATGAAATATAAAGATAAAACTTAATAAAATAAATAAATGTATTCAGGAAAATTAGCCTTTTCATGAAAAAAAGCAAGCATAACTTCTTCGTCGATATCCCTTACATTCTTTGAAATCCTCCAAGAATTGTATATATTGTAGATGTTTTCATATTTATTTCGTGATTTCAAGGGTAATGAACTAGCAACAGCTTCAATCGCTAATGCCGATATTTCAGGATAATTTTCATTATTTATTTCCATTTTCACGCGATAACACTTGACAAAATTTTTGTTTACCTATTTTTGTTTAGTTGCTGCAGTGATGGAAACGGCAATTTCATTATCGCGCTTGTTATGTATTTTTTAAATAATTTCTTTTAAAATGTAATCATTTCCATTTAGTGCCCGAAAAAGTTTTATATATTATTCATAAAGAAAAGTAGGTTCATCTTTACTCATCGCGTTTCTAATCTCGTCTGCGCCTCGATTAGAAAGATCGCGATTTGTAAAGAAAAACAATACTTTTCTTTATTTATAATACAAATAACTATTATTTTCTACGTAGACTTAAAAGTTTTGTTTATAAATGTAATTTAATAATCCTTCTGTCTATCGATGCATGGCTATCGTTAAAATTCTGCGAATGTTTTTACACTGATGACGAATCCACCTTCTTCGGTATGCTGTACCATTGTCAAGATAATTGAATTGGATGGTGAACGAGCATGTGTGCGTGTGCATGCTGCATGTGTGCCTGTGCATGCGACGTGTGCGCGCGTACGTGCGTGAGTGCATGTGTGGGGGTGTACGGACGCGCGTGTGTAGGTGCACGCGAGTGCATGTGCGCGCGTGTGAGAGTGTGAGTGTGAGTGTGAATGAGTGAGTGAGTGAGAGTGAGTGTAGCGAGTGAGTGAGTGAGCGAGGGGGTGGGTGGTGCGTGCGCGCGCGTGTGTGTGTACGCATCTATAGATAGCTAACGAAATGAATGTGTGTTTACAATCAAGTTTAATTTTTTTCTGAAAAAGTAAAGCATATGTAGTAAAAACGTTATTGTCTTAAATAACGTTTTATTGTATAGTGATTAAAATCACAAATAAAAACGTACGTTATTTTTGTCCAAATGACCTCATGTCAAATTTTTAATAACTTTATGGATATGTGTTCTTTCTGAAAAAAAATATACCAAAATTTTGTCTTTATGCCTTTATTGTATAGGGATTAAGTATCAAAAATAAGAACCTTCATTGTGTCATCATTGCGACTTCATTTTTGATTCAGGCAAACCCTTAATACACTCGTACATACACTTAAGTTTAATTCTTATCTGAACAAACAAATAATATATCAAAATTGTATCGTCTTAAGTGAACCTTTACTGTATAGGGATTAAGTATCAAAAATTAAAACCTCATTATTCGTGTCCAAATGACCTTATTGTGGATTATATTAACCTTAAGTATACACGCGTACATGCACTTTCTGAAAGGCAAAAATATGTATCAAAATTATATTGTCTTAAATGAGCTTTTATTGTATAGCAATGCAGTATCAAAAATAAACCTTCATTACTTGTGTCCGAATGATCTCATTTTAGAGTGATAATAACCCTATGTATACATGTGCGAATATTCTTAAGTTTAATTTTTTTCTGAACTATAAAAAAGGTGTACCAAATTTCATTATCTTAAAGCACCCCTTATGTAGGGGTAAATGTCTAAAAGAAAATCGTTCTAATTTGGCATCGTAAGTAATTTGCAAATTTATTAGAAACATCACACGGGTTCAAAATGTTGGTGTTTTTAAGAAAAAAATGTTACGATCCTTTTGTATAAATTGAAACGATTTGAGGTGTCTACTACAGGGCTCCTCTCCTACGGGAGGCCTAAAGTTGGCGATAACATTTTTTTTAAGTGGGTCACGTATCCAAACCCATTCGTCTTCGATTTATTTTCTTTTTTATCACATCCCTCTGGTTTACTGACAGTGCTAACACAGGTATTGTAGATCCATACTAAGTAACTTTTCTTGTCAAAGGATGTGATTCATCAGCTCAAAAGCCGTTGTAAAGTTTCATTTGGTTTGTAAAAAAATGCCGTATTTCTTTGTCGTCATTTCGAGGAGGAAATGTATTCTGGTATTGACATTTATAACTTTTGGTGTAAGGTCATTTTCAAACTGAACACTGTGTGTATATGAATCGTGGACCACTCCATAACTTTTTAATGGAATTGCCAATTTTTACCTTCCAATCGACATATACATATGTAGGTATCGAATGTTATGCAATCGACTTTTTTCATTATCGCTAAATCGACTTATCAGCTCATTTTACAACGTTTGCCCAAGTTTCGCCAAGATCGGCCATCTTGTCTGGATCTCTGTGTTAGTAGTGTTAGTAGTAGTAGTACTATCCCCGATAACTCCAGAATGTAAATACCTACATACTTAAAATTTTGTAGTTAGCTTGTTTTCATTTGGCTTAGATCTGATTAGATCTTGAGAGAAATCCAGCGGCGGAGAAGGGGTTTATTAGGGGCAGTTTTTGGTTTTTATCAAAAATTCTAAAACATCTTGCATATTACAAAGATACAAAAACACCTAGATATATACCTTAAATATATCGATTAATGATGTTCTATGCAATTTTTTGATATGATGCGTATTTTGGCGGCAAAAAAGGTATAATTTAAGTGTTTGTTCAATTTTTCTCATTATCTGAATAAGGATTAATTTTATAAGAAAACGTGTAGACGTATTTTTTAAAGAAAATTTAATTTTACATAAATTTTCTTTATAAAGTTTTTTAATATAAAGCGAAATAAATGTAAAAATTAAATAAACATGATTGAAACTACTGAAGCTGTATTATCGGTATTTTTATAGAAACAGCCGGCTTTGGAATTTTTTTTACGTTAACATGTATTTATAATTAAAAATTATTATTAAATTAATAATGTTTAATTATATATTTACTTTTGAACTTATTCGTTAATAACAAAACTTATAATAATAACATGTACGTGTTATGTCTATTAATCTCTATCTAACATGAAGTTTTAAACGTCATTCTGACATAGATTATTCTTTTTGTTTTTACAATGTTATCCTAAAAAATTGAAATTAAAATTATTTCATTTCTTTTAATTTAAGTTAGCATATAAATGTCTATAAACCTCAGTCTGTCATGAAGTATTAAACGTTTATTTGACATAGATTATTGTTTTTGTGTTTACAATGTTGCCTATTTTATAAAAGAGGTCGCATAATTATCCTAAAAAAAATGTTATTAAAATTTTTTCATTTCTTTATTAATATCCGTTTTTTAAGTTGGAAGGTGGAGTGGTGTTCCACACCAGATATTTTCAAATTACACTATACTCAATTCCGTATTTTATAGCATACATATCAATGATGCCGGTATTCTGGTATTACAAGAAACACTCCGAATCCTTTATTTTCAAATAGGAGAAATTGTTTCATATTTCGATTTTACATGTTGAAATACTTCTGTCAAATGTCACGTTTTGGGGATTATTTAACAAAAACTTTTTTTAGTTGCTTTTCATTTGGCGGATTAAAACAAGCTTGGACCAGAAATTTTTTTATTAACACCCAAAGTTAACTGTTGCTATTATTTATTTCTACCTGTCAAGGTGTTCTATGTAACAGGGTGACAGACCTAATAAGCATGTAAAAATCACGGAATGTGTAAAATGTCAAATCATCAGTGAATTTGTGGAAATATGTGACGTCACTGGTATATTTTCTATTATAAGTTGCCCGATAACTGCGACCACTCGCTTGAAATTGTTTTAGTAATTCTTTAGAATAAGGTGAATCCCATACTGAATCCTGACTTTTTTCATTTGCATTCGTAGGTTTGCATAATAATAAATAAGCAATAGTTTTTTTTTACAGTTCTTTATACAAATAGTTAAGTATAGTACGTCAACCATAGACCTACAATTTTTGATGTATAGAATTCTAAAAGGTGTTTAATGCTAACTGTATAAATAATTATATCAATCTAGAAGGCCCAGAAATACTTCAAAAATTATTGGTAACGATTTTCAAATACGCTACAATGGTTGTAGGAGAAACATTGAACTCAGTCATGTGGATAGCCAAGGTATTGTTCGTCATCCAGCAAATTCAAATTACTACCAGGGGCAAAAAACTTCAATAGCAAACATTTTGCGTATCTTTTCATACAGATATAGAGTTTCTACGGAAAGAAATTAAATTAAAATGATTATATGAAATTGATGGTTATTGAAATTTGATATTAAACTACTAGTAAATGTAAAAAAATGAATTTATTTTAATTAAAGGGCGTTACTATTTCTTATTCATTGATCATAGGTATTAAAGTAAGTAGAAATGGTCACACTGAGTGAGTGTGCGGATCCACATACAAAGGAGAGAAATAAGTGAATTTATGTAGAGTAAGATAAATTATGTAAACAACTGTTGTTACCTTTTTTTTTAAAGATAATTGTCAAATTACTTTTTATTGTATTAAAGAAGAAATGGTCTTATCTAATAATTACAGTTAAATTTAACACGATTTTTATTATGTCGGAGAAAGCAATAGGAAGTAATTTAATTATTACGAAAGTAAATTTAACAATCGTAGTTACACATCGTGTACAATTCGTGCTGAATACATAAATATTATAAAATGCAATAATTTCCATTATTTATCACAGGACTATTTAATTAAGGTAAAACCAATATAATAATGTAACAAAATTGTAGAAAGGAATTATCTTTAGTGGCTAAAAATGCCCAAGAGAGTCGTGCTACTTTACTTAACCAAATTTACTTTCCAAGATTTTAGATTTATACTGTTATTTGCATAAGGAACGTGGTACGAATGAATTTGTACACTATTTAGTCGACACCACACCTCATCATTTTATATGCCTATTTACTTTCCTACAGGCAATTGCAGTAAAGTGAATTTGATTTAAATAACTTATAAAATGAATGTAGTTATAGTGTATAAGTTCTAGGTGTTTAAAATATTTGATACAAACACATTTTTAGAATATTTAAAGATATAATTTATATAGATTCGATTTAGGGTTTTTTAATCAATGGTTAACATATCATCCAGGCCAAATGCAAGTGTAATTATTGTTTTTTCATTTTATGGGATCATTTTTGCGTTACTCTTGGTTTGTAGTACTCAAGTACAATGTTTCATGTCTTGTAACAATTCATAATTACGTAGCAATGAAACTAAATGGATGGTGGAAAATGTTTCAAAGGTTAAAGTAAAACCGCATTAAAAATACAGTCTGTAAACATAAGGCTACACTTAATATATACACTTAATAATAATAATAATAAGCGGTACTCTAGCAAAGTACAGGTGGTTGGTTCAAACTCGAGGTAAACTTTTTATTTATGTATTTATAAAATTAATAATAATTTTTAATTACATATTTACCTTTGAACTTATTTGTCCGTAACAAGAACTTATAGTAATTTAATATTAGTGAAGTTGCTTTCGTATGTGTGAATCCTTGCGATATTGCAGGTTCACATTCCATTAATATAAGTAATTTGATTATTATCACATTAAATTTAGAATTTACATCAGTTCTACATACATAAAGACAAAATTTACATCGATTGGGGCTTGTACTTCGATAGCGCAGTTGGTTAGCGCGGTACTCTAGCAAAGTACAGGACGTAGCCGACGTAGGTTCAAATCCGTTTTATTTATGTATGTATAAAATTAATAATAATTTTTAATTAAAATGCATCTATGTTTTAGTGCAATATGTTTTGTCCCTACCATTCATATTATACAATATTTGTTCGAAATCAGATGTTTTATTTACTTTATAGTGCTATAAATATCAAATTTTACTAGGACAAATATTTTTTGGTAACTTTCGTTACTGATTTATGTAATCCAATAAATCTTTTAGCAATATTATTAGAAATAATTAGAATAATTAATTTTTATGCGTCCAGGAAACGCTTAACTTTCGCTGGAAGTTAGATGTTTTATTTCCTTCATAGTATTCGAAATGTAACCTTTTTGAATAGGACAATTTAATGTAATCCAATAAATCTGTCACAAGTTTTGTTATTAACTAGGATTATTTTTATCTGTTCAAGAAATGCTTAATTTGTGGTTTATGAGGACCGGTGTCGGTCAAGAAAAACGTTACGGTTGACTCTTCGAATTTTTAAATGTATTTAAGATTTAAGATGTTTTCCACTGCGTGGTTATAATGATGCTCTTGAACTTGTAGATATTATTGTGTAATCGAAGTAATAAAATCGCATGAGTAGTGTTTGAATTTTATGTTTAATTTCTGCCTCTTTGATTGTAATTTTTCCACAGTATAGTGTGTCCCAAAAGTTTGGAAACATTCAATTATCTGTTATTTGTTAAGTGACATAGATGAAAATTGGCGTGTTTACATTAGCAATCATGTTCTATCCAACAAAAATACTTTCAGTGACGCAGTGTGGTCGCTTCTACTAAAAATTAAAAGCAACTTTGATAATTAAAATGGAACACCATGTATATTATTCAAGTTTTTAATGCCCGGAATAAATCTAAATACATCTTATGTATTCTATACCTATCTGCAACCATTTACGAAATAATTGACAGGCCATTTCGACACTTTGACACGCTGTAAAATCTATGATTGATTTCGGATGATGAAACGAATTTTGTGAGACCATGATGGCTAAGTGGAATGAAAATAATGATTTCTTCAATAATATTGTTTTTTCTGATGAAGCGACATTTATACTAAACGGGAATGTGAATCGTCATAATGATACGTACTGGCCAGATCAAAATTCGCATTGGATGGGAGAAGTGCATTACCAGCACCATCAGAAAATAAATGTTTGGGCAAGGTTGTATTGAACTCACACTATAGGGCCATTTTTCATAGAAGGGAATTTAACAGCTGAGATATATTTGGATATGATTCAAAATTTAGTTGTTCCTGAAATTCAACTTTTGTCTGCCCAAAACTATCAAAGTTGGTTGGATAAAGCATGATTGCTAATATAAACTCCCCAATTTTCACTTTACAAATAACTCAGACGATTAACAGTTTCCAAACTTTTGGGACACACTATATAACCACGCGCTACTGGCATGAAAGTATTTTAACAACTGGTATTTATATTGATCTCTTTCAGAATGTACATTTAAATCTTTGTGGCGTATTTTTGGTTTTTAAACGATTAACGTTAGCTTTTTTTTTGTTTTTTATGTCACGCGAATAAGGTGAACACTGATGATAATTGACTTAATTTTTGAGGTATATTTTTGGTTTTGAAACGATTAACGGTAGTTTTTTGTGTTTTGGAAGTCACGGGAATAAGGCAAACACTGATGATAATTGACTTTAATATTTATTTATGACTTTGCACCACCATCATTTTTATTTAAACAATAATTTAATTATGTCACCAAAAAATATAAAAACTTGAAAATAATGTGTCTAAGTACTTTTTTCCATTTTCTCAACGAAATTGGAGTTTTGCGATTGGGCTGACTCAATTTTTACTTTCCATGTGGAGCATAAATGAAAGTATTGTAATCGTAACAAATTTTAGAAATGGATGTGACATGTTTTTGGCTTTCTATTATCATACGGATTACGAAAAAGTAGATAATTAAATTTTGGCGCTCTGTCGTCGTTGACACTGCCCTCCGCCAGATTTTCTAGCCACTTAATATATAAAGCTACGTGGGAAAATTAAAACGAAATTTTGTGAAACTTATTCCTAACGTATGTCCCATAAGTTTTGAGACAAAAAATATTACCCTGTAAAAGTATATGACGAAAAACTTTATTTAATTTTTTTGCACACTGCATAATTAACAACTTATATTATTCCAACCATGGAATTAAATTTCAGCTAGGGGCAACATAAGTCTTTGGATGGTGACGAGGTTAACTTCTCGTATTTTCTGATGTGTTTGTTCTTCGAATGTGTTTTTCGTCAGCAGCTTCCCAGCCATTATCATAGACCTTCCTGGAAAGTAGAGCCGAAAATTCCTCGACGGGTCTGGTTTAGGGACCGTTTCAATCTTACACGTCCAATGTAAGGCTAAGACACACTTGCCGAAAAATTGCGCACCACGCAAGAACTTTGTCGGAGAATTTAGCTTTTGCCTTACATTTCACATTATCAGGAGCACATTATCGATGTCTGTATAAAATCTATCATTGCCTTTATCTCTGCATAGTCCATTATTATCATTTTATTATTAACAAAATGATTCAGCCTCAGTGCTCGACAGTATCTCAGGATCCTTTGCTGCTGTATGTCTGAATATTTTGGACATTTCCTTTTTTCCTGAATTTGAGGTTGGCGACTGATTTCTCTGCAGATTGTCATACGCCCTACACTAAATCGCCGGACTAATTTTCTAGGGGAAACGCCAATCCTCCCTCTAACGCTCTGTATAAGTCTATTGGCATTGTTATCGGGCAATATGCGTGGGCGACCACTTGTTGGTGGATTAGATAACTTCTTCGCATTCTCTTATGGTTTGATTTGCGGTGGAAATATTGTTATAGTTAAATAAATTTACAATGCCGGTTTTTGGCATGCATCCTACCAGTTTATATATACTTCTTCGCAATTCTATTTTATGACATCATTGTTTACTTGTGACAACTACTTCTTTGCAAGTCAATAATAGCCAGTAAGTATTGTTATCACCATAGCAACAAAAATCAAGGGTTCGTAGGTTACAAACGTTACGACAGAAATTTGTCTCAAAACTTATGGTTATGCTAAAGTCGATTATGCGGAGGGTACTTAACGACTTCTCTATATTTATTTATATACTTTTTCCCACGATGATAAATGATCGATACTTCTCTGTTTTGGTTTCGGGAATTTTTATTAGCAGTAACAATCCAAGATCTTCAGTGTCATTGATTTTCATTTTTGACAGTTCGTGGCATCTGTAAATGTAGGCGATTTAATACATACTACAAAATAAAGCATAGTAATCTGTACCTTTGCCCCCAGATACTACTCATCTGGAGCATCAAACACGAACTTATCAAACTGTTCTTTGGTTAAAACTTTTGCTTACTTGGGTGTATAACCTTCCCCTTCCTTCTTTAGAAAAACACACAATTTCAAATATTTCATTTTTTTTAGACAACACTGCTTTTATCTGGAATAGTGCGACCATAACGAGGAGCTTTTCATGTTGTGGAACATCTCATTGACGCCACTAGATTAGGATGCTAACAAATGTTTGATTGACGCTTTACTGCTTCAAGAACTTCGGGCTAAATGCATTCTAATCCGGAATCTGACATGATCGTTAGTGCCTTTTTGAAATTATTAGAAACATTTTCTAAACTTACACTAACGATGACACTTTTAGAGTTTTTTCAATTTCGTTTTGTTTCTGTTTATATCGTAACCGCGGAAAAATTTTATTCGGTATTACGCTTTAGCTTAATCTTAATCTTTCACTAAATTATTGTTTTCTAATTTCTAGGTTTGTTACAATGTAGGTACTCGTTTGAAGAAAAATAGTGTGTATTGTTTGGAACAAAATGGCTTTATGTGCTTCGTTGCCGCAATAGTATAATCTACTATTACGTCAACTATTCGAGATCCACTGACATAACACTGTAACATAATAACAATTAACATTGAAATTAGCACAGTAGTTATTTCATTTTGGTAGGTAGATTCACTGAAGATCGATGTTTCATATAATTACTTTTATTAAAGAGTATTAGGAGGAATGTACAGTATTTGTCGTCCTTGGCATAGATGGGTTTGAAATATGTTGCCCCTAGGTAACCGCACTTGTTTTGTTATTGTATTAACAAACTGCCAAATTTGGTTAGTCGAGCTTTAATAGTACCAAAGTTGTACAAATTGCACGAAGATTTTGGGAAATGGAAAAACTGAGCTTTATGCTGTCATCAAGTACCTACAAAAGAAAGGTTTAACACCTAAAGAAATTCATACAGATATGGTCGGCGTGCTTAGAGATTCTGCCCCTTCCTATCAAGTAGTAAAAAATTGGTCTCGAGCGTTCAAATGTGACAGAACAACCTGCGAACATGCAAAGATGCCGAGTGACCTGATCAGAGATCGTCGATTGACAAGACGTGTAGTGGAGATAACAGGCTTTTGAAATGGTACGATTGAAACCATAATAAATGACTATTTAGGGCTTCATAAGGTGTCAGCAAGATGGCTACCCCGAATGTTGACGCCCTAACAGAAGCGTTTGAGATTCGCTTCTTCAATAGCCAATTTAGCCTTGCTTAACCTTAATCCTAAATGTATCCTCGATCGCTATGTTACGGTTGATGAAACTTGGGTGCATCACTTCTATCCATAGTGCAAACAACAAAGTATGGAGTGGCGTCATCCAGGATCTCTCCCTCAATGCAAATTTCGTGTACAGGCTTCAGCAGGCAAGATAATGGCTACAGTTTTTTGGGATGCCGAAGGAAGAGAAAAAACGAAAACTGTCACGCGGAATTCCCTTTCATCAAGACAGCGCCGCAGTTCATAAGAGCTTTATTTCTATTAACACAATTCACGGCGCTGGGTTTGAAGTTATGGAGCATCCACCCCACTCTCCTGATTTAGCTCCCAGTGATTTTTATTTATTTCCAAAGCTAAAAGAGAATCTTCGCGGAACATAATTTGAGAGCTATGGCGCAGTTATGGTAGCAGTGCAGGACATTCAAAAAGATTATGTTGAAAAATAATGCTAGGGACATCTCTCGTACATCTACACTTATTCTTTATTAATTATTCTTTGGTTAAAATTTAAATGTTGGTTCTTTAGTATTTATTTTTACTTTCTTATGCGTGTGTGTCTGTGGTTACTCCCCAGCCTAAACTATACGGACGATTTTGATAAAATTTGGATTGAAGGCCCACGAGACAATTATGTCGACAAAACAAGCTTTGAAACGCAATAAGTATACAGAGGGTGAAAATAAGGGTTTTATTTTGAGGGCAAATTTTCAAATTTTAACATAGAAGATTGAAATTCAGGTCATCAATAACTCGCATGAAATGCTATTTTTTTGCAATTTTTTAAAACTTTCAAAATTGAATACGGCCGCAGTCACATATACATTTTTTTTTGTACAAATATATATTTCCGATACCGTTCAAGATATAAAAGAATTGGAAATAGATATGCGTAGTTAAACAAAGGTTCTTTAAAAAGATTTCTTTACGTAATAAATTATGGTATAAATTTGCCTACATTTAAGGGGCCAAAATTATTCGAAATTGATTTATTCAAAATTCTCTCCAAGCATTTTTGTTTTTTTATATTTTCTAGGCAACCAGCCACTCTTATGAATGCAACTAACCTTCTTCCAAAGCTACTAGTATAGGAGATATGAATTTTCAAATATTTAATATTGATATTGTTATAACTATAACTATTTTGATTACAACTTGGGATTTTTGGAAATAAACTTTGTTCATTTGCGCTAATGACTTATTATCCTGATGAAAACACTACTTCCGGTTTTTCCGGAATTGGAAACATTCTTCGTATTGCCCGTATAACACATATTCTTATATTATTTGAAAGGGAGCAAAATTTCCTTAAAAATGATATGAAACTTTCCATAGTTTCTTGAAAGATAAGCGCGATATCTATTTTTAACTTACATATACATAAATGTGGGTATAGAAGGTTATGCAATCGATTTTTTTTCACTATCGCTAAATCGACTTATTAGCTGATTTTACAACTTTTGGCCAAGTTTCGTCAAGATGGGCCATAATGTCTGGACGTCGTCTCGGAGAAGGGGGGTTTATTAGGATCAGTTTTGGATTTTTATTAAATATTTCTAAAACAGCTGAATATTTCAAATATATAAAAATACCCCATATATTTTTTAGTATTTTGCAAGAAAGTCCTGTAATGTACCAGCATTAGTTAATAGTTTGGTTAATTGTTAAATGACGTATTGTTTGCTTATGGATTGAACATTGAGCTGTCGATTTAAACACTAGTTTTTGACGAATGCAAATTCAATTTATATTTAGCTTTCAATTAAAGAAAATTACAACATAATTTTGAAAATATCTACCAATGTCGCTATGAAAATTCATATTTGTAATAGTTGCGATGTGTCGTGCATGTATAAAAATTTTACACGTTACTTTCGTCGAATGTGTACTTTCTAAAGTGTAGTCGTCATTCAAGGTATATTTGTTGACTATTCCGTCGTTGGCAAGTACAACATTTTTACATAATGTATTTATACATCCCGCTGCTAACTGAAATAACTCATTAAATCCACGTTTGACATTCATGGCAATTACTCATGTCCTGGAAATAAGTAAAGTGAGTTACAATACATATAATTTTCATAGAGGCCCTTTATAATACTCTTGATTGCTATCACGCTGTTGGTATAATACCAGTTTCTGTCGCTTGCATTGAATTTACTTGCAGACATTAAGTGGTATGAGCATATATTTTCATTCTCAAGTAAGAAAATATAGGTCAAACTTTAACGTGCTTTATTTTCCTCTTGTAAAGTGTACTTATTTAAAACGTGATAATATTGTCGTGTATCTGAAATTTATAATCCTCTTAAACCTCTAATCTTGTGTAACTTACATACTTTAATAAATTTTCTACTACTTATATAAAACAATCCGTTAATATTTATTCAAAAAATATAGTGACTGCATTGAATCAAGGACTTTCTATATCCTATGATCTGGTCTAGTAAATTACAAATTAAGTTAGAATGTATGTGTTGTCTTTGATTGTAGGAGGTTGTTACCTTCACTTCTGTAAAATTTGCTCTGATAGTTACTTGATCATTTACCTTTGGTCGTAAATGAATAGCCTTGAAATTCTATATATTCAAACGTATAACGTTCACTAAATTTAATAGCTTAACTATCACAGGACTAAATAATTTCAGCAGATAATTATTACACACGCAAAGTTTTGCAATTAAAAAGAGCCCATAGACTAGAAAAAAGATTAGTCTACATCTTTTATAGACAAGCTATTTATGCCAAATGAAATAATTGTGTAGAAGTAATTTTTTTTTCAAAATACCAGTATTTAATTTTGTTCCATATTATGAGTGAATGCTGTACACATATACCATTGAATACAAATTTAACTAGGTACAAATTTTTGGACGTGCAATATAAAGAAACGAATTAGGTATGTGAACTCGGAAGTTTTTCTTCTTGTACAAATAACTATATAATATTTATCAACTTTTATAAAATTACTTATTAAAACGTAGTTCTCGATTATTACAGCCATGTTGCTCAGAAGTTCTGTACTTACGCTGTTTACACTTAGATATAATGGTAGAGTGGTGTAAATTCTTCACTTAATTTTATAATATGAAGATTTTTCTAATAGGCTAGAAATATACGCCCTGCTGATAAAGTTCATAGCTCTCTATAACAGGGTTGTCCAACCTATTCGATGTTCGGGGCCACATGGTAGCGATAGAAAGTGTTTAGGGCCGCAGTTCAAGTACTGTCATCAATATTAAGCAAAATCGTGGATAATAAAGCATACTACATTTGAGTACTTTTTATTTATTGAGACATAAATAATTATTTACATTATTATCAATAAGAACATATGTATAAAAAAACTAGTGCGATACTTGGCCTTGGATCTGCGTCGACAATGTCTCGATATCTGGTAGAAACTTTCAATGAGTTCTCCCGATGTTCATCAGATATTCTATTTCGAGTATTACTTTTGGCGTGGTTTATTATTATTCAAAAGATTTGTTCACATTTGTAAGTGCTGCTGAAAAGGGATGCCACGAAAAGGGCTTGATTACGTAACGTGAGAAATCTGTGTCTTGGTACTTAAATAATGTTTATTATATTCAATCAACGTTAGACGGTCAAATTTATTCTTTAGTTGCATGTCAGTTTGCAACTCGACGCATTCCATTTGAAAATTTGGTGACAATGTGATAGTTCGTGTGATACTTTACTTTTACCTGCAATAGCTGTAGCACAGTCAGTGCCGGAAATTTTGGAAAGCGACAAAGATAATCGGAATAACGTACATTTCTTTGCTTCATGTAATCTCTTGATGTGGTTGTGCCTTTTAACAGAACTAACGCAGCCTTTTCTTCAGTGATACTATAATCGACATCAACGCCTCTGATATAAATGCAAACTATGCTAGTTGACCCCGACACCATCTCCTCCACTTTTTTGTGACGTCATAGGCTACGCCCACTTTCACCACGTGACTCCGCACATTTACCACCCTTTTTGACGGCTTCTTTTCTGGGGCCATTTTCAACTTCTTGGTGGCATTTTCGTCCCCTAATTAGGGCCCTTTTGACTGTATTAAGAGCCTTTTTGGCAGTTCAGCCCCTGGAGGGTAGGCAAATGCGTGCGCATACAGTGTTCTGATTGGTGGTCCCAAGGACAGTCCACGCCCCTTTTACCTGATTGGTAGCGCGTGCATCCGCCCATCTGGTTTTGATTGGTCCTTAGTCCCCACCCACCTCTGAGCTCTCATTGGAAGCCTAAGGCTCTGCATTCTGACTGAATTTTTTGTAGCGCCATCTAGTGGTGTATGGACTAATGAATATTTTCTGTAATATAGGTGGTGCCACTTAGCGGTATATTTCTAGGACTAATTGTGGTTTGCTTGTGGCGCCATCTAGTGGTGGATTTTTAAAGTAACGATTGTATTGTGTAATAATTTTTTAATTAATAACATGCCGGTACGTATTTGTAGGTGTTAAACTTTGCAGTTATTGATTCGCATATAATAACAATAAACCATTAAAATCTTTTATCTGTTTATTTCCGTTATGTCAATTCGGTATTTTTGAATTGTAGTTGATTTTTAGCAAGCAAGTTGTAATTCAATCAAATCAGTATTACTTATTACAGAACAGATTTTTCATATGTAATTCTTCATGTAAAATATGGAGTACTCGTTCATCTGAGATACCTATGGTATTAGCAATTTCACGCTTAGTCAAATTTGGATCTTCAAAAACAATATCATACACTTACTCAATGATTTCTGGTGTTGTTGCACTTTTGGAACGTCCACTCCGTGGTTCATCTTCAACGCTTGTACGAACGCGTTAAAAAAAATCAAAATGTTTTCTAAATTTATTCAAAATGGAACTTTTTCTTTTTCCTTCGCCCAAATTCATATTTGAGATTTTGCGACGTTCATCGAATATTTTGTTTTCGAACCGGGCTATATAGTGTTCCCAACATTTTATTACATAGATTATTGCGAAAAACGTGTTTTTGAATATCTCTGTTCAGATTTTATTCAAGTTGATTAAAGCGTTGACAGAAAAATAAGTGCTTAGGATTAAATAATTTATGGATTGCTATTATTATAATTAATAAATCATTTTTCATGTTAATTTACACAAGTATACATTTTTATTAATTAACTGGGATTGAATACAAATTTGTTTGATTTTTTCCTTATGCAATATGGCACCAAAATAATTATTAAATTAACATAATGTTTATTGAACAGAATGTATTAAAATGTTTTAAAAGCACTTATTCTGTTTCCGTCACTTCAAATCACAAATATGTCGTTTCTTGTTTCTGTAAATGGAAATTTCTCTATTCCTCTTTCTCGGATATATTTTCTGTTAGATTATAATAGAGAGTACTAATGTAAAATGCAATCTGACGTAGCTTTTGTTGCAATTCTACCCTGAAACGTCAAAATAGGTGAAAATTCTCTTTTAATTGATAATTAGCAACATCCAACAACCTGAAGTAATTTGTACATCCTATTCTCAAACACGAACTAACTTTACGTTGTCATTCGGCATACCTGATGTTATATAAATGTATTGTTACCACTTGCATGTATTGTTATGACATAAACTTGCATTTTATAGATATGTGGTTTAAGAACAATTAAAACTGTCGTAGTAGTTAATAATAAACTATTGATATTACAGTTTCTTATTTGTTTTGTAATAAATTATTTGTGCAATAAGAAAACAAGCACGTTTTACTTCAGTGAAACTTGCAATTCTATAGGCGTTAAATCAGATTAGTAAAACCGACTTTTATAATTGTGAAATAAATCCGTATATATTATATTGCGTTTTTTCTAAAAATAATGATTGGGCTGATATGAAATTTTGGTAATTGTTTTGTAACTTAATTTAATTTGGCAGTAAAAATTAAAAATTCCAAAAATGTAGTTATTCCGCCTTTTTCGTTTAAAAATTGACTCTGTACAACCACGTGTATTTGTTTAATTTCATCGATTTGTTCTTGATAAATTGTTTTATTAATTTTTAAGCCAATACATGTTAAATATTTTATTATTAAAATTACCCTCTCCAACTTCCATGCAGTAAAACATACTATTTTGAAACTCTCCAAGACCTTTTTAAAATACATTTGGCGTGAATAAATAATAATAATGTTACGTTATTTACCCAACTGAGCCTTACAGATGTAGGGCAAATCAATTATATTTGTAAAATTTACTCACTGAATAATAACGTTTAAATATTAACAAACAGTTTTAACAAAACATTTGTACGACAAACATTCGAAATGGTTATGAATTCTATTGCAGAAGATGCACCAATGTAACACGGATTCTCTAAGTCGTGGGATTGTATGTTAAATCTGTACGATCTTGTGTTATAATTATGGTGAAGTTTTCTGGTTTATATGGTGTAAACTATTTTTAATAAATTTAAGTAGTTTTAATATTTACAAACAAGGTAATATTAGTACTTTGTATTGCTTAAAGCTATTCTTGCAAGAAGTTGTTTGACTTAAGTTAAACATATAGCGAATCCATTTTTTTTTTGCAAGACAACCACTCTTTGTATGAGTACTGTTACCTCAGAGGATAACTCCATAACGCATAATGAGTTCGACGTTTGTGTAATAAAATGTTAATGCTTATGTAGTTTAATCTTTTAAGAGCGTAGAACGTAACAACTTCGAGCAATTTTTTACAAACGTAAGAGACATCTTTCTAATTCACGTTATAATACAATAGCACCCTAATACTCTACAACTAATAATTGGCAAATAAACCTATTATTATGAGACGTTATTAAATGGCCTGTCATATATTGCAATGGTATAGTGTAGAACTGATTGGTAGAGTAGTTTCAAAATGTCGTGGCACTTGCCCCTCCATGCGCATATGATTCAAACGCGTCGAAAGTATTCGTAAAATATGCTACAATTCAACTTATAAATGTTGTCGCTTTATTTATTTCACGTTGTATTCGTACGTTCAAGTCAAGCTCGTGAAATTATTTACAAGTTGTATGAATTTATGAAGCGAGAAAAAGAATCAAAAGATTTATTTTTCTATGTTAATAAAATTACATTTTAAAATGTTTTATCAATTTGTGATTTATTTTACATATTGGTATTAGAATTTGAAATACTTCGACAAAAATGTTTTCCGATCAAACAATGAGGGTCTCATTAAGTTGCACACTGCTGTGAAACGTAGAGTTATATCAACGTTTGTGTTCTGTCCTCCTATTACAAGTATTTCAAGTTATAATATTATAATTACATGGAGAAGCTGCATTCTAGTTTTTATAGTATACATTTACACCTACTATTACTTAATCTAAGAATTATCGAACAAATAATTTTTCACATTTTCTAGTCGTCAGAATAAACTAATAGTGTGAACTCAATAAATACTTGTATTTATAATAACACTTTCCGACACATATTTTAATGTAATGACGCTAATTATTTGATTCTTGTTGTTGGTTCTTAAAAATATAAATATTTTGACCTGTGACCAACGATGAGTTTTAAAAATTTACTTATTCGATGATTGCTAAGATTAACAACTAAAAATCTTATCAGAAGTTATTCTTATTTTCAGTCTATCTGTTGGGTGTAATTAAAAGTTTATGAAACGTTGAACTTCATTTTTGCAAATCCTTGATAAAAACAGCTGATGTTGAACAGGTTAGGTTATGTTTACTAACTAAAGAAATTATTTTAACGCAAATATGAAATAGGTAATCCAATGCATACCTAAATTGAAATTGTTACAAATGATCATTCAATAAAAATATATTCAGTTACGATATCGATCGTTAAAAAAATCGATAATTACTAAATTTATTCATTTGCCGTATATTTTTAGGATGGCATTTTTGCTACCGAAGTTTTCTGATTATAACATCGTTTAAGTTTTTCAAATTGTAGAAAATCGCGCCGCGGATATCGAGTGCCACGATGTTTTGTAACTACTCTACGCTTAGTACAAGTTTATTTATTTGCCTTAAGGGATTGTATATTGAAAGTAAAGATTGAAAATAAGTGACTTACCATAAAAAAGTCATCTGGCCTGCATACTAGCTCTGGAATCAACACTGCGTATATTGCGAAGAGTTTTGACAAGGGGCGATTGGAACTTTGAATAAAAAGGAAAGAACAAAAATACCAAGACTATAGAAGAAAGAAAAGGATTCCTATGAAACAAGATGAAGAAAAAAGGCTAGAAAAGAATATATGGAGCTGGGGAATTTTGATTTGGTATTGATTAGCCTACGCTAATGGGTATACGGCCTTTGCACGCGCGAGTTTGTAAAGCGTTTGTATGGTGTATGAGTATATATAAAACACCCACAAACATACCTATGAGTTTTATAATGAACATCTAGATCTAGTAAGTTACAACAAATACAGTATGTAACTGCAATGAGTAAATTTTACCTTGTAACTTTGAACAAAACTTTACGAGCCATTTACCACAAATTTTGAAATTCCGAAAGAACGGCTGAAAATAAATGGATGAAATTTTTGGTAATAGATTTCAGGTATACAAACTAAAATTTCATGTAATCCTGTGTGTATAAGTTGCATAGTTTTTTTGTAAAAATAGAACAAAAAAATTAATTTTTCAATTTCTAAAAAAAAAGTTGTGTAAGATTTTTTTTGTAGTTATCCTATAGATACAAATATGGTATGACATGAGTTTTTAGACCTTATTATTATCTACAACTTGACACAAAGAACAACAAGATTAGACTTATGGTTCCTGAGGAATATCAATTTGCAAATGCTTACATTTTCTTTAAAAATTATAAAATTGCATCTTTCCTCATCGACTTGTCCTAGTTATCATATAAAAATGTAAAAAGTAAGGATTTTAAAGAAATATAGATTTTTAAATTTTCATTAGACCAAATACGTATTTAAACCTTCGTCTTCTTTTCCACTACGAGAATGTAATGTTACAGCATCTGCAAACAAGCAGAGATTAGTTGTAGTGCAACTTTCAATAGCATTTAACTACAACCGAAATAATAAGAAACCCAACACGCTTCCTTGCAATTTTATCTAGTAAAATACGATGATTCATTAGATCCATTCAACAAATGTAGCTCTGTATCTCGAGTATATTCATTAAGGAAGGGATGGCTGATCAACCTCTCCGGAAACCATGCTGATTGTTTGTGATTTTGATACAAATCAATTTGTATAGTCTAAACTTTAGATTTCAAGTGTCACTAACGGAGCAAGAACCGTTTATCTCGTTAACTACTTTGCTGTATCTCTTCTGCCAATCCCTCTCCAACGAAATTAGTTACTCAACAAGAGCAATGAATTGTGTTGAAAAGTGAAATCGTAATGCAAAAGATTGTTTTTAAGGTTTGCGTTATAATAAGATAGAGTTTTGTATTTGTGATAACAGCATTATTATAAAGTTTTCTCCAAATGTAATAATGTACCCTTTACTTCGATTCGTTGTTCAAATATCCAAACTATCAACTATACTATGGGTGTCCTGCTTCCTTTTCCATACTTTTTTTTTCTTTGAAAACTTGAGGTCCATGTAATATTACATCCTGGGATTGCATTAGCAAACAGTAAAAAGTCTTTCAAGTCTACACTTTCTTTTTGTATATTTGATATGTTGAAACCCTTCTGGTATGGAACTCGTTGCAAGATGAAAAAGACATATTTCGAGCGAGCAACATTGTAAACTCATGAGTATTTGTCGCAACCACTGTCTCTTGCAATTCCCTATAACGAATAACTAACGCTAACTAACGAACATTATTTGCATCTGTGTCAGCTTGCAATACTCTTAAACCGCTTTCTTCAAATATAGACGTGATAAGAGATACAAACTGCATTTTGTATGTTCGATCTTTTGTGATATATGGCGTTTCGGTTATTATCCGCTACAATTGAATCTCGATCAGTTCCAAATGGTTGTGTCACACCTGTTTTCTCTCGTTTGTGTGTTTGTAAAATATCATTTACTAAGCTTTTGGTCGAATTTGTTTGTTTGCTTCATTATAAACTGTTACTCGCTTTTCAAAATATGCGTCAACTAGGTCTTAAGCTAGTTGATGCAGTTGCGTATGGTACCGGTCGTATTGATTCATTTCAAAAGACTTTTCGCTAATCTAAATGTATAAAATATGTCAACATTGACTTTTTACTTTTATCTCAACTCTCATTTACGAAAAAGTGATTGGAGCACGGCAATACTGTTACCATGTGTAAAGTATTTCAGCCATGATTTTTGTCGATAACATGCTTTTTAACTTGATTTAAAATAGGAATATTACACTGAATTAATAGGATATATACAAAAATGCATAAAAATTTGTATGTGTGTAGTAATTTGAAAATGGAAGTACTCTTTACACACATGTATCAATAGTTTTATCCCACGCCCTATGATTTTTGTCGGTCAAAGTGTGTCAAGCTGCTTTTTGCAAAATGTTGATTAAAAATGTTTGAGAATTACTAATTCATTATTAAACGCTCAAATCTGGAGGTCGATGGCTTTTTTTATTATTAAAGCGAAAGCATTTATCATTTAGAAAAATAAAAAAAAATAGTTGGTCGCATTGTAACGGTCATAAATCGTAGGCCATGGAATTATTTCCAGAATGACATTTAGCGCATAATTTTTAATAAACTCTATATCGGACAAAAAGGTGGTTTAAGCTAGGATCGTTTTAAATCCGGTAGTATAGCTCACTTTAAGTTTGGATAGCTTTATCCGATTACAAAAGGTATTCAACTTTTTTCTCCCCCGCAATGTACCTAGTTATTGGAACGATTTATTAGGGAAATAATCTGAAGGATATTTACAGGCATATTAACAAAATTAAACATTTTATACAGAGATGGTGCTCCAATGAGGAAAAAATTATGCTTCCTGCCTGGTTGCACGTGTCATTAGTTCGTATGACAAGTTTCAACTTGTTCTCTCAAGTAGTTTGTTTACACCGATTTTTGCAGTAGACAATCCAGTTTTCACCGTTTTATAATTAAAAATTACAGAAATCCGTCCTACGTGTTTTTCGTGAAAATGGATAAACTTGAATATCGTGCAATCATAAAATTCTTCGTTTTGGATGGATTAACCCTTATGGAAATTCATCCGAAGTCGACAAAAGTTTACGGGGACTCTGCTCCTTCTATGCCAACCGTTAATAAGTGGGCAGCTGAATTTAAACGTGGTCACACATCCCTCGAAGATGAAGGACGGCGAAAAACCGCAGCCACACAGAAACCATTGAAACAGTGCATGATATCGTGTTGGACGATAGGCGACTTAAGGTAAGTGGGGTAGCTGAGACTGTGGGGATACTGGAAAACATCTTGCACAAAGAGTTAGGGATGCGAAGGCTCTGCGCAAGATGGGCGCCGCATTTTCTGAATGCCGATCAAAGCAAATGCGCAAACAATTACCGATTCAATAGGGATCCAACCGATTTTGTGCGGCGATTTGTCACCATGGATGAGACATGGGTCCACCCCTATACCCAAGCCGGTGTTTCAGCGCCCAATAAAACGAATCTATCGCATCTGCCGGAAAGGTCATGGCCAGCGTTATTTATTTATTTTATTTTTTATGATTGTGGACCTGAACAGGCTAAATTAGGCCTATCGTGCTAAAGCACTCAGGAACACTTAGAAGGATGGATAGAGGGATAATGAATTGCCAATAGATGCCTGTGAACAGCTACCCTAAATTTTCTCATATCATAAGTGAGAGGAAAACAGGAACTAGGGAGATCATTCCAGAGTTTAGAAGACGTGTAGAAAAACGTGGATTGCGCCCGTTTGGTACGACAAGTGGAGATTTCTACTGCATACTGATGATGTGAATGAGCGAACCGAGTGTTTCTCGCAAAGATAGCCCGAGATGGTATCAAAGAATATAATTCAGCAGCACAATAGCCGTTGTAATAACGATAATACAAAAAGGAACTGAAACCATCCTTCTATGCTCAAGGAACTGTATGTGAGAAGTTAAGGACGGGTCATTTATAAGCCTAATCGCTCTCTTTTGCATACGATCACCGATATCGAGAGCGTATTGGGGAGCACTAACCCAAAGGTGAGAATTATATTCCAGATGACGCCGAATTTGGGCCTTATACAGCAGAAGGAGTTGGAATGCGAAAGGGCCCTGTTAATTGATTACCTTGCAAAAGGTAGAACAATTACAGGCGAATATTACTCCAACCTTCTTGGCCAGCTGGATGCCAAAATTGGCGAGAATAGGCCTCCGTAGGAGAAGAAAAAAATCATCTTTCACCAGGACAACGCACCTGTACACAAGGGTGCGTTGGCGATGGAAAAAGTGCGGGATTCGAGGTACGATTTGCTGGGCACCCCTATTCTCCTGATTGGGCACCCTCAGACTTCCATCTGTTCCCAAGCTTGAGGAAAATGTTTTCTGGGAAGCGCTTCGCATCCAATGAAGGAGTTTAAAGGGCTGTATATGAACAGACTCACTTCCGGGAAGGAATACTGATGTTGGAGAGACGCTGGACCAAGTTCATGAATTGTTTGTCCATACATGCGCATTGAGGTTAAATGCCAGCAATTTAGTAGTACAGGTGATTGGAGCCATAAGTACTGCAAATCTGCATTTGTTGTGGTAAAATTATTTATTTGCTGCAGCAGTAGCAGCACGAATAGGAATGACAGCAGCAAAAAAATGGAGAGACAAAAAAAAACAAAAAATATTTGGAACGAACTGTACATTGCAATGAACAAGAGTTTGTGGAACATTTTTGAATTAGTCGTAATGTAGTACCAGTAATAGCACATACGTATTAGGGGGTAATGGACAAATTGATGCCTTTAATAAAGTTTTAATATTTTTTTCTAATTCTGTATCATAAAGTTTACATTATCGTTCTGTTTTAGGGTGAAAACAGAACGATCATAATGCATAACGCAAACTTTATTGTACAGTTTTTGGTGCATTTAGATATATGGCATTGGTTACCCTGGATTTGGAGGTTTTTCAGACACTGTCAGCCGTAACCTCTAAAGCTTGTGTCAATTTCTAAATGTCAGTCTAACCAACATACAAATATTCAATCTGACAATAATGCAAATTAGCAAATTTCTAAAATTGTCCGGTTCCTAAAGTGCATTTGTGAATTACAGACAGACTACTTTATTTATAAACATACACTATGTATGGTATATTTGTTTTCCGGACCAGCTTGGAAATATGAATTATCCAATCCTCGCTTTGGTAACCCAATCTTTGGATTGATTTTACTCGAAAATGGTGCGTACTATGTGAAACAACATCTTTTTTTCTTGAGGAGAATCAAAACTATTAATGTGATAGTAACGTGATAGTATAAAAACTACACATAAAATAGTTAGGTTATTTTTTCTTTGCCCCTCACGATTTAAGACGCTCCTGATCGAAAAACCATATTTTTGATGAGAAAATGAGAAAAATTTCTGCTAACGGAAAATACTATGAATAAACCTCACTTAAAGTTTCACCTTTGGGGTGCTATAGCTCCCTTAGAAAAAATTTATAGCCATATGTTTAATGGACATTTTTAATTTATTTTAAGCAGTAAACCAGGGGTGACCAACCCGCGGGCCTCATGCGGTCCGCCTTGAACATTTTTCCGGCCCGCGAGATTCATCACACTTTTACAAAATATATTTATTTTATAATAGCCAAAATAATCAAAACCAATGTGTTAAAAAAATACATTATTTGTGCATCCATATATTCAAAAACTGTCGAAATTATGAGAAAAATTAACTTTCATTTTACAATAATATTCTTGCGATTATATGACAGATATTGATATCGATGGATCATGTTATGCAAGTAAGTAAACAGTGAATTACTTTCGATCACATGCACTTCTGCATCGGTAATTTAAGGAGTTTCTGAAAGAATTATATCCTGAATACCCATGGCAACGTTGTATACTTTAGTCAAGTCAGACGGTTAAGTCGTGTAAGATGTTTACAGCGGTTTTATGAGTTACGAGAAGAAATTGGCTATTTATGAATGACAAACAAAGACCTGTACCAGAAGTCAGAAATGATGAGTGGTTATTGGATTTATGCTTTTTAATGGATATTGTCGAAAAACTCGATCAATTAAATATATCATTGCAAGGAAAATATTACCTTATAATCTATACATTTAATCACACCAAAGCATTTTAGAAAAAATTGTTATTTGAATCGCAATTGAAAAGTAATAACGCTCACCAATTTCCATTGTTGAAAGAATTTAAGAAATCAAAATGTAACAATTACATTAAATATGCAAAAGAAATAAGAAAACTTGCAGCTACTTTTGAAAGCTGATTCTTTAATTTAGCGTTAGACAAGTAGGTGCAACAAAATTTTTGAAATATATCCCTTTTATGTTGAAATCGAGTCGGCCCCAAATCTCCAAATGGAACTGGTTAACTTACAGTGCTATATTGTATTAAAACACATTTTTTAAACATCAAAGTCAAACATAAATTTTTATAACACTTACATCACAAAAGAGAAATTTTCCAATTTGAGAAAGCTGGCACAAAAAGTTGTTACCGCTTATGATTCAACTTACACCTGCGAATCATTTTTTCGAAAATGAAATTGACTAAACACAAAACACGCTGAAACATAAGGCACACTAACCTGCAACACCAATTATGATGTGCAAATACCCAAATTGAGATCGATTTGCAAAAGCTAAGTGAAAGAGTGGAGAAACAAATATCGCACTAGTAAAATAAATATTTTTTAATGATTTCCCTTTTTTGATTTCATTTATATTTATTTTTAAAGTCCCCCCCTCCCACCTATTATGTGAACCATAAAATGGAAATTAATAAAATTTTGGGAAACCAAACTAAGACACATATACGTTTTTGATGGTATTCAGTGACGTAATCATTAAAAATGGCGGGCAGCCGCCATTTTAAAAGGGATCATATGGCAAGTAATACCTCATTTGAAAGCTCGTTCCAAGTCCTTTTCAACGACCTCAACATTAAAATAACAACATTAAAATATTACTACCGATTCATGAGTTTCAACCCAAAAACGACAATTAATGTTTTGAGGATTTTGGATTGAAACTCATAAATGAGTAGCAATATTTCAATGCTATTTAACTCATTATGTTTCAATGTTTCACTCCCAACAAATGTCTATAGTAGGTCTAAATCTAATACGGGGATATATAAATTTATAAACGGCCCGCGGAGTTAAGATGCATTTCCAAAGTGGCCCGCAAGAGCCTTTGGGTTGGCCACCCCTGCCGTAAACTGTCACTGTGCACTGTTGAAACCTTTTACGCTAATTATGGGACACCCTGTATCTCCTCAAGTTATAAGATGGCGTTCAATACAAGAGAAAAGGGAAATCGACGAAAAATATCTTCACAAAGGATTCCCTCGTGTTATTGGAGCAATTGACGAACCGATAAACCAGAAAATGACACTTACATTTGAACCCGAAAAAAATATTTTGTACCTGTAGTCATTTTAGTGGTGTGTAACCAAATTGGATTTTAGTTAGATGCAAATTTTTTGTGATAAATAAAGAACAATTGAGCTGTTCTGTGCATGATAGTAGAATTTATAATACTTCACATCTTTCTAACTGTAGTAGGAAAATGTAAACACTCCTTTATACTTGCAGGCAGAGGATGTATTTGTTAAAACCTCTAAAAACTTCTTTTAAAGATAAAGGCACATTGAGACGAAATTAAAACAAATTTATTACTACATTAAGTAGCTGTCTGTACATTATTGAACACTGTTGTGCCCAGCAAAAATTTAGACATATCTATTATATTAAACTAAGAAAAATAATTGTTGTTCACTTTATTAGAGCTTGTGTTGCGCAATCTTGCCCTTAGTGATGATAATGTTATTAACGAGGAAATTCCAACAAACGATTTGCCTGGAAATGATGTAGTGCAAATTCCCGTTGCTCAAATAATGGAATAGAACGAGATATGGTGTGATGTTTAGAAATCATCGTATGAACAATGTGTTCTAAGGGTTTTATGTGACTACATGTTTCAAATACAACAATTCTGTAAAGTTTGCGTTCATAATAATCACATTACGATACGCAAATGAAGTCATTTCTGTGTCATAATTTAGACAAAAAGTACACTATAATATATTAAAATACAAGTATCATAATGCTAGTATCACCGGGAGAGTGCAAGTTTGTAACACGAAACGTGTGTTTTATACAATTTTTTCTAATTCTCATTGTTATAAAACAATTTGCTAATTTGCATGTTGGCTACACTGATAGTAAACTGTCATTTAGAAATTGACAGAAATTGACAATTTTTCGCACAATCTTTAGAATAGCGACTAAGGCGAGGATCTCGTCCCTTGATATGCGCATGCACCTAAAAAACACTTTTGGTTTTGGTTTAATGGAAGTGGTCGCCTTCGATACTCAAATAGCATTTTCAATATCAAACTGGTAGAGCACGTTTGGACTAGTGGACGGCATTCGGTGCGGTTCGATTCCCGGCCTATGTAATTTTTTTTATCTAATCTAATTTTGTCAGATTACAGTAGTTTGGTTTGTCTAATCTAAACTAGATATATATATATATATATATATATATATATATATATATATATATATACAGTGTGGGTGAGTTTGCATTACACACCCCCTAAGTTTCTAAATATCAAGATATTTAAATTTTTCAAAAAGTATTTCTAAATAATGTTTTCCGCTCTTTTCAATGTTCTTACTTAAAATGCTCCCATGAAAAAAACAAAAGAGCAGCAAAAACTAAAGTAATTTTTTTAAATGGAACAACCTGTTATTTTTTATTATCTGAAATTCTATTAAATTCTACATATGACACCATTTTTATTTTTTCTTAAAATCGATAAATAAGTTAGTTAGGAACAACAAAAGAAATTTCCGGTAGTTGGTCATTCTTGCGGCCATAAATGGGGTCCCCTGTCTCCAAACCACTTATTACCAAATTCTCCATTTAAAAAATTTGTCACTTGTGCATTATGTGGCATTATTATTATGCATTATTATCCTTAAATTATGTGGATTTTGCAAAAAAATTGTCGCTAGTAGGCCACATTTGCGGTAGTTATGGAAATAACTTAAATGTCACTTTGTTGTCAAAATTGCCAGAAATTAGTTTAATACATTAATAAGTAAATTTGTTCCGTTAGTCGTACGTGTTTTTGTGAGTTGCAAAAAAAGAAATGGCATTTACAAACGTAGAAAAACAGATATGTTGCGCTGTTTCTACTTATCAAATGAAAACTGCCGCCAAGCATCATATTTCGATAATAATCAATATCCTGATAGAAGACAACCTCATTACAGAACTTTTTTAAATTTGCACGTCTCATTAACAAGATTTGGGAGTTTTGAAAAACCACGTAATTTAAGGATTAGAAATGTAGATAGGAATGGGGACGAGGAAATAGACATTTTAGCTTATTTTAGAGCTTTTCCGACCTCATCTACCCGGGATGCAACTCGTGAGCTACAAATTTAAAGAAATAAAATACGGAAAACTTTAAAAGCATATGGTATGAAGCCCTTTAAAGTACAACTTGTACAAAATCTACAGCCACGTGATTCTCAAAATCGAATAACTTTTTGCAATTGGGTATTAAATGAGGGAAGACAGTATTTGCCTTTTATTTTGTGGACTGATGAGTCAAATTTTCATCGGAATGGTGTTTTTAATAAACATAATAATCATTTTTGGGATGATGTACACCCTCATAAAGTTCGCGAAGCAAGGAATCAAGTTCATTTTTCTACGAATGTATGGATAGGTGTAGTTGGTGATCATTTATTAGGGCCATATTTTTATAACGGAACGCTTAATCAACATCGCTACTTAAACTTTCTTCAAAATGAACTTCAAGATTACTTAGATAATCTCCCTTTAAATCTTCTGACTCAAATATGGTTTCAACATGATGGTGCACAACCAGTGACAAATTTTTTAAATGGAGAATTTGGTGATAGGTGGTTATGGCCGCCCAGATCACCTGATTTAACTGTACTCGATTTTTTTGTTTGGGGATTCTTAAAGAATAAAGTGTACAGTACCAGTTCTCAGAATGGCAGCCCAGCAAATAACACCCGAAATGTTACGCAAATGTCAACAGAATTTATTCAGAAGAGCACAGCTATGCCTTAATAACAATGGTGGACATTTTGAACAATTAATGCATTAATATTTTTCTTCGTCTTTGTTATTCATTTTAGTTTTTTTTAAATAAATTAATGTTTTCACAACAAACCGACATTTGAATGTTTGTATGACTACCGCAAGCATGGCCAACTACCGGAAATTTCTTTTGTTGTTGCTAACTAACTTATTTATCGATTTTAAGAAAAAATAAAAATGGTGTCATGTGTAGAATTTAATAGAATCTTAGATAATAAAAAATCACTTTAGTTTTTGCTGCTCTTTTGTTTTTTTTTTCATGGGAGCATTTTAAGTAAGAGCATTGAAAAGAGCGGAAAAAATTATTTAGAAATACTTTTTGAAAGATTTAAATATCTTGATATTTAGAAACTTACGGGGTGTGTAATGCAAACTTACCACACTATATATATATATATATATATATATATATATATATATATATATATATATCTACCAAGTTTTAAGTGCATGCGCAGATCAAGGAACATGTTTCTCGTTTTAGTCGCTAGCATCTTTAGATGCTAGGGCTGACAGCTGTCTGAAAAATGCCATAAATGGAAATACTCCAAAAACTGTAAAATAAAGTTTATGATACAGAATTAGAACAAAATTTTTAACCAAAGGTTGGCAACATAATTTGAAAAGATGTGAAGTGTAAAAATATATCATAACCTTGCATTATGATCGTGAATTACTAAATAAAGGTTCTTTAAAACATGATAGTAAGGGTAATAAGGAAAGAAAATAGAATTTGATGAAATTTCAAGTTGGCTACTTTTAACAATACAAATACTTCAAATTTAAGGAATAATAATTGTAATCAATTTGATTCTTTTATCTTTCAATATCTGATTATCAGTGTTACCACCCTACCTGAAAATAGCTGCAATATCCCATTTATTTAAAATCAACATTTTCCCAAAATTTGTCATAATATGTGCAAAATAGAAAAAATGGTATAAGAAACCGTGCGAGAAAACGCTTCTTATGAAACTGGTTTGTTAATATACTATTTTTTTATACAAACAACTTGAACTAAAGATTATTTCTCAAATAACAATAAATTCTTAAACTTAAATCATTATTAAATTACACTAATGCTATTTCATTCGGTCTGTTATTAAGTTATTTCTTCCTTAATTTTCTTATAGTTTTCATAGTCAATAGCCCATCTTTCTCTTTCAAGGTTCATTCTGTCTTGTTGATATTTTATCTTCTTTAATCTGACATTTTCTAGAATGCCATTTCGATTATAGCCTTCATTTAGTCTTTTCCGCTTTAAAGATTAATGTGCTACTTGTTTTGCAATAATTTATTGGTGTGATTGGGTTATATTACGGGAAATATTCTACTGCTTGGTTTCATCAATTTGCATTTACCTAATATTTCTAACATTTCTGATTCATAGTCGATATGCTTTCAAACCATCCAGCGATTTTCACATTGGTGGTGTTAAGTTTAATTTATGCTCAATTTTCATTGTGATGCCATTTTTTTTAATTTTTTCTTTCCGGTGTATTTTATACAAATGAAGCAATGATTATATGGAAGATGCCCACAAATGAGACCAATAAATATGATCTTGTGAATGAGTGTTACTGTTACCACCAGTTCCTTCAGTGTGTTCCTCAATGTGAACATACTACATACTCTTCATCTGCAAAATCATTACCCGTTAATGTACCATCCAGATCCCCTTTACTACTTGAAATATAAAAATACAATGATATTTTAGGTATCAATACTGACAATAATGCAATTTTCCTTCAAAAGTTTCAGATCAACTTAATTTACAGCAAAATAATAGAAGTTAATAGAAGTGTTTGTATTTAAAATTTAATTTTAATACGGACACTAATTTGCCTTATAATCGTAAAATCCATCTTTCAATAAAAAAGTGGTTTGACGAATTACTATGAGTGCGCGCGTCTCTTAGATTTTTCTAGATACGAAACCAGTGTATTTATAATGTATCTTCTTATTTAAATTTTAACGTTAATACAGTAAACAGGAGACGTGGTCCACTCTCTAATTCGCACTTGAGCACACGAGAATACGCTATTTTCTGTGTTCGTTGCAAAAGGATCTCTAAATATTGAGGTTAAATATGGCAGTTGTCAAATTTAGTGCGTAACGCTGTTTATGATGAAATAGAAAACACAAAAATAAAAAGACAGTCTACAGAAAAGTTGAATATTAAGAATAAGTGTTATGTATACATTACTTTTGTTATTTCCTGATTCTTAAATGTATATTTTCCCAGTGTGTATAAGCGAAAGTGTTTTTAATTGTTTTAAAAAATCTTTACAAATGTGACTTAATCAATTATATAAGTTAATATCGGATCAGAATTGGTCTTGCTCCACTAAAAACTGCAGGCGTTAATGCATATTTATTTAACTTCCTTATTTCTTAATGTTGAACTACACAAAAGTTTTCTTTATTTGGACACTTCACAAATTTTGAAAAGACTATTTTATTTGTTAGCGGGGTATGTTGTGCTTAATTTTACGCTGTTTAATAGTATTATTATGGAGCTGTAACCTAGTTGAGATTTCATTCTAAATGTGCTTTAATCACGTTTGAATTATTAGTAATCCATCGTGCATGACCAACTCTGTATAATACATCACTAATCTATGTATCAACTGTAAAAGGGAGAAAGCAGAAATAAAAAACTGTAAATAGTTAATGATTATCCTCAGGAATAACACGTTTTCATATATCATGTCGCGATTTAATTTTATATTTACTGTAATATCTGTAAAATGCATCTGTGGTAGCAAGTAGGATTATGTTCTCGCTTCATAATGATCCTTTTGGTAAACGATAGGTAACCTTCAAAAGTTTTCCATTACACTTCAGTTTTATTTTTTGATAAGGGCATATTTTTTTCTTTTTATTTTCCTGAAATTCAATAGTTTCTAGGGGATAAAATCTGTAAAAGTGGTCATACAGTGTGTCCCAGGCTCGACTTTGTAAGTGGTATAAATCAAAAACTTCATTGTACAAAAAAATGCATTCTTTATAAATTAACGTCTATAGAGTTAATAATGCTTATTTTGACGCTGCTACGTGTATAGTTTCAAAAACGTGAAGGACTCCCAAGAGTAAAGTTATTTTATAAACTAGACAAAATTTTTATTAAGCGGAGTAGTTTAGCTTAACTTAATAAACTTTATAATATCAGACATAACAATTTAAATTTAAAAATAAGCCCTTAAAAAACATTGTACTTCTAGTATTAACCTCATTAAATCTGACGATCTTTCTGGCCAACAAACGGTTGTATTTGTAGCGATTAGGTGGTAAAGCGATGATTTAAATAATCGAGTACTAAGCTGGCATTTTGTGAAGATGGTTAAACTACCATCTAAATGGAAGCATCAAGATAGTGCTCCTGCTTATAATTCCAGGTTAGTAGTTGATTATTTAAATGATCGCCTTAACAATAACATAATCGCTACAAGTACGCCCGTTTTACGATTAGCGAGGTTGGCATATTTTATGTACGGTAATTAAAAGTACCGTGTGTCTCGATTTCGTTGTTTTAGCTGTTTTTTTGAAGATATATTATCAAAGATAGAAGTTTGCAGTTTTTACATACACGTACAGTCCGCGCGGCCAAAGAACGCCTGAACGTTGGATGCGCATTCGTCCAACTTCAAGTCTCTTAAGCGCGGCATGTCAGTGGCGTCGCCACCAAAAGCGCGTTCCGTTTATTATCATGTATTATACTAATTAATTATCTATTTTTGTTATTAATTTACATACGTACTTGTTAATTTAACTTTATTGCAAGTATTGCAACAAAACGACAGTGAACCATTTTGTGTCCTATGTGAATTTTAAAGCTCATAATACTCAAATATGTATAAACAACAAATACTTTCACAATACATAGTAAAATAAATAAGTAGTTTTGCGGCGCATGTAATGCTAATGGCATTTGCTTAAATTCTCATGAAAGAAATCCTAATAGTTGACATTCCTTAGTATCATTAACAACAGATTAGCAAATATTCAAAAATATTTAGAGAACGAAATACTGATTGACGTACTAGTCGAAAAACTGGTGATAAATTTGGAGGACGATTCAGAAACTGAAAGTGGCTGGTCTAGTGATGAATGATTGTGCCTTATTTGTTAGTAGTATTTAATATTATTATAGTAGATAATTATCGCCGTTTGAGTAACTTTTCCCCAAAGTGTATGGAAATATAAAAATTGATTACCTAATTTAAAATCCTGAATAATACTCTTAAAATACAGCCTATTCTGTTTCTATAATTAAAAATCGAACTTATACTTTTTTAATTTTCATAAACGATTAAACTGTTGTGTTCATTTGTAATTCAAATATAAAATTTATTACTTGTCAGCATGGTTATTTTTTTATTTTATAAATGTTTAAACTATTACTGTTCATATGTAATTCAAATAAATAAAATACTTTAAAATTTCTTGTGGTTTGGTGACGAATAATTGAAAACGCGAAAAAGTTTTCAGTCGCTATTGCGTTAACGAGTGTGGCCGAATGCACGAACATCCATGCGCGACACGAATCATTCTTTGGCCGCGTGGACTGTACTACTTTGTTGACTTAGATTCATGGCAAAATCTTCAAGGTCATATACCTCGCTCAATACTGTTATACTGATATATTTCGTCAACGTTACTTATATATTGTGTAGTGCCGAATTCAGTGGCGTGCTTAGAATTTTTCTAGAGGGCGCTTTTTTTTGAGTAATAATATAAACATTTTTTTGAATGGGAATCATATTTAGTTTAGCAACCCTCGACTGCAGTTCTTTCTTAGCTTTTCAAAAATATAAATATAGACATTCCTTAAAAACATCTTCCAAATATTTTTTTCAACAAGACCGTCCCCCAGCCCAAAATCTTCTGACAGCGTGGAATTACTTAGAAAACCGTTTCCCAAATCATTGCATTTCAACATTCGATTCGGTATTATGACAGTTTTGATAAATTATGTTGTTCAGAAAACCCCATCGGAAGAAATGCAGTATTGACTTGACGGACCTGGAGACCGTGGCGTTGAACAAAGTAGTACGTGAATGTAAAAACTGCAAACTTAGATCTTTGATAATAACAAAGATATCTTTAAACACCACTAAAACAACGAAAATCACACACAAAAGTACACACTGTACAGTGTTACAAAGATTGCTTCGGGACGTATTTGTATATTTAAATTAAATGTTTATTAGGTTAATCTAAACAACTTTTTATAATATTTCTTTTTGTTTATAAAATAAGCACGTCTTACTCTTGGGCTCCTTTATGTCTTGTGAAACTATATAGACGTAAATACAAGGTGTCAAAGTTATTATTTTTTAAATTCTTTTAAATATCTATCTTAATAATAACAGGATTTGCATAAATTTGGTACCTAGAGGTTTTCTATGATGAGAAATCCAGATTTGATCATAGTTTTGATGTACCTTCCAGAGAGCGCCACCAGCAGCCCTTTGTTTAAATTTAAAGCTCCATAACTTTTTCTGTCACGGTATATCAAATTTCTAGTCAGAAATTATTATTCCCTGATATGTTTTCTTCAATAAAAGTATACTTTGTCGTTGTCGCTTCGAACAGCCGTTTCTGAGATATTCAAATTTAAACGTTTCATTGCGTACTAAAATTCATCACAGCGCTCCTTGATCCTTTATCCAGGCCTAGGACTGGTCCAAGAAGTTTGGAGCGTGTTTAAGGACCAAACGGCACGATAACATAACAATATAAGAGTAAGAATGTACTGGCAAAAAACAAGAGGAAAATCATACAAAGTCAATAACAAACGACCAAAACAGCAAACTTTTATGAAATTATAAATTGTTCAATTAAACTCTAAGTAAATGTTGAAAGTGCCCCCGTTTTCATGTACACAAAGATTAATTCTACGGAGAAAATTGAACTGCACCCTATCCATCATCTCTGTATCTAACAGTAAAATGTTTACTGTTCTCTTAAAGTTCTGTTAACCGTATCCTTAGAAACCAATGTGCTTGATGCTCAGACTCGGATCTTCTTCAACTCATTCTGAAATTTCTTCCTCACCTTCTAATAGTACGATTCCGTCCATAATCAACCGTAGCAGCAGCAAAACTACTGGTCAAATATTTGAAAGATCTCTATGGCCCGATTAAGTTCATATTCGGAGTATATGGTATTTAGGAGACATAAATCGTTGCACAAAACCCATTTTATTGGTAAGTATAGAAATCCCAATTGCAGGACAAGGTCTGCGGGCTGGCTAGTATGTATAAAGCGTGGTACAGGATTAGTTTATATAAGAATGCATAAAGTCGTGTTATTATTTGTGTGCTGTACAATCAATTACAATTTTTTCTTACGTTGTATGTTACAGATAAATCTTAAGGGAAATTGCAGTATAACTGTATACATTAACTTTCTATAGTTACTTATGTGTGCTTATAAATAAACAAAGAGACAATCTCTCAACGCATAACTTTTCTCAATATTGTTCAGGAAAAGTATGTTCCGTATGATTATTTCACATTCCGCAATATTTTTAATATACCAAAAATTTTACGTGTAATTATATAATTATTGTTAATTGGTTTCTTTCTTGTGTGAAAACTATTTAAGTTTCTGTATAAAATTCATTTAGTTAATTATTTTACTTTGACTTTTATAACATACAACCCTGAAAAGGGCAGAAAAAAGTATGCGTTGATTGAAATTTTCATGAAATGTACACGTTTTTTAGTAGTTTTTTTTTAGTTACCACGAGATTCAACTACAATCACTTTTTATAAAAATATCTGTTTTGAACATCGACCGTATACCCTCCAGTAGAATACATAAATTTAACTTTCCTATACGGATGTAAAGTTAAATACAGGAAAAAATAAACAAATTTAATTTAAAACCATCAAATTTAGACATTAAAAATTGAATGATATGACGGAAAACGTTGAATATTATTTTGTAAAATGCAGAAATTAAGTTTTGAAATTAGTGTGGTAATTTAACTTACTGATATCAAGTTAGTAATAAATTTCATCCATAGATATTCGCCAGAAAAACGATCAAATAACATAAAATAAGAATCTAAATGTTACAAAACGTTACAAAAAAATAAAAATCTGTTATAATCTGCATACGTTACCGTTAAGATACATATCCAGAGGTATACTTAGAAAACAGTAAACCTTCCTCACAATGTTTTACTTGAAAATTTTAACAATTAGTTACAAATGGTCACTAGTTTCGAGAAACATCGTCATTTTCAGACCTTAAGTAATAGTTATTCTAACGTCATATATGAAAACTAACGAATACTTACTTACAAGTACTTATATACACACACGCACGCATAAAGCGTAGAGTTAGGCAATATCAAAATATGTTTTGACCTATATATCAAGAAATAAAATTTCGAGACACTCTTTTACCTAGGGTTCCATCAAAGGCGAGTCTCAACGATTAAGTTAAATTTCAACAATCTACCGAATTAACAGTAAAATATACAAATGAGGCCTTGATGACGAACTTCGACAAGAAATCTATAAAGTTAAAGCAATGAAAAATAATGTCACATACTTATAGTAATATTAAACATTAAATTCCCATGACGGGAGGATTACAAAATTCAAACTCATGTTGAAATATAGGAGTGAATTGACAATCGTAGTGGTCTTTCAATCCAATATAAATTTATAATTTAGAGATTAATAAATTGATTATAATACGTAACCCAACGCATGTGGTCAACTTCTTATGATGTTATGAACTAAATTTTAATTTACCAAATTCGTTGTGCTATAAGAATGAGTTTTTAATAAAAGAAACAACAATCGTACTTACGAGAAAAAAAATTGGTTTAAATATTGATTATATCAAAGGATAATTTTCACGAAAGACGGCTGCCAAAAGGGAGAAGTTAGCCACAAGTGTTGCCAATATACCTAAATCGTAACATATCATAAAAAAATATGAAATCTTTATTGAAATTGAGTACTTCACTAAGTACTAACTGTTTATGGATTTCTAATATTTCCAAAAAATTGAGTTTATTCCCTTTATCACGTATATGCAAAATTTCAAATTTTCCGGGATCAGAGTTGTGGTTGGTAGATAAGATGTGGTGAGCGAAGACTGATCTTTGGGAAGTTTGGTTGTTCTTCTTAATGCAATTGATGTGTTCCGCAAACCTACCTATTCGTAAAGGAGCGCCCCGCCCCGTTTGACCTACATAATTACAGTTACATGAACTACATTGTAATTTATAAACACGCGATTGAAAAAGTTTATCCGTCTCATCCTTACTTTTCATTAAGGAATATTTAAGATTTTTATTGTTGCTGGAGGAAATATTTATGTTAAACTGTTTGAACAATTTTACGAATTGGAATGAAGAAGGTTCAATATATGGAAGAGATCTGAATTGTAATTGTTCTTCTGTGATATTATCTGATGTGATGTAATCTTTAATATGTGAAAAATAAACTATTTTATGAAACAAATTTGGAATAAGTTCTTTAGGAAATTCTTGATTTTTTATACTTATCCATATCTAAGGGTTCAAAAATGTCAATCAATAAATAATTAATTATTCTTTATCCATGCAATAAATTTTTGTTTGATACAATTAAAGTAAAAACTTTCAAGTTTAAAAATTTTTGTTTCTTTCATCAAAGGGTTGCAAAATTACAAACAATGCAAAAATTTGTTGATTAGTACAGTTAATTCATGTTGAATGCAAATGCATAATTAAGCCGATTCATGCTATTAGAAAACATCTTTTTATGTTGTATTGGGGTTTGTATGTTGCATATGGGTAGTTTTTAAGGATTGAAAATTTTCAAATAATAAAAATGTGTTTAATATAAGTTAAGAATGAATCTTTAATTCATACATAACTGTGCGATTGAGTTTCACGCTGGTATAGAATTTTTTAAATCTTATTTTCATCAAAGGGGGTGGTTTTACAGGTTTTTAAGGGTTGAGAATTTGGAATTTATTACTTTTTATGTTTGAGAACACGTGGGTATATTCACAGTATATAATTTACAAGATTTGTTACCGTAAAGGGCTAGAATCTGTATTTTTAAGATTTTTTTACGTAAGGGTGATTTTCACCCCTTAAACAGAAAAAGTTCACCCTGCGCCTATATAGCTTTTGAAGTGGAGGGTAAGATCAACTTAATCCTAAATTTTCAGAGAAATCGGTGCAGTTATAAAGAATTCGGAGGTATTAACATATTTTTACCTCCAGTAACACTATAGGTATAGTAAGGTTTTTCAGAAATAACGCTGCGGTGGACATGACCCTTCCCACGCTGCGTTTTCATGGAACTGGTAGCTTAAAATGTCCACTACCGAAGAAGAAGGCAAACTAATAGCTAACACGTGTGATGCAAATGCAAACTTTCAAAATGTAGTATGTCATCTCATGACTATTATTTTTAATAATAGTGCTATAAGAACACATTTTGAAAATAGAATAACATAAGTGTTATGTTCTTGTAGGCGACAGAGGTTATACATTGCGTGCATTTCTCATAACTCCTTTTGCTAATGATCATACGTCAGTCGAACATTAATCCAATAAATCGCAAATCAGGGTACGAAATCCAATCAAACTGTTTTGTGATTTGAAAACGAAGATGTCCTATGCTTTCTTTTGGAATCGCCGTACAAAAAGTTGAACGTGTTCTAATAGCAGCTGCAGTGTTACATAACATTACATGTTTATTGAATGACGGGCTATCATGCAAATAATGCAAATAATGTTGACGGTGAAGAAATAATGTTCAGAGAGGCATCAAACAATGCAATTAGACCTCAATTAATTTTAGATTGTTTTGAAAATTGATTGTAGTTTATAAAGATAATATATAAATAAGAACTGGTTTAGACATTCAAAGATTTATTCTAAATAAAGTTTCTTGTAACTCTAAAATTCATAATTTTTGGCATGACGTTGGTTCTGCATAAATTTTATTTCTAGGTTTCGCTTTTCTTCCATGAACGTAAACTTTAAATTATTTTCCGATTTCATAATTTTTTTTACTTTTTTTCAATGTCTGCTTTTGCAGAAACCCATTGTGAAACTTTACGGTTACAATCATTGGAACTGTTTTTTAGTTCTACAAAAGAATTTTAGTGGGTATATGTATTATTATTTTATTTCAATTTTACTTTTATATTTAACTGCTCTTTTCTTCTTTCTTTTACTTTCTTGGTTTTAACATTGATGGAGTGTATGTTGACCACTCACCACAGTTATTCATAAATAATGTGTCGTAGGTAGTTATGTACATTTAGTTTTGGTTTGTGTTGAATCTTGATTGCTATTTAAAAATTCTAACACGGTAATGAAAGTGGAACTGAGCGCTTCCAACAATTTCTAAAAAAAATTCAATATATATATATATATATATATATATATATATATATATATATATATATATACTGGGTTCCCCATAATCGACTACCCATTTTATTTTATTAATAAATTCCCTACGAGATAACTAAATAACTTGTTCTCTATGGGATTATCTTCCGTAGTCTTTGGGATTTAAGTTAATTATTAAACAGGTAGGCGCCTGTCACAAATAAGTTATAAATTAATAATTTCGTGCAACGTCATTTTACTACGAGAAGTTTGCTAGTTTTCATCAATAATTATTTAATTTTTTTGCTTTGAGACATTATTTCAACATCCGTTTGAACTTTCATGGATTACTCAGTCCAACAACGTGTGTTTTGTGTAGAAACTTACATAAGAAGAAATTCGATAGAAGAAGTTAGGCGTGCATTCCGGCGTCAGTTTAATAACAACAATAGGGGTCACGCGCCAAATCGTAAAACTGTTAAGTTATGGGTTCGTCATTGGCGTGAAAATGGTTCTGTACAAAATTTGAAGAAGCCTGGACGTCGAAGAACAGTTCGTACATCAGAAAATATTGAAAGAGTTAGATTTGCGTTTACGAGAAGTCCTAAAAGGTCTGCTAATCGACAAACCCTTATCCTAGGAATATCAAAGGGAAGCTTTGATCGAATTCTTCAAAGGGATTTAAAATTTCATCCCTATAAGTACCAAATGGCACAGCAACTTAGCAATCAAGATAAAGAAGCAAGGTTAGCATTTTGTCAAGAATTTTTGGATTTACATCAAGGAGCAATTCACAGTCTCCTAATGAGCGACGAAGCAAATTTTTATTTGAACGGCATGGTTAATAAATAGAATTTTAGATACTGGTCAAATGGAAATCCTCGTGAAATCTTTACACAGAACCTCCATAATCCAAAAGTTGTTATGTGGTGTGGAGTAGGATCCTTTGGTATTATTGGTCCATATTTTTTTGAGGATGAAAATAACCGCGCTGTAACAGTAACATCCGAGCGCTACGTAAACATGCTAGAGACATTCCTCATTCCAGAATTAAATTGACGAGGATTACTAAACAATGCCTTACTATTCCAACAAGATAGGGCAACAGCTTATACCGCCAGAAACTCAATGAGTGTTCTGCGAGAAATGTTTAATGGCCGACTCATTTCTCGATTCGAAGATTTGCCTTGGCCTTCGAGGTCCCCCGACCTAACGGCACCCGATTTTTTCCTGTGGGGATATTAAAAAGCCAAAGTGTTTGCGAGTGGTCCAGGTACAATCGACAAACTCAAAGTCAAAATTCGTGAAGAAGTTGAAGGAATAGACGAAGGTTTGCTACGCCGTGTAATGAACCACTTTTTATCTAATATTGAAAAATGTGTTGAAGTTGGTGGTCATTTAGAGGACGTGATTTTTAAAAGTTAGAATTAAATTAGCCAAATATTTATAAGTTATCATAAATCCCAAAGAGTTAGCTGTAATTTAGTATAATAAATAGTTTGTTTTGTTAACTAAAAAATTTTAATGCAAATATTAAAATGGGTAGCCTATTATGGGAACCCTATATATATATATATATATATATATATATATATATATATATATATATATGATATAGTATGACTTGTACATGTAGACAGCAATCAGTATCAAATTCTACAGATTCTTGATGGGTCTGCATGTCTTTTTTTGTTTTGTTTTTTCAAGTTTTAAATTTTTTCACATAGGACCTTGTGGTTTCTGTATGTATCGCCACTAATTGCATCAAACTACTTTTCAACTGTAATCAATCTAACATTCGTTTTTCTTTGCATTGTTGCTGGCAACTAATAATTTACATTTAATAACGTTCTTATTACGTTTATTAAAACGCATTCCCTTTTGTTGAAAAATTGTTTTGACCTTTTTTCCCCGAAGTTGTTTTATTAAAATTTTATTAGTTTTGAAATGAAATTAAAATTGGTGTAAACAAATAACCTAAGAAGTTCAGTCAAAACTACCTCATATGCATGCGGGTATTTGTCTGTGGTAACCCATAAGTTTACAATTCCTTTTCTTCAACTGGTCCGGTCCTAAACCATCGTTTATACAACACAATCTCAACTTACAGCTCAGACTTAACTAGGGGTAAGCCGTATAAAGGCCAGATTTAACTTTCAATTGTACACCCGACCTTAGATAACTTACCGTATTTTATCGTTTTTCTGGCTGTAAAGTCCGAATAGAATGGAAATCTATCGATGAAATGAACAGTATTATAATAAATAACGGATACCGAAACTAAAAAATGTATAAAATATCAAACTAGAATTGTGTATACATATGTATTAGGCTGATGCATAAGTAATGGCGTTTTTTTTTTAATTTAAGAATTGGTTCTGAAATAACAAAATTATTCAATATTCAGCTTGTCAGATAATTAGTAGTTCTGTCATATAGTGTGTTTGCTTTTGTATTTTGTTCTTAATGGTTACAGTTTAACCTTATTATAATGAAATGTCAAGTAGACAAAAACCAGTATTAGCGACATTATCTTCTTTTTACGTTTAATCGAGGTGCCAAAGCCAGTGAAGCTGCTCGTGAGATTTGCGATGTTTACGGTGAAGATGCAATGCATGTTAGGGCAGCGCAAATCTAGTTTAAACGTTTTCGGCCTTAATGATATGGATCGTTCAGGACGTCCTGTTAGGTTCGATGAAGAGCGATTGAATCAACTTCTTTATGAAAATTCACGCCAATCAACTATGGAGTTGGCCCAGGAAATGGAATGTGACCAATCAACGATATGTCGACATCTGAAATCCTTATGAAAAGTTCAGAAACTTGGCGCTTGGGTTCCTGGTGTTTTGAGCGAGAACAACAAAAATCAACGTTCCACAATTTCCGCTGGATTGCTCGCTCGGAATCGTGCTACTCATGGTCACAATCAGAGGTTCCTCTACTGAATCGTTAGCGGCGGCGAGAAATGGTGTTTGTATGTGAATATGAAGCAGAGAAAGCAGTGGCTAAGTCCCAATGAACAAGCAACACCTAGAGCGAAACAAGATCTTCACACTCGAAAGACGATGTTATGCGTTTGGTGGGACTGGGAAGGTATCATGCACTATGAATTGCTCGGGCGTAACCAAACAGTCAATGCAGAGCTATATGTTGAACAAATGCATCGCTTCAACGAAGCTATTCTGGAAAAACGACCCCATCGGCAGCATGACCTTCTTCATCACGACAACGCTCGTCCTCACATTGTTAATATGACAAAGAGAGCAATTCAAACGCTTGATCGGGAAGTATTGCCGCTCCCTCAATATTCTCCTGATTTGGCTCCGTCAGATTTTAACCTATTTCTATCACTTTCATTCAGTTTGCGGGGCGTTTCGTTCAATAATGATGGGGAATTACGGACTTTGTTGGATCTTTTTTTTGAGTCAAGGCCGAACGATTTTTACCGTAGAGGTATCGAGAAACTTGTTGAACGCTGGGAGGAAGTCGTTAATAATAACGGAGAATATATAATTGATTAATATCATATGTTGTAAATTTTTGTAGTCCAAATAGCTCTAAAACTATAAAAGATACGCAAAAAAATAAAACAGAACAAAAACGTAGGTTTTTTTCAAACAAAAATTTTTATTTTTTTTTATTTCTGTAGCATAAAAATTGACGGAGATATACTTAGCCGATTTAAGATGAAATTATAGAGTGAGCGCTACCTATTTTGGCCTGTTCAACCCTTCCCCATAAAAAGGTTTTTGGAAAGATACGATAGACTTAAAATTGACCGTTTAATGTAAAAACAAATCAATTTAATTTTTTTAAATACAATTTTGGAGTATGTAAACAAAATGAATTTTTAGAAGTTTAATTATTTGAAGTTTTCAGACCTTTTCTGTGCACATTAGTGGTTTATACGTTATATATTTGAATTCTATATGTATAGTATAATTTATCTCTCCTCTCCCTCCCTCCCACCCTTTCTCTCCCTCCCTCACCCCGTCCGCCCCCTCTCCCTTTCCCACCCTCTCCCTCCCCCTTTCCCACCCTCTCCCTCCTCCTTTCCCACTTCCTCTCTCACTCGCTCTAGCTCTAGCAACACGTGGAGTTCATTTACTTATTATAATTTTCCAAAAATTTATTCTACAGAAAATTTAAAAATATTGTTCACATAATTTTGGTAAGTTTGACTTGAAATTTATAATAATAAATTTAAGACTGGGTTTATTTTACAATGCTACATGCGGATCTTGTTCCAGAGATAACTAACTGCCTTAATTGCCCTCCAATCGAAGAAGAAGAAGAAGAGTTGGATTGCGAAGAAAATGATGATAGTGGTGAAGAGTTTTATGCGTTTTTTTTTTATTGTAGACCTACAAAAATGTATCTTTTGTATTTAAAATGTTGTGTATTTAAAAATAATTTTTCATTTATTTTTTATGAATAAAAAAATTGTAAGAAATTCTTGATTTTTTATACCATCCATATCTAAGGGTTCAAAAATGTCAATCAATAAATAATTAATTATTCTTTATCCATGGAATAAATTTTTGATACAATTAAAGTAAAAACTTTCAAGTTTAAAAATGTTTGTTTCTTTCATCAAAGGGTTGCAAAATTACGAACAATGAAAAAATTTGTTTATTAGTACAGTTAATTCATGTTGAATGCAAATGCATAATTAAGCCGATTCATGCTATTAGAAAACATCTTTTTATGTTGTATTGGGGTTTGTATGTTGCATATGGGTAGTTTTCAAGGATTGAAAATTTTCAAATAATAAAAATGTGTTTAATATAAGTTAAGAATGAATCTTTAATTCATACATAACTATGCGATTGAGTTTCACGCTGGTATAGAATTTTTTAAATCTTACTTTCATCAAAGGGGGTGGTTTTACAGGTTTTTAAGGGTTGAGAATTTGGAATTTATTACTTTTTATGTTTGAGAACACGTGGGTATATTCACAGTATATAATTTACAAGATTTGTTACCGTAAAGGGCTAGAATCTGTATTTTTAAGATTTTTTTACGTAAGGGTGATTTTCACCCCTTGCGCCTATATAGCTTTTGAAGTGGAGGGTAAGATCAGCTTAATCCTAAATTTTTAGAGAAATCGGTGCAGTTATAAAGAATTCGGAGGTATTAACATATTTTTACCTCCAGTAACACTATAGGTATAGTAAGGTTACTATGTATCGCCACTAATTGCATCAAACTACTTTTCAACTGTAATCTAACATTCGTTTTTCTTTGCATTGTTGCTGGCAACTAATAATTTAGATTCAATAACGTTCTTATTACGTTTATTAAAACTAATTCCCTTTTGTTGAAAAATTGTTTTGACCTTTTTTCCCCGAAGTTATTTTATTAAAATTTTATTAGTTTTGAAATGAAATTAAAATTGGTGTAAACAAATAACCTAAGAATTTCAGTCAAAACTATCTCATACGCATTCGGGTATTTGTCTGTGGTAACCCATAAGTTTACAATTCCTTTTCTTCAACTAGTCCGGTACTAAACCATCGTTTATACAACACAATCTCAACTTACAGCTCAGACTTAACTAGGGGTAAGCCTTATAAAGGCCAGATTTAACTTTCAATTGTACACCCGACCGTATTTTATCGTTTTTCTGGCTGTAAAGTCCGAATAGAATGGAAATCTATCGATGAAATGAACAGTATTATAATAAATAACGGATACCGAAACTAAAAAATGTATGTATTATTAAAATATCAAACTGGAATTGTGTATACATATATATTAGGCTGATGCATAAGTAATGGCGTTTTTTTTTAATTTAAGAATTGGTTCTGAAATAACAAAATTATTCAATATTTAGCGTGTCAGATAATTAGTAGTTCTGTCATATAGTGTGTTTGCTTTTGTATTTTGTTCTTAATGGTTACAGTTTAACCTTATTATGATGGAATGTCAAGTAGACAAAAACCAGTATTAGCGACATTATCTTCTTTTTACGTTTAATCGAGGTGCCAAAGCCAGTGAAGCTGCTCGTGAGATTTGCGATGTTTACGGTGAAGATGCAATGCCTGTTAGGACAGCGCAAATCTAGTTTAAACGTTTTCGACCTTAATGATATGGATCGTTCAGGACGTCCTGTTAGGTTCGATGAAGAGCGATTGAATCAACTTCTTTATGAAAATTCACGCCAATCAACTAGGGAGTTGGCCCAGGAAATGGAATGTGACCAATCAACGATATGTCGACATCTGAAATCCTTAGGAAAAGTTCAGAAACTTGGCGCTTGGGTTCCTGGTGTTTTGAGCGAGAACAACAAAAATCAACGTTCCACAATTTCCGCTGGATTGCTCGCTCGGAATCGTGCTACTCATGGTCACAATCAGAGGTTCCTCTACTGAATCGTTAGCGGCAGCGAGAAATGGTGTTTGTATGTGAATATGAAGCAGAGAAAGCAGTGGCTGAGTCCCAATGAACAAGCAACACCTAGAGCGAAACAAGATCTTCACCCTCGAAAGACGATGTTATGCGTTTGGTGGGACTGCGAAGGTATCATGCACTATGAATTCCTCGGGCGTAACCAAACAGTCAATGCAGAGCTATATGTTGAACAAATACATCGCTTCAACGAAGCTATTCGGGAAAAACGACCCCATCGGCAGCATGACCTTCTTCATCACGACAACGCTCGTCCTCACATTGTTAATATGACAAAGAGAGCAATTTAAACGCTTGATCGGGAAGTATTGCCGCTCCCTCCATATTCTCCTGATTTGGCTCCGTCAGATTTTAACCTATTTCTATCACTTTCATTCAGTTTGCGGGGCGTTTCGTTCAATAATGATGGGGAATTACGGACTTTGTTGGATCTTTTTTTGAGTCAAGGCCGAACGATTTTTACCGTAGAGGTATCGAGAAACTTGTTGAACGGTGAGAGGAAGTCGTTAATAATAACGGAGAATATATAATTGATTAATATAATATGTTGTAAATTTTTGTAGTAAAGTAATAATATTAATATTGATAAATAATAAAAATCATCTTGTTCCAAGCATATTTTCAAGCGTTGCTGGATATTGGATACTATGTCTCTAAATAGAGGCTGCTGTCAATTTTGGAAAAAGTGTTCTATTAGTGAACCTTATACGAAAATGCACCAATATCTTTAGAAATTAAGCGTGTATTTTCCCCATTTAGGTTCATTTTAACAGCAGTCTTTTTCAGGCTTCTGTTTGGAGATTGTATGCTTTGGTACATGAGCCTGCCGTGGTTTTCATTATTCCGCACTGTTCTATTTCGCCCAGATCTTCTTTTCCTTTGTACTAGAACACTGCTTGTACGTCGAAACTTCTTTATTATGCGCCTTATTGTGTGTTTGTAACACCTCTTCCATATTGCTCTAAAACTCAAACTTTAATGTAATTGATACTTGGCCCATTGCTTCTGCCGATTCCATAATGAGTGATTATAGTGGTTGCAAATAAAAATGTTATGTTCGATAGTAGTTGTTTCACGAATTTATTGCAAGGCTTTAAAGACCAAACTGTCAACTAGAAGTTAGCGTGACATTTGTGCAGTTTTTATTTCCATGGCAATCGCTATTTTAAATTCAATTTCGGTGTCTTGTATTTAGTGTCATATTGTATTACGTGCGTTATTGTATTAAGTGCAAAAAGTGGGTGTTTATTGCACGCGACGTGCGTTTATCCAACGTGGCCTTTAGACCGAGTTGGACATCACGTCGAATGCAATGAACACTGTTGGCACTGTTTGCATATCATATTTTTTCTACATTTATTAAATGAAAAACGGTTTTAGTGTCTGTAAAATATTTTATAATAATGGAATTATTGATATTTAATTAGCGTAATTTTCTGGATATTAAATTTAGGGATGCTTCATTTACCAGAATCTGGTGGGGTGTCAATTAAAATCTTTACCGTTACTGTCATTTACACTTTCAATATTTCTCATTGTAAGCTATTTTTACACTTGTACTTCTTTTAATTTCATTACACTGACAAACCAGAAGGACTTTTAATGGGTAGCTAAGAAACCAGTTTGTTATTCGTATCCGTTTACCGATAAAAAAGAAACTAAAATATAGCGATAAACTGCGTATGAAACAACCTTCTCATACTTAATCGTAACAAAACGTAATATTTTTGTGAACATTTCAAATGAAATGAAAAATTCGATCGCTTGAAATTTAACTGTATGGTTTATTGACTATTCATCGATTTAATTACGTTTTATATAATTAAACAATATCTAAAGCGTAACCTAAAATATTCTGTACAAATGAAGTTTTAGTTCTCTTGTCAATCCATAGTTTACTAATATTTCTATATGTGCAGTTGTACCTTTTAAATCACCTTAATAGGCATTCGCATCGTGCGATAAAATTGTTATTGCACTAGTGCCCTAAACGATAACGTTTTACACTAAAAATTATTCGAAAAGTGTTCGTTTTTTGAATGAATGTAAACAAAAATTTAAACGTAATCCCGTGCGGTGCGTGCACTTTTGTACCCAGTTACAGAAAAAAAGCAAATGTTTAACTTTGCTTCCTGTAAGCCTAAGCACATGTGGTACGTGTACAATATCTAAAAAGTCGTATGTTTGTCTATGCACAATGTGACTCGGTCCCTAGACCACCTTTCTTCTTCTGTTCAAAATACAACACGTTTTCAAAATTAGGGGAGAGGAGCAGTAAGAATATTGTTCAAACTCTATATTTACTCACATTTTCTGGAGCTGCGGCCAAATAGGAGTCCTTGGATCACGAAGAGCTAGACTGTTGATCGACATCGATGCCGGATGTTACCCAATCTCTATATTTGTACACCGTTGGGGTCTCGAAAAAATCGTTTGTTTCGATGAATCAGAGCTGAGTTATGTGCCCCATGAGTGTTTGTGAGTATTTGGGCCGATTGTCGCCCAAGATCTACATTTACGCCAAATTTCGCTTCGGGGCACTAATTGTGCGATTCCCAAGAGCTAAATTCTGTGACATATGATTGTTGGTCAGAATTTGGGTTAATGTTTTCCCAAACTACACACTGATTCCGTATTTTCATTGTGAACGCACGAAATGGATTCTGTAGATAACAAATACCTAAATTTTATGGTCTATAAGTATTGCTCAAAATCTATGTACTCCAATTTCGTTAGTCTTCAAGCATTTGATTAAGAGCCAAATTATGCGACACTGAAGTGTTTGGGCTTAATATTGCCCAGAATGTATGTTGATACACGAATTTCTTTGGGAACGGGACAAAAAGCATTTTCTCTCGATGACCAAGGGCTATTTTGTGTGGTCCATGAGTATTGGCCAGTATTTGGACCGGATATTGCCCTATACACCAACTTCGTTGGGATTACCGCGAAATTGATTGTCCCGATGATCAAGAACTAAATTCTATCACCTATTTCTCAAAATGTATGTTGATATACCAATTTCATTGTGGATGCGGAAAATGAATTCTCTCTATTATCAAGAGTCAAATTCATGATTCATGAGTGTTGGTCAGTGTTTGTACCGCTTGTTCTTTAAAATCTGTATTTATATCCTAATTCCATTGAGGTCTTCGAAAAATTGCAAGAGGGAAATTCGCTTTATTTACTGGTTTTTAGTTTACATGTTTTGCACTTGTTTTTTTTTAAATAGGTTTTTACGACGGTTACAATGGGGTCGCATTATTAGTCATTCGTTTAGGTCTTGTTAATTTTTTAATGTGAAGTATATTTATCCATGAATTGAAGTGTTCGAAATGGCACTATGTAATAGAAAGGTAGGTGAAGTTATTTTTTCAATCAGGCTTTTAACATTATTTTTGAGTTTTCAAAAAAAAGTTATAGGAATATGGCATTCATTTGTCGAGTAGAATAATCTCTCGAAGTTTTTGCGCACAATTTTGCGGACACCCTGTATATATATATATATATATATATATATATATATATATATATATATATATATATATATATATATATATATATTGTGGCCCCGGATTAAACTGGACGACTCTAGTGAAAGGCAAACAATTTTTGATTGAAATTTGAGCTTCTGGCGTCCAGCCCTGCTTGGTTTGAAACTAATTTGTGATCTAATTTTAGTTTCGAATGATCACATGTGCCTTGGAAATTTTGAAATAAATGATTTTTTACACTAGCAAATATCCTTTTCTGTAAGAGATACAACGAAATGTTACTAAAAAAAGTTGTTCAGAATAAAAAATTACGTATGTGTGTTTCAAGTCTCTATACCAAGTTTGACTTTTTTTAAGAATTTTTTATATGAATAAAATTAATTATGTTAATGTTAAAATTCGGGCACCCTGTAAAAAATACGACAAATTTTTATTAACAAAAGTTGTTCTGCATTAAAAGTGTACCCGCTGTGTCAATTTCGACAGTAACCAGATTACTTTGAAATTTTCGGTTTTTAAACGTTTGTGTCAAGATACAAGAGAAATAGTGTGAAATGTCAAATCAGTACTTTAATGATAAATAGCGTTAAAACAAACTGAATAGTACCACTTGTGTCCATTTTACTGTTATTTCATTCTTTAATAGTCAAAAATGATTTAATTTAGTGTTACGGTATTGGTGAGAGATCAATTTTCTCTGTGATTAACCTTTTTCACGAAAAATATCCTTATGCAATAGTACAAAAATCATGTGAGCTGGCTAATAAAAGTTTTTGCAAACTGGAATGTTAATAATTTAAAAAACAAAAGAAAGCTCTAGATGAAAATGATGCAGCAACATTGACAGCATTAAATTCGATGGCTAACAATCCAAAAATGTCATTGAGAAAGCGAAGAATTTATAAAACTTATAACATCCATGCGTTTAACGCGCAGTTGCTTCATACGCTAGAAAATGGTGATGAAGGTAAAAGACTAGATTTTTGCTTGTCTTTGCGAGAAGAAATCTTAAAGAACCGACATTTTCATGAGCCGATAATATTTTCGGACGAATCTACTTTCACAACAAATGGCGTCCCCTTGTCTCAGAATTGTAGAGTTTGAAGCCAAGAAAATCCACAATACCAAATTAATTCCAGAAGGCAATACTTTAAAAAAATAAATGTGTGGTGTGTAGTTTTATGTAGACTTGGTCTTATTGGGCCATTCTTTATTGAAGGAAATCTTAATTAGAATACGCACATGATGATTCTTGAAAAGTTTGTTGATGAGCCTCTCTTACAAATACGCCAGACCAGTTACATTCAGCATGACGGCTGCCCTACCCATTCTACTCATCTTGTTTCCAGCTGGTTAAATGAACAGTTCGGCGAAAGATGGATTGGGAGAAACAGTAGGTGATTTTTGTAGCCTCCAAGGTCACCTGATCTTACTATTATGGATTTTTGTATGAGGCCGATTAAAACAGGTCGTTTACGCTGAAAGAATTCCAAATTATGTTGAAGAGTTAAAAAATAGGACTCAAAACGCTACCGCAACAATTACTTTGGAACAGACACAAAATTCTTATAAAGAATTTAGATTAGGTACTGAACATTGTGCAAACTTAGGAAATGGTTTAATTGAATAAACTAAGTGTCATAACTCACAGTAGACAGTTAATTTTGTTTAATTGTTTTGTTATTGTTGAAGTATAATGTTCCAACAATAAAATAAGTTTGCTTTATTTTCTAGAGGGTCTGTTTCATGGGATCTGTGATGGGAAATGTTTGCATAGATAAGTAATTCTTCATTCTGAACAACTTTTTTTAGTAACATAATGTCGTATCTCTTACAGAAAAGGACTTTTGCTAGTGGAAAGATCGTTATTTTCAAAATTTCCAAGGCACACGTCATTTTTCGAAATTCTGCCACAAATTAGTTTCAAACCAACTAGGGCTGGACCTCAGAAGCTCAAATTTCAAATCAAAAATGTTTTGCCCTCGTCCAATCAATCCGGGGACACTATATATATATATATATATATATATATATATATATATATATACTACGCGCGCCGATAGATGGTACATAGTATGTCTAGAGGATGTGTAATATATATATATACTATATGTCATATATATGTATGACATATATCAGGTGATACGAGCAGGCCATGGTAGGACCACAACGTTAGTTTCTTCCTAATATCGGACTGTGGTATATCATGTGCCGTAAGCGCGCAATGTTTGGTTCGAAAAAGTGCTAGAAGGATGTGATAAGGCTTTATGCAGCCCTACGCTATTGTCATCCCAAGAGTTTGCACCCCAAATCCAGCTTGATCGAGCAGGCCATGGTATCGTTCCACAACGTTGAATTTTCTTCCTAATATCGTCCTCCTGGCCGTATCGACTAGCGCGCAATTGTTTGGTTCATAAGACAATAGTCGGATACTTTTCAATGAACTTAATTTTACACTCGCAATGTATCGTAAGCCCACTTTGTTTTGCCCCCATATCTTTTTACGGCATGGTGAAGAGGATGTTAAGGTTCCATCAAGGTAATGTTGAATTATATGCAGTTAACTATACGACATCCTCCTGGCCCGTTCCACTACCGCCTTGCTTTCATAAACCATATCGATACTTTTCAATGAACTTAATTTTATACCATTATTGTGCCCACTTTGTTGCTGCTTGTTTTCGGGCATGGTGAAGAGGGTTAAGGTTAAAGGTAATGACGATAAGCAGTTAACATTGACATTCTTTGCATATTGCATTTAACAGTAACGGAAAATCTGAATCTTATGACCATAAACCCTAAACGACGTTCTTCAACTGTCAGTTAATTGTCGATCATTTTCACGTTGACGAACTATTGTCATTGTAAGTGTTCAGAAGGCAATAGTAGACAAACAATTTGTAAAATTGATAATTATTATACACCGATTGTTTTATATCTGAAAATTTGTTTCATCAAAAATGTCATTTTATAAAAATTTTATTAAAAGTAACCAGAAACAACTCCGAAGTGTCGCAATTTTTATATATGTGGTGCAGTAAAAATATTCTTTGTTATATTGTTAAGGTTCTGAATACACCTGTTTTATTATCGACCGAGTGATGCGACGGTGGGAAAGTTTTTTAATATGTAATTGGTGTTATTTTGTATAGAGCACAATTAGCCCTAAACATTTTTATTTTGTTTTTTAAATAGCCAACTACTTATCTAAATCTTAGAATTTTGGATTTTAAGAATTTGTTGATTGCCTTCATCGGTTATCTTTTACGGAATACATACTTAAAACTACTTGAAAAAGTAATTCATACAAAAATTTCAATAACGTTTGGTTAATTACACCGTCTGTTCGTTCTCAAACGGGAACATAGGGTTTTAATATGGTATTGAACCTTTTTGCTGATTCCTGTTCCACTGTATTTTACAGAAAAGCTAATGGTATCAATAGAAAGTGAAAATTAAACACATCCAACGACATTAACAACAAGATTAAAAAATTAATTTTCAGTTTAAAATACTATTTTAATATTTGATTGCTTTTAAATATGATTTTAAAATGCGCCATCATCTGTCAAATCTGTTTGCTTTTTTATCAGTAAAAATTTGACGTCAAGGTCTGTTTACGAAAAAACAAATGATTATGAACGAAGAAAGAGTTTTTATGGCAAAAACCTTTTATAGTGGTGCTAGTTTACGAAATGTTGTTTGCCGTTAAGTTTAATACGAGACAAAAATTTTGTAAACTATTTCGATAGAATTTTGTTGAAAAAATAAAATGTTCTAAAATAACATCGTATCATAGGAAATCGACAAACAGCTTGAGACAAATTTCTCTTGAAACTGGTTTTTGAAGTCGAGGGTGTGCAATATATTAAAGAAATATAAATATCATCCCTATAAGCCGCCATGTTATCAAGAGATTTTTGATGTTGACGCAGGAGTGCATTTTGCTATGATTTCTATGGTCGATATGCTTCACAGACGAGGGTAGTTTTACCCTAAATAATGAACTCAATGTTCAAAACACACGGCATTGGACTCAGGGAAACCCTAGACTTAATATTTCAATCCACAACTCATTATCCTCAAAAAATTAATGTCTGGACTGGGAGTTTTAATCATGATATTATCGGTTCATTTCAAATTGAAACTTAATTTAAAACATATTTAATCTTTTATGGCTAGCCAGATCTTCATATTTGGCACCTTGCTACTTCTTTTTGTAGAAAATTTACAAAGACTATTGCTTAGCTCAAATAATATTTATTATAATTTGTTTTTCGTTACTGCAGTTTTTTCTGCATTTTTAATAAAAATTGTTTGAAGTCATTGTTACTTAATATTTATGTATTGTTGTATTATAGAAATTATTGCCAAAAGCCTATGAATTGAATACACATGTTAATTGCCTATATTCGACTTTGAGAGTGTTTCTCCAATAGTAATATTGTACTAAATGACGATACGTAAAGGGTAACGGAGTACGCTTACATTGACTGATTAATTAAGTTATAAATTGTAATAAAGAACTCAAGTTACTATTTATTCATTACGATTTATAATGAAGGATGAACGTGTGGGCGAACAAAACATTTTTTGTTCTTATAAGGATATGAAAGTATAGCACTAAAGAAAGTACTATGTATTTTTTGTTAAAGGCTGGTTTCATAAATACATTAATCTTGAATCCCTTTTACTTGGCCTAAATAGAGTAAGATTAGTAAGTCTGAATGTCCAGATTTTTCTTTAATTATTGTAAGAACCAATTGTTTAAATTACAATGAAGCATTTTTTTTTCTATTCCTTTTGCATGACTAACGGAAATCACAATTTGGCATTCGTTTTTGAATAATGAAAATAGCGTGAAGGATATTGTACATTCAATTGTTATTTATTAGACCGAAATTATAATTTATTTTAAATGTATAACATTTTATTTTTTATGAATGATTGTAAATGGATTAATTTTAACTGTACCCAAAATTCTTTAATATCCACATGCTATTAAAAGTCAGTTAATAACCTTAGTAATCACTTACTAATTATGTCGTTTTCAACCAATACACCAATATGCTCTTCTTATTAATTATGCGTTAGGAATCTCATAATTAATCATCGATTTTACATTTTTTTGCATATCACTGTAAAGGAATACTTTCCCACGATGCGTTTTACAAAACTATTCCCTTCATTTAGGAACCAAACAAAAATCCTATCACTTTATACCTAGTTTAAATAAAAACAGACAATTTAATCGTTACATGATGGGTTTATTCAGTACAAATGACTCAAGAAAAGCAATTTGAACCGAAATATATTCATTATGGATTATTAACAACATTTCATAAATTGGTTCATCTATGTCTGTAATTTACGAGATGTACTAATTTGTTGTTTCGTAATTCCTTCTCTACGCGATCACTCAAATGATTTTAAATTAAAAACAGATCTACAATATGTGTAATATATTCTTGAAAGTTTTATTTTTATTTTATAATATATACTTTCCAAAGTTTTAATGAAGATTATAAATTAATTACGGTTTAGCGATTAAAACCATTACGTATTATGGCTAACAGATTGCATTTTAGTAATTCTAAATATTTGTGTCTACTTTCAATTGATCAAATTGTGTAATAATAATAATAATAATAAAACATTATTATTTTCAATGAATATTGTTTATTTTGTAAATATACTGCCGCCGTAAATAAATGAACACCCAGTAAACGCTGATGTATTTTAATGAAAACGTGTATTTTATTCCTATTAAGAAACGATGAAAATTTCAGCAAAAGACAATAAAGATTAATCAAGTAGGTAATCATCGACAATGGAACAAACACTCTTTCTTTTCATTTAACATTAGTTACTTAAGTGTCAATGATAAGCATATTTGTAAGCTTAATAAGTAAACAATTAAAGTTGAAATAATGCCTCCTGTACGACATTGTGCAAATTTCCATCAGTTAACCGAGTTTGAACGTGGCAGAATAATCGGTCTACCAAAGCTGGATTATTAATTCGTGATGTTGCCGCTCACGTGGGACGCAGTGTCCTACAATTTCCTTATGTGGTCGAATAATGAGGCTTGTATCTCTTCGGGATCGTTTTTCATCAGGGAAATTGGTGATAGATGGAGAGGATTAACCGATCATTAAATCTTCTTACGATCGACGTATCGAATAATTCGATATTTTGGGCTCAGATCATACCGACCATTGCTTTGTTTAACTCTTAACTCCACGCCATCGTACTGCACGGCGGCAATGGTTTAACCAGAGGTTGCATTGGAATGTGCAAATAGAATCAAGCCATCTTTAGTGACGAATCTCGATTTTGTTTATGGGCCTATGAATGTCGCAGATTGGCTAGAAGCGTCCTTGAACCAGTATTACTGCCATATCTACAAGAAATAGAAAATCAGCAAAGGTAATGTGGGACCGCATTCCGCGCCACTCGCAAATAATGTGATGCTCTTCAACAACGTGTAAAAATCGATACCGGAGCTTTTCGTATCAGCTTCATAATTTTCTTTTTTTACTTTTCTAGAAACAAAACTAAATAGGTATCTGTGAATTTGAACCTTAGAATTGGTATTTAAGGATTAATCGTTACTTATTTCTGTACCATAGTGATCTAAATTTTCTGTATTTACTGCCTTTACCATTTACGTTACAAATCATAATTGATTAAATTATTTCTTTTATCGTATGTACTTTTCTACTTTATAAAAGTTCTAAATAAACCTACTAGTGCCATCTATCGGATGTACGTGGGTTCTGGTTAGTTTCAAATTCATACATTTTACAGATATCTGTTACTTTGCTGAATTACTACTAGATAGAGCTAATCTTAAATCAGTATCTCTTACAAACAATTCTTTATTGAAATACATATAAATTTGATTTTGGCAACAATGATTTTTGATAAGAACATTTTGGATTGAAAAATTTCTTCCTGAGGCGTACTTCCTTATCCAAGCAGCCATTGTTGTGAAGTGCATATATTTTGGAGAAAATCTCTCTTTTTGCTGTTTCGTCGATGTTAATCATCACTTTTATAGGGAAATTTTCATATATAATATTACTTTACTATTGATGCGGATGTAGTAAAATATTATTTACACACACAATTTGGTAAGTTTGCTCTGCTTCTTTCAACTTCGTTATTATTAGAATCTCTCTTTTAGGCTTAAAATACGATAATTCAATATTGTTTTAAAAGAATTATAATTTAACCAGATCGTGTTGAATCATCACATACAGCTCGTCTTCGATCTACAGAGGTAAAACAACGTTCTTTTGTTATTATTTATAAATTTGTAAGTTGATGTTATTACAAGTAAAAACTCGCGGCTTGCCCTCGTCAGTATTAATAGTGAAAATATATGTTAATTACGACGTTTTACTGTTTCATATCGTGATGTTAGGATAAGGTTTATACTTATTTTTGTTTTCGGGGAATATAAATGCATGTTCGGTGTGCAAGCATCAATCATCTAGTTTTGAGGAACTGAAATCGACATCCCATTATAATAGATATACAGCGCTCCTAAGCAAACATGAAAACCAGATATATGCCAACTAACTTTAAAATATCGTGGCGGCAAAACATCGTCCAATGACGTTTAGTATGTACATTGTGTGACATTACTTCTTTATTGTCAATGTTCTGTTTTTAACAATTAGGATCTGAATTTATTATTATATTATTTTTATTAATGCAGCCCATAGGGATTATAATTACCGTCAAAATCTTTTTACCATTGAATGTACCAGAATATAGTCAGCGCCATTATCCTCAGATCCCGTTTTCATATTTGCTTAGGAGCGCTGTAACAGTAAATTATATCGACTGTTTAGTCTTCGTGTTGTTGTTAAATATAGATACATATTATGAAAATGTAAACTTTCACCATTATCACACATAATAAAATACTTATCTTTTTTGGGTTTTTTTAATGGTGTATTTTAAATTATACAATCTAAACGTTTCGATAACACTTACAGTTATCTTCGTCAGTAGTAATATGTGTTAAAATTGTTAAAGACGTTGTAAACAATTTTGAATTAAATAATCACTGCTATCAACATAACTGTTATCACCTGATAGCAGGCATAACTGTTATATTTAGCAGGCTGATTTCAATTTGAAAAATTGTTTACAACGTCTTGACAAAATTGTTAACAGATATTACTATACAGATATACTGAGTTATCGAAACGTTTAGATTGTATAATTAAAAAACCCAAAAGTTTACTTGGTATTCCTGTTGCTTCTCTAGTTCAAGCTTTACTGGGTTTCTCTCTCAAGAAATCATAATTTATCTTTTCTTTCTTTAAAGCTTGTGGCGCCTGTTTCTGGACTGTTCACCTTATCTTTCTGTCTACAATTTTGTTCTTACTTTCTAACTAACCTAACCATCTATTTACTCTTTATCCACGCTTCAAAACACCCACGCTATCTAAGTCCTCTGCGGTCTATGACCGTTTGACTGAGTTACTAGTCGAGCTAACTAACTTCTTCCAATTTTACATGACCGTGGTAGGTTAGACACGTGGCAAACGGATTTGAGAAGTGTGTAATAGTATACCTCAGATTAGCATTCATTTCAACTATGCCTAATCGGCTAGCTAAATATGTGAGAAACAGAGGAGGGTCGACGCATTATTAGTGTTAACAATATTTGTATAAAATACACGTTTTCTGAAAATGTCATTAAAATACATCAGCGTTTACTGTGTGTTCATTTATTTATGGCAACCAGTATATATCCAGAGGTTAACAAATTTAAACCTCAAGACAGCTTTGGAATTTAAAATTTACATCGTAACCAAAACTCGATTATATTTGGAATAACAATCGTACGTAACCTATTTTTCATACATTTACTTCTATTTATTTATTTAAACAGATTTTTTTTCAAAAGAAATGTGAATATTAGTATTGTGTCATCTTTTTCCTAGAAATTGTAGTAACTGTGGCAATTTAGTGTTTCGTAACGGTCAACGGTTTAAAAAAATTACAATTGTTATTAATGTATTTATTTTTATCTAATTTAATAAAAATTAATTTTTTTTTATTCAATTTAATAATATGTTTAAACTTGATTTTATAATTTTATAATTAAAAAAAAAATTTTTAATTTTTTAACAAAAACCAAATTTAAAATTTTCTAAAAAATTAAAAATAAGAAGAAAATTTTTTTTTTAAATTATAAAAATAAAAACCTAATTCTACTTAGAAGCAAGTTATTGGCATTCTGAAGTTGTTTGGAATGGGTACTAATTAATTTTTGGCTTTTTATACCGGAGTTACGTTGAAAAAACTTATTTTTGGCATGACTACTCAAAAAAAATAGGTCCAAATAAAAACGTTTTATTTTTTTTTTAAAAAAAGATTACTATGTTAGTTTTTCAATTTTTCTTCTTTAAATTAATTTTTTTTTTTAAATAAAACCGGGTGTTTAATTTTTTTATAATATAAATTTTAAAATTTTTGAATTTAATTTGGTAAATTTCTCACTTATTTGAATTTTTTATTTGAATTTATTTTGAATTTATTGATTTTTATTATATTTTGTAAAATATTTTAAAATATTACTATGAAAATTTTTTAATTATTTAAAACTCCTAAAATATTTTTTTTGAGTTTTTTTTTTTTTGGGAATGATTTGAAAACCTACAAAAAACCAATTAAGGAAACATTTTTTTTATTTTTAATGTCCATTACTATTAATATTTTTATTAAGACCATAGGGATTATAATTACCATCAAAATCTTTTACCATTGAATGTACCAGAATATAGTCAGCGCCATTATCCCACATCCCGTTTTCATATTTGCTTAGGAGCGCTGTAACAGTAAATTATATCGACTGTTTAGTGTTGTTAAATATAGATACATATTATGAAAATGTAAACTTTCACCATTATCACACATAATAAAATACTTATCTTTTTGGGTTTTAATGGTGTATTTTAAATTATAATCAAACGTTTCGAATTACAGTTATCTTCGTCAGTGTAAATTAAGACGTTGTAACAATTTTTTCAAGTTAAAAATTAAACATAACATCACCTGCTATCAACATAACTGTTATATTGATAGCAGGCTGATGTTAGTTTTAATTCAACTTTGACAAAATTGTTTAAAGTCCATACGATATTACTATTGACGAGATAACTGTAGTCCGAAACGTTTAGATTTATAATTAAAAACAAAAGTTTACTTGGTATTCCTGTTGCTTCTAGTTCAAGCTTTACTGGGTTTCTCTCTCAAGAAATCATAATTTATCTTTTCTTTCTTTAAAGCTTGTGGCGCCTGTTTCTGGACTGTTCTCCCTATCTTTCTGTCTACAATTTTGTTCTTACTTTCTAACTAACCTAACCATCTATTTACTCTTTATCAACGCTTCAAAACACCCACGCTATCCAAGTCCTCTGCGGTCTATGACCGTTTGACTGAATGGCTTACAAATGCTGTACAGTCCTAGCAGCGAAGAAAGGACGAGAGCGATGGCCCTATGGCTATAACTTCTGAATCAGATGTATCTTATACGGATATAGACCAAGATTGTTGCGCAACATATTTCACACAGTGGACTGATGGAACCCTGACTGGTGCGAACGGAAACGAATTTTCAAATTTATCATTTTCTTACACATAGTCCGACTTTTAAAATCTGATTCTGCGATACTTATAATTCTGCAATTTACATATGAAAAATAAATATTTCTTCAACCCTTAAACCCCTTGCTAATCATCAATCTTTTAATGGTCAAACAGTTATCTACCACTTGTGGAACAGTAGGTAGGTACAGTTGCGGCCACTGAAATGTGAATGACTATTTTTCCTGTACATTTTTTTAACCAGATGATCCCTAATGTTTTCGATTGGTGTAAATGTGATGAACGCATGGCAAGACGTTAATATGATTGGTATTCGAGTTTTTTCGACTGGGGGACATCACGTTGTTTAATATGACTTTATAATAATTTCCGGTTTTTCCTCAATTCTCCATCAAATTTCAGGTCTATTAATGCTTTGTCAACGGCCACACTTTTACAGAAAATCGACCCTTTCAAGGGTCGACATGTCGTACAAAATTATTTTGATATCTCGCATTTTCTGGACGATTCACCTTTATTTAACTAAAACTACGTTCGTCAATGTGTTTTTTTTCGTGTTGAAGGCTGTATAGTTTGTCAAACCCCCTTCATATTAACTCTTCTCCTTGCAGTTCTCACTGAACTCGGAAAATTTGTGAGAATGTTTCCAATTCTCATATTATCAAAAGGATGATTTCGGAGTCACAAGTTGTAACTACAAAAAACAACCTTCTCATAATCTTCCAATTACCCGTGCAGGTTGTGCTTCGGTAAGATACGGTGACGTTTTAAAATAGTTTTACTATGTCGCTATTGCCTTATGTCAGTGAGTTATACAAAAATGTCACTGCCATTTATTGAAAGCGTTTTAAATGTAAAGTTCCCTCGAAAATTGTAGTCAATCACTGATTTTGAAAATGAATACAAGAGCAATTTTTGTTTAACACTTTTAAAAAATGCTACTAAATCAGTGAAATTTATGAAAATTCCTGCGACACATCGATTTTGATTTTCTGTTAGAAACATTTTAAGCGAATCTTTAATTAGACTTCCAATTTTGGCGATGAGGCGTTTTTTTTAACAAAGTTAAAATATGAAGCATGCTTGTGCGTAACTCATTTTGAAGCTCTTGATTGAATCTCATAACTAGTGCAATTATTATCTATGGCCCCTTTAGAATACCGCAAAACGATTGTGAGCCTTTAACCCAGCAAAACTAGAAAGTATAACCCATCTGGTAGCGAGCACTTGGGATGCGTGGTCAGAAAATGTTTTATTTACACTACAATGGACTAGTACATACGTTGATAAGAGTAAGCCTTTTTAATAGTAATAGCAGGCGCTATGAATTTTCCAAAAGACAACCCTGAAAATTCAAAAAGGGGGTAAAGAGAGAAGAGAGCTGAAAGCGAAAATTTTAATTAGCACATATTAAAAACAGATAAATCAAAACAAGAAATTAAGCATCCAGCAAGTAAAATTCGTTTATTTAACAAACATAAGGAAAATAAATCAGATTTTAAGTTACTCAAATTATTGTTTTTTCAATAAAATACAAATTAAGGTAAGCTGTAGCTTCCTACCACAAATATTAATTTAGAGAACGAGACATCAAAAATTAGATTAAAGAAATTTTAATTCTACAAAAAGCAGTAACACATCAAAGTAATTAGTTATTTGTAAACATTATTGTTTATTAAACGCAGTTGAGCTCGAGGGTTGTATGCGCCACGCAAAATGTTCGTACCTTAAACAAACCGATCTTTATGTGAAACTGTCTGCATTTAAAGTTAATAATAAAGAAAAAATCAATCCTTGTGGCTCAAAGTCTCTAAACATAAATGAATGATAAATGGAAATAAAATAGAATTTACATTATGGTTCTTTATACATAATACTAACTGAAGCTGAGACACCAAAGACAAGCGGTACAAGAATCACTTGTATTGTGTCAATGTAAATAATGGTTAACAATTAGTAGATACAAGTTACAATTAGGTAATGTACCAGTAAGTAAATGTTATATATATATATATATATATATATATATAATTAGTTTATTGAAATATATGAAAGTCAGGTGTACCGGTAGTGTGTAGATAATGGAGTTTACGTTTACAGCAAATGATCTTGAATGTAGACAAAAGGTGGCCGTCTAATTTCAGCGAGAATCGTAAAGGTTAATTTTCATAATCATAATGTTGATATCATCAGTTGTACAGAAATGGTACAGAAAAGTCCAAAAAGGAAAAGTAGAAGTAAAAGTCCACATTGAACACATATGTTGATATGAAAAACTTTATTTCCGAGATACTCTCGTTGAAATACGTAAACAGTAGCTCTTATTCAATATAAATAGTACATTGAATTATATCCCAATTATTAACTTGGGTCGTTTAAATGAGAATTAAAAAGAGCATTCCGAAGCACGTGTTTTTCAATTCAATGTCACATTTAATAGAGATTATCTTATATATTAGATTCTAATTCCAACACTAGATATCACAAATTTTTATGATATCTATATAATTATGTGATTGAGTTAATTTAAACCTACCAATAAGAAAATAAATAAAAGATACGCACACAAAATAGTAAATTACAATTTAATTCGAGAACACATTAAAAGAATGATATACAAAAGTCAATGGCGTAACATAGTGGTTTTACTTAGAGTAAAATTATTATGTGTGTTGCACAAAATTTACAAAAGAAATTGTGAATGTGGCCTAAAATAGCGAGATTCAAATTACTTACGTCACAATCTGTTATAACTCCAAGTTTCAGAGAATGTAGTTTACCTTAAATAAAATGGTGACCTGTTAAAAGTTTTTTGTTGCTCAAGGGAGTAGATAAATTGAATTTTATGTTTTTTTGTTTATTTATCATTTCTAATTAATCGAATAAATCGCATGCATGAGATTGATGATCAAAGGTAAAGATAAACAATACCTTGAGAGGCAAAAAAACTCTGATTCTATTTTAATTTAGATGGAGCCATTTTTGGAGCTTGGTATTATAACGTATTGAGGTAATATCTTCAAAATGAGATATCAAACACGTGTCATTTTTATTTAAACTTATACAAAATGGCTCTGTTGCCATTTTAGAATTCTGAGCAAAGATGTTTTACTTAAAATGTTTATGCTAGACTACAAAAATCCACGTGCTCCAGGAATATTTATAATTAGATATCTTAAAAATAATGAACTTGTTTATTACTTTTTTAACACATTGTATAAAACTTTCATCAAAAGTATCTCAAATTGTGACATAAGCTTGTAGGCAAATACGATATCTGACTAATTGATTTGAACAAATTTTATTTAAACGTTTCATATCCTAATTATGTAAACGAAAAAAATTTAATTCTCAAGGGTGTATCTTAAACTATCAATTCATAATTCATCATCTTTTGAAAACCGGTTTCTTCTTTTCTGGAATTATTATAAAAAGCGTGTTTCTTTGCACAAGCGTGAAAGGTTGAATAGCTATAAAAACTCACAATTGAGATAAAACTTTTAAAAATAACCCGTACTTTTTATGATAATCTTTTATATACGTTTTGACAACAATTGCAGCTGCCCTTGTCAGTACGGTTTACTAAACATGTTAATGACGAATTTATAACTATGAAAATGCAAAGCATGAGGCTGCTATAAAAATTACATGCACTTCAAAGCCTACTATTCAACATTAGTTTATTTGAGTATAAAATATTTAATAGGTTAAATAACATGAAACCTCCTTGAAAGTGACATTCCAGAACACTGTCTAATGGACGAAGTGTTTTACTGCAAAACGCCACAATCAAAAACATTTTCAACGTAATTTAATTACATTATAATATTGGTGCAAAATTGTAACACATTTTTACATATATTAATTTACATTTTTGTTATAAATTAAAAATTATGTTATGGTGTACTGAAAACAGAACGTATCTATCTAAATCAATTTTAAGTAATGCATCATCACTGCGTATATGCTGTTTAGGCAAATACTAGGACAGCAATTACTTGCTTCGTATAGCATTCTTCAAATACTATCCCAGCCACACCAATTCTCGATCTTATACCCTAAATGCATGATTGATGAGAATTTTTTTAATTCCTGATCACAGTTTTTGTTATAATTATATATATATATATATATATATATATATATATATATATATATATATATATATATATATATATATATATATATATGATTTGACTAAATTTACCTTAATCCAAAAGTTGATACTAACGGAGTTACAGGATGTCAAAGTCGAAAAAATAAATCACATTTACTTTAGTATCTTTCGACTACTTCCAGCTAATTTCATGAATTTTCTTATGCGGGGGTTTTTTGGGATAAGAAATTCAAATTTATTATCAATTTCGCTGTATCTTCTAGAGGAAACCACCGGCGACGATTTTGAACCCTTTAAACCGTTAAAACTGTTGTGTTCCACCCTGTGTGTTATTTGTACTAGAAAAATCTCTTTCCCTCTCTTTTCTAGTTAAGAAAGGTATACCTTATTGAAGGCATCTAAAAGTAATGATGTACGTCCGTTTAGTGTTACTGGAAGTGTTATTTCTTTGTGTTTGTGGATAGCAGTCAAATACGTCAATAAACTAACTACATTTAGATAATTTGTGTGCATCATCACTTTTAGATGCGTTTTTCTCGGAAACCGTTGGCCCTAGCGACTTCAATAAGGTATACCTTTCTTAACTGGAAAAGACAGGGAAAGATGTTTTTCTAGTCCAAAATAACATACAGGGTGGAACAAAACAGTTGTAACGGTTTAAATGGTTCAAAATCGTAGCCGGGGGTGCCCTCTAGAAGATATGATAATAAATTTGAATTTCTTATCCCAAAAGAACCCATGAAGTTAGCTGGAAGTAGTCGAAAGATATTAAAGGAAATATGATTTATTTTTTCGACTTTGACACCCTATATCTCCGTTAGCATCAACTGTTGGACTAAGATAAATTTAGTCAAATGAGCTTATTTTAACGTAAATAATCTCCAGTTAACGTATGACCCATTCTTTTCAGGACACCCTATATATAGGGTTAGTCACGACGGGCGGCACGGAGTTTTATGAGAAAATTGGATATATTTTTATTTTTGTTGCAGGGACATTTAAGACTACATTTTTAAATATACAGGGTGCTTCAAAAAAGAGTCGCATATAAAGTTGTTCTTTTTTTTTAAATAGAATGCCTTATATTTTATCACATTTTTGAATTAAATATGAAAAATAAGCTAGACTTTCGTTAGGGTTCCCTATACCTAAATACAGAGGGTTATGATTTATTTTAATTTTTCCTAAATTGCAAGGTTTTGGGAGAAAATTAATTGTTACCAAACGAAACTAATTTGGTTAAAACTGCTTCAGGATCTCGAAAATAGACTATTTCGTTGATTTATTTGGCAATTTAGTTAATTGCGAAAAATACTATACTGGGTGTTCAATTTTTCGGTTTATTATTAATACATTCAAACTATATGTTCCTCAAATGGTACACCCTGTATATTTTAGATCTGTCATGTGACCAATTCAAGAATCTTTCAAAAAGTACTAAGGTATCTATACCTAAACCTTCACGTTTCAAAGTTATTCAATGAATATATTAAATAATATTATTCTTAACAGTTTAACATAACTACTATAACAAATGCTCGAAATGGCTGCCATCTTTTCAATGCAGAGTGCGATTCTCTTTCCAAGCGAATATCTTACATTTTGCAACATAACAGGAGCGACGGTTCCAAATACATTTTTAATACGGTCTCTCATGTCTTCTGCAGTAGTAGGAGTAGCATACACTAGATTTTTAATATATCGCCATAAAAGAAATCCATCGGAGTGAGGTCTGGAGATCTAGGAGGCCAGTTAATTGGGCCTCCTCTTCCGATCCATTTCTTATGAAATTTTCGGTCTAAATATTCCCTTACACGTCGTGAAAAATGCGCAGGGGTACCATCTATTTGTATCCATATTTTTTGCCTGATGCGTAATGGAATATTTTCTAAAAGTAGTAAAAAGTCGTTTTTTATAAAGTTTAGATCATTTAAAGTACTGTCGACGAAATATTGACCAATAACTTCATCACCAACTGTTCCACCATACACATTAATACTCCATCAATTCTGGTGGTCTGACGTATGCAATAAATGCCTATTTTCGTTATAATAATGGTAGTTCGATTAACATAGCCTTTATTATGAAACGTTGCCTCTTCGATAAACAACTCGAATTAATCACAATTATCTTATTCGCCGATTTTTTCGAGGGTGGGTGGGTTGGTTGGTTAGGTGGGTGGTGCGTGCGCGCGCGTGTGTGTGTGTGTGTGTGTGTGTGTGTGTGTGTGTGTGTTTGTGTGTGTGTGTGTGCGCGCGCGTGTGTGTGTGTGTGTGTGGGTACAAATGGAATACGTATTATCGGCATTTATGAAGTTAAATCGTGAATGGTTACATTTTCATAAAATATCGTTCAGTCTGATGGCAAAAATCGAGAAGGATAAAGAAATAGACACATCAGGGAAATAAACAAATAACGATTCTCGCGTTTGCCGGATTTCATTATATGTATAAAAACAAATACATTTCAGTTACGTTGATTTTGGTCAAAATACGGAATTTATTTATTTAAATTATCACATCAATCTTGAGCGTTTTATGCAACGTATTGATTTACTAAATAATTTACGAGATCATCTCTAAATTTTAGCAGGTCAGGTAAAATTTCAATTGGGCCCCTTACACTTGGTATGCAAATGTTTTAATATCATGAAAATCAAAGTTGCTTTATTAATAGTTGGTGTAATCACAATTTAAATAGAATTTGATATACTCTATTGGATCGTGTGTTTGAGTATGTTACAACCAAAAGAAAGAAAATGGTTTGTTAATATTCTTGCTACGTTGGCTGTAATCTATACTAATAAAAGGCTTTATACTCGCTCACTCACTGACTCATCAATCAACGCCAAGGCTTAGGAACTTCAACTTTGGGTAACATGCACTCATTATCACGTAAGAGGATTTTTTGAAACTCAACCTCTAAGGGGTAGAAATTAAGAGTATAAAAATAGGTCTTTTCTTAAACGCGGGCAGTTGGAGGTCTGAAAATTGGGGAATCAATTCTCATTAAGTACTAATCGAACGGACCCATTTTTCATCGGTTTTTGAAATTTTACCTCTGGAGATGAAAATTGATATTTAGATGTTCCTTAAGAAATAAAGAAACATGTGTTTTACTTTTCCTCCAAATCGTCCCCTAACGGTTAGATACGACAGGTATAAACAAGGAAGCAATTTAAGTTTGCTGAACCAAGTATTCCGTGTGGAGTATCACGAGGATGGAAAATAGTTGATAAAAACAAGCGAAAGGCAATTATGAAATTAATCATTCCTCAAGCGTAGTTTTAGGAGTTGAAAATATTTTAAAATATGAGTATCAAACTAAGTTGTATTTTACAACCAAAATGAAGATCATTATGGTTTTTACGAATTCAATTCAAGAAAGTGCTAAGGGGGAGGAAATTGGATTAAACGTAGATTGTTTGTTCCTTACGACTTATAGCAAAAGGATCTTTGAGATCTTCGAAATTCAAATTAAACATGATTTCGGGAGTATGTTAGAAGACGTTTGAAAACCAATATCAGAGGTTGGGAAATAAGAGTTGATTTACAGTATACAGTAAGATCTGCAAGGTAAACTACTTAGAAAAGAGTTGTTCATATTTCTATTAGTGTCTGTTGGCATATCTTTTCGTTGCGGCATTTTGCTAACTTTTTTTAATTTTTAAATTGATAAGGGGCATAAATAAAGAAACAAGTCTGACTTATGAAAATGTAAACTTTCACCATCATCACACATAAGAAAATACTATCTTTTTTGGGTTTTTTTAATGATGTCTTTTAAAAAAAAGATAAGTATTTTATTAAGTCTAGCTTATTTTTTACGTCTCATATAAGGGAAAATATGATGAATACATTAAAATAGCCGTACATTTGAACTTTTTATCCTATGTATTTTTTACTAATGGAGCATGATAAGTATAATAATATCTATTCTAAAAAAGAACAGTCAGATTAATGTTGTTAGAATTCTTTCTATATTACCATTTGATAACTCACGAGTTTTGGTGTGTACCTTTGGAATGATAATCAAGACCCTAAATTTATTTACCTTCCAATTCGTTTTCAGGCATTCTTTAACAAAAAACAATCATTTTTTTTAAGATCTTTTATCATTTGTATTTTTATTAGAAATGTTTGCATAGAAAGAATATCGGAAGCATCTCGTAGTAAACAGTTTTAGATAATGAATATTTTTAATGGTTCAGTAATAATCATTTTTAACCTCGACGAAAAAGGAGGGGTCTTATAAGTTTAAAATGTGTATCGGTGTATCTGCCTGTGGAATCGTAGTTTCAAGCGGAGGAATTGTTTTTTTGTTTGAAAGGTGAGTTGATCGAGAATGCTCTTAGTTATGACATTGAGTATACAGGGTTGGGATAAAGTATGGAATCAAGTAAATATCGTTAAAACGAAACCGACGATATCTTTGAAATTTTGCAGGTAACCGCAAGGGGGAAAAATGCATCTGATATACATTTTTTTGTTAATAATATACTTCCGGTTTAACCGGAAATACCCTCAACTTTTTTAATTGAAATGGGACACCCTGTATATTTTTGTAGATTTTGAAAGATCTTGTTATTTCGAATTCGTACATACTGGGTTTAGTGTAAAAAATCTGTAAAAACGAGGAATACAGCACTTTAATTAACCACTTTTAAGTTTTTATACATTAGAGTAAAAAACCATTTAGATAAACAAATTGATGTTTGCATTATTAGTAAAAAATAAACGAGTACTATCTAGTAGGTAACTGTTGCCGAACTGTCAAATTGTAATTTACGGAAATAAATTATACGACTTTTTTGTAATCGTTTGCTTGTTTTTTCGGGGTCTTCACTTCTTCATGGGTCCATAAGGTCTTCTTTCTTCGAGCAGTTTAGGGATCTTCTCCCTCTTCAGCCCTGGATTTTGATAGTTTTTGTGTGTTGTGTTATGATGTGTATTGCAAGTGGTAACAATATTGCTATTTATGATTTGTGTGGGAAAAAAAAGAAAAAAAAAGTTTATATGTGTATGTATACTAGTGTTTAAGTGTTTGGGATTGTGTATAATGGGTTTGGGTTGGATAGAAAGTCCATTTTCGTAGCATGGGTCGTCATCTCGTTTCCTGAGGATTGGATAGGTTATTTTATCTTAGGATGTAGGGAGTGTTGTCGAGGAGCTCTTCGAACTCCTCTGGTAGGTTGTTCGTTCTTTGCAGTAGGAGTGCGGGGAGGCGTTTGAATTTGGTTTTGGGTATTCGTGGTTGTCTGGGTTTGTTGGAAAATGGGGTTGAAAGTATTTGTTTGGTTGGTATTGTGTCTCCGTTGGTTCTGCGTTGTGCGTATTTGCTTTGTAACGTTATTAGTCTGTCGGTTATTGGTTGGATGTTGGCGTCTTGTATGGTTAGTTCGTTAGTATGTCTGTAGTGTAGTCTGTGTATGGTTCTTAGTATGGTTCTTTCGCACGCGGCTAGGGATTGTAATTGGTTCGTCTTAAGGCTTGCGTATAGTGGAGCGCGGTAGTCAAGTAACGGTCGGATGTATGTCTTGTATGTATGTTGGAGTGTTTTGGGGTGACAACCTCCGACGTTTCCTCGCAGCAATTTCAATAATGATGCACGGTTGCGTATCTTATTGAGAATGTCGCTAGCGTCGGGTTGCCAATGTAAGGTCCGGGAAAAGGTGATACCAAGATACTTGATCGTGTCCTGTAGTTGGAGTCTGTCCGCGTAAGGTCAAGTTAATGTTGTTGGAGTTTTGTTTGTCTCGGTTGGGTAGTTTGGGATGTTTGTTTGTGTCTTGTTCGGGTTGATTGTTAATCTCCACCGGTTGGCCCAGTTGGAGAAGTGAATAAGTTGTTGGGTCATTAGTCTGTTTCCCCTTCACTGCCCCTACTGATTGCCCAGAGAGCAGTGTCATCGGCAAATTGGGTGACTGTTAGGTTCGGAGTGGTACTTTGGGGAATGTCGTGGACGTAGATGGTGTATAGGATGGGTGCCAGGGCCGATTCTTGCGGAACTCCGGCCGTTGGGTAAAACGTTTGAGAACTAGAGGAGCCTACTCGTACCTAATTATACGACTAAGTGAAAAACATCGTATTGAAATATTAATGATGATTGGTTATGGTGATCGTGTTAGAACTCATAAAGAAGGGTGTCATATTTTGAATGATTTGCATCCTGAAAGAAATCCCATATCACATTCAACAGTTACTAAAACATTACAACGTTTTAATGCAACTGGGAGGGTCAAAAATTTGCCAAAAACTGGAAGACCGCGGACCGCAACGAACGAAACTATTAGACAAAACGTTGCAATTGATTTAGAGCAATCACCTCAAATTTCTACCACAATTTTGGCACTAAACCATGGTATAAGTCGAAAATTGAAAAGTATCATCCGTATAAGATACAATTGGTTCAAGAATTGTCAGACGATGATTTTGACCGACAGCTGGAGTTTTGCGAACGACTGATGGACATCTGTAATGTCTACGAACATTTTGCATGTTATGTAGTATTTTCCGATGAGCAACTTTTTGTTTAAATGGAACAGTTAACCGCCATAACTCAAGGTATTGGTAAAATGAGAATCTTCATTGGATTCATGAAGCACATACCCAGCATCCACAGAAGTTGAATGTTTGGATGGGAATTGTCGAAAATAGGCTTATAGGCCCATTTTTTATAGATGAAAACTTGAATGGTGACAAGTATTTAGATTTACTGAATAACCAAATTATTCCTGCACTTCAACAGAATGGGCAGTTACCACAAAATGTTTGGTTTCAACAAGATGGAGCACCTCCCCACTATGATAGATGGGTTAGGGATTTTCTGGATGCGAATTTTCCAAATCGATGGATTAGACGTAGAGGATTCATAGAGTGGCCTGCTCGTTCTCCGGATCTTATTCCTTAGATTTTTTTCTTTGTGGTTATCTAAAATCACCTATTTACGTTAAACGACCAACGTGCTTGCAGGAATTGAGACAAAGAATTATTGATGAATGTGAACTAATACGTGGAGGTCAGGAGGTGAACGGCAAGCATTTTGAACATTTGAAATCATTTTGTTTAAATTATTATTCTCATTAGTTTAAAGTAAATAAATTTAGTTATTCTACAACTAAAAGTGACTTATTTCTCGTTCTTACAAATTATTTCCACTAAACCCAGTATGTACGAATTCGAAATAACAAGATCTTTCAAAATCTGCAAAAAAAAGTTGAGGGTATTTCCGGTTAAACCGGAAGTATCTTATTAACAAAAAAATGTACATCAGATGCATTTTGCCCCCTCGCACTTACTTACCCGCAAAATTTCAAAGATATCGTCCGTTTCGTTTTAAAGATATTTACTTGGTTCCATACTTTATTCCAACCCTGTATATACTCAATAGGTATGATTTATGAAAATGCATTCTTTGCTTGATTTTTTTGCTTTTATTAGAGGTTTTGATGTATTTTTTTTGTTTGGAAGGTGTCTTGATCCATATTATTCTTAGCTTTGATTCAAGAATTTTTTTACCTTTTAGAGGTTAAAGTAGAATTTTTTATATCGTTTTTTTTTATTAATTTTCTATTTAACATTATAAACAACATTCTTGACTCACATAGATTTTAAAAGTTTTAAATATCTGGGTTGTGTTTTTGATTATTTATTTTTCATCAATATGTTTTATTTATTAATTTATTTTATAACAAATACAGAAAGTAACTATTACAGTACTTGCAAAGCTTAAACACCTAGGATATAAGGTTTACTACAGTACTAAAATTTCCACAATGAAAACAAATTCGTTGATCTGGCTGTACATGTTCATATATTTTTTGTTTTTCAATATAGAAAAACTCCAATTAATCTGTATGCAGTTTTATCATTGCATATTGTTTTAGTTGCGTAGGATACTTTAGAATGATTTAATAGAGTTTATTTGAATAATGAAACTATAATCGAATTAATTGTGATCAGCTTACACTTTTATACAGTTTATTGCGTTGTAACGTTACTGAGGGTTAATTAATATAATGTATATGCAAATATGTCGTGTATACGCAGCAAGTGATCAAAAGCAATTGGATATTGAAATTAGCGCACAGCAGTTTGAACTGTTCGTTAGAGCATTGTATTGTATATAATTTTGTTATAATTTAAAATTTCATTAAAATATGTAGTGTATCTATTCGAATGAAAATTGTAACTCATAAATTCCACTTTTTGTTTACATAGTTTTTTATCACAAAAAATATTATGTACATATTATGCCCTAAATTTGAGCTTTTTTATTAAATTAATTTTCTTACTTTTAAGTATAGTTATTTTTAGACTTCTTCGTCACTGTACTTTTGAAGACTGTGAGACATTTTCGTGTTGGTTTATTGAGATAAAATCCAATTTTAATTCCATTTCATGCTTAGCATACAATATAGTTTGAAATATAAGATTACATCAGGAGAAAAGTTATGCAACATTTTGGGGATTTAATCAGCCCTTGTCATTACGCATTATTTGTCCTAAGAGGTCAATTTTTGTCTTTACGATGGGTTCTGTTACTCGCTCACCTCTGTCTAAATCGCAAATCTATTTCAGAGCAAGGGCGCTTAGCTTACCAAAGTTTGGATGCCGTCTAATTATACCGAGATGACAAATATCTGATTGTATGGCAGTAACTTTGTTACTATAAGAGATACAGTTAGGTTAAACTTAGCAAAGCAGAATTGACCATGAAGATTTAGCCAATTCCTGCAGAAAATTGACCATTGTTGCCATTTTTTCGATTTACACCATGTATATATATATATATATATATATATATATATATATATATATATATATATATACCTTTAATGAACGAATATTCACAGATATTTAAAATATAGAATTATAATTTATATCAAGTTCGCTGTCTTACTATAACCATCTGTTACCATAACTACTTAATTTATATAAAACATTTATTGAAACATTAGTGCTATTAATATTATTATTCTTTATTAGTCATTATTTATTCATGTTATATCTCTTATTTGTATAAGTAATCTGTAAGTGTACAATACACTATTAAACCATTTTTATCTGTTTATTTTTGAAACGAAAGAAGGTATAGGAAATGTAAACAACCAATAATACAACACCATTTCAAAGTTCAACTTTTTATGCTACAATAATTAATCGTTCAGATACAGGAAATGTCCACTAGTTTTTAAAATATACCGCTAGATGACAACCTGAGCAGACAAACAAGGACTAATCAGAGTAGTTTTCAGTCGGACATATAACTATTATTATTTTCCAGCTGCAGAATGTGCAATTGCAATACAAATATATTAAATATGAACATGAGGTGTAAATATTAGAAGCAGATAAACACAGTGTAATATGCGAACAGTTAATTATAAGATTCCGATGCAGCACGCAAGAATGTGAAGAGTCTCTCATACTTTACTCAGCATGTCAGTGATATGGCGGTATGATGGCTGATGAGTGATGACCTTGGAAAGCTCGCTCCTCCCCTTGGGGCAGGGAATTGAAATCTTAAAGCCAAAACCATTCACTGAGAACGATAACTGTAATTGTTATCGAAACGTTTAAATTTATATATAAAGGCCGAGATAGACGCTCCGTCATGAACATCAACTTACTTGCGCAAACTAAAGTTGTGCAATTTATCGCTGCGTTAGTGTTGACAAGTCGGCAGATTTATTAAATTTGTACAGACAATTGTTGGGCTTGAACGAAATGAAACCTGCGAGATATTTTCCTGCGTGTACAGACTTGTCTAGAGATAAGTTGTAATGTGTGACTGATCTTGCAACTTATTAATTCAGTCTATTTAGTTTATTTAATTAGTAAATTTAGCATCTTTCTCACATATTTCATTAATTTATACAAAGAAAATCCATGTCTTTGGAAGATAAAATCCAAAGAATATTCGGACAAAAAAAATGCGACTTATGAATTACCCATAGAAAAATGAAAAGAGATAGATCCCCAAACCAATAAAGATGCGGTAATAAAAAGAATCAATTCATTGCGTACTTTTTTCCGGAAAGAGTTAAAGAAAACTAGAAGTTCGCGTTCGGATATGGGTGCAGAAGAATTGTATAAGCCCAATCTATGGTATTTTGATTTATTGCTGTTTTTGACAACAAATTTATTACGCTTCGTATCAATATTTATAATTTTACTTTAACTTATATATGTAGTCTTAATGAATCATATTGTTTTGCCATTTTACTTGACCTTTGCCATTGAAATATCTCACATATCTATTTTGATTGTATCCGCGTTGTACGCCGCTTAAAATACCAGGTTCAACTCTCAGCCCTGTGTGAATTTCTGATTGTGTCCAATCTTCTTCATCTAAGGATTCAGAAGGAGTATACGAATCAGAGCATTTTCTTCACAAATAGTTATGTAAAACAGCACACGTCAATATCACTAAATCTTTACGCTCCAATTTTTAATTGATTTCTGTATGAAGGATTCGAAACCGAGCTGCGATTATATAAAAATTCTTCTCAATAATTCGACGTGCTCTAGACGATAGTTGAAAATTTTAATTTTCTTATAAATCTCGCAAGCCAAACGGTTTCAAGAGATCTTTGCGTAGTGAAAATGCTTTATCTCCGATAAGAACCCAAGGAAGCTGAAGGGAATCATTTTTTGCAGGGGATGGTGCAGGTAATTGCAGTACTTCGTTAACTAGTTTTTCATAAAATTGAGTGTTTTCAATAACACCACCATCTGAAACTCGACCATTTGTGCCATATGACAATAAATTAGTTCGCAGTTAGCGTTAGTAATAGCCATTAAAACTAAGCTATTGTATCCCTTATAATTCCAGTAAAAAGAGCCACTGTCTTGTGCGGTGATATTCGTATGTGTTTACGGTCAACTACCTAAACAATTTGGAAACTGCCATTTTTATTCAAATTCCCTACCAATTTTTTTCCATTCTACTTCGCTGTTTGGAAACTAGAAGAAGAGAAGAATGATCGATTAAAATACATTTATATATAATTTTTGTTTGAAGTCGATAAGAAAAACATAAGTGTATAATCTGACATATGTATTTTTTAGGACTACATCATCACCAAACATGAAGAAAATTCGAACGACTTTTCTATATCCGAAAGAGAACTGCGACCTTTATCGGCAACCCTATCCACGTCTTTATCAGCTTCCACAATGAACAGAACGGGTGTGAAAAAAAAGTCAAAAGACCTTGGACCGCAGCGATGAAATTTTAAATATTGTGGCAAATAAACTTCAAAGTCAAGGGAAATATACAGCCTTCGGCTAGCATATAGCGCAAGAGCTTCAGGAATTGCCATCTCAGATGGCCATATATTGCAAAAAATTGTTTAATGATGCAATCTTCCAAGCACAGATGGGAAAATTGAACGAAACTTCAAAAATCGTAACAGATAGCCCTACAAGATCTCGCACATTAGATACTTTTCAGTATAATCATGAAAGGGGTAATGCGGCCATTGAAACTGAAGATATAAGATCGCCAGAACATGTATCAGCCAATTAACCATTACAACGTTTTGGAGATTATTTTTCAAAATATAACAGCTATGTAGATTATTAATATACATATTGTTTTTGTGATGTTATTTTTAATAAAATACTTTCTTACTTACCTTCTTTTTTTAATCCTTCGTAAATAGCTCTGCATGTATCCGATATAATTTCACCAAGTGCTTGGCGAGATATTGCAAACGAAAATTTTAAATCAGCATAGTTTCTTCCTGTTGCTAAAAAACGTAGTTGCACTGAGCCTCTCATGTGGTGAAATTGCTTTTCTTATAACTGTAACCATCCTTTCTATTTGCGGCGTTACTATCTGAAGCAGTTCCATATAAATTTCTTCGTTCATTCATAAATAATTGAACCAATCCTCATGTTCTAATCGAAGCTCATTCATTAAATTAACGTGCGATAATTGTGGTCGCTTAAGTAACCATTCTTTCGACCACTTTAAACGTTTTCTCTTATTTACTTTTTTCTTTTTTACAACTACTGCGATAGCAGCCGCGACATTAATGAGATCGTCAGCCATATTCATTTTATAAAACTGAACGCAAATTGATCAACAGGACTGAATAACTGAATAGCTAATGGTCAAGTGACGATTCAGTCTTGCCGTACAACTTTAGTTTGTGCAAGTAAGTTGATGTGCATGACCGAGCGTCTATCTCGGCCTTAAGAAATAAAAAATACACAATTTAATACTCAACAGATAAGTATTTTAATTAGTACGCAACTCCCAAAGTAACGCTCTGTGAGCAAACGCTTTTCTTAGTGCGTGTTTAGTTTGTTTTTTTCAGGCCGTGTTCATAGACATTCTCGCGGCAGATGTTACATTTTGTGATTATTAAGTAAACTTTGGGAACGTTGAATGGTATAATTTTTTAAATATCCTTCTTGGGGCATGTCTTATCTGGTTTATTAGACGATTTTCTATCAATTTTTAGAGATGATATATAGTTTTTGCATGATGGAACTTCATCTTATTTTACATGTAATGTTCGAAACCATGTACTTGTACAGTTTTCCAATAAATGGATTAGTAAATTTGTCGCCTTTATCACCGGATCTAAACGTTTGTGATCCGTTTTTGTAGGATAGGATTCAAAACACTGCAGAAGCAATTAAAATAATACAGAAACGTTACCGAAAGTACAGATACTTTTTTGCGTAAGATCAATCTATCCATTCGAGAAAATGGGAGCCATATCGAACATTTTGCATAACATTAGTTACCACTAGTAAACTATTACAATACAATATCACAAATTATAAGAATCGATCCAAGCCTACTTATTGTCTTTGTAATCATTTTTTTTTTCAAAAAAGTTGTAGTCTTAACTTATATCCCAACGCCCTATAGTTAAACTATATTCCAACACTTTGGAGGCATCCGTTATAAAAAAATTATTATTAAATACATAAATAAAAAGTTTACTAAAATTATGATCTTTATTTCTGTATTCCTACAATGAAAAAAAAGTTCAAAGTAATAAATCGTGTGCATTTCTTAATAATCGATTCGCTAAATTTGAATGTACTGGATGATTTTATTTTACGGTTTACAGGACATTGCGAATTATATGCAGTTATATTTTGTAATGTCTCGGTACCGCCTTTTATTATTCACAGTGGGAAAGTTTTTCTAGTCAACAGACTCCAATTATTTATTTAAAATATTACATTGGTAAATTTATTAGTATGACAGTGAAATAATTGATTTGGCACTTTTCTTTTTTATTAGTAGTTTCTAAATAAAATTATTTACTGGGTATTTTAATATGCTTACTTTATAATTATAGCAAAACCTAAATATTTCAATTTTGCATAAGTGGGTTACACATATTCCAGGAAAAAGTAATTATACGAATTAATTCAAAGTAAGAGTTTAAGATAAGCTTGATAATTAAAAAAGTTTAAACGTCTTAAACACACTGCCTTGCATTTATCGAACCGTAGTATTGGAAGTAATAATTCAGTAAAAGTGATTACATATATGGACTGTGATTCTCAATACACTTTCCTTTTCTTTGGTACGTTTTTTACCTAATTACAATCACTGCGCAAATAAATTAAATTTGCTTAAATATTGCTTAAAAGTCATATAACAAGTTATTCCTCTAATTTACATTTCACTAACTGCATTGTAGTTTTATTAAATTAGTGTTATATCTAAAATATAATATTAAAATGCATATTCAGGATTTTAAGCGAACTATGAAAAATATGCTCTCTTTAAAATTTATTACTGCAAATAATTATATCTTTTCTATTTAATTAATTAAGATACCATCTGTTTTATGTTAAACGTTTGTACTATTACTGATTATTTTGTTTTATTTTTAACTTATGTAAATTTTTTAAATAAATAAAAACTACTTTCTCATTTATGAGAAATTAAAATACTGTTGCAAATTTAAGTTTCTCAAGTTTACAAGTATTAGTAAAAAAAACTTTTCCTTTTTATACGGAATATGTAATTTTCACACATAAACAGTGTATGTAGCAATCACATTGGACGTAAGTCACTGAGAATTTATCAAAAAATATTTACGTCTTATGCATGTAAATCAACTACTAACTAAAACGGCTACCTTTCATTTCCTTTGTTCTATAGTGAGAAGGAATAATTAGCCAAGAATACACACTCGAATTTATCCTAAACGTAATTTGTTGGAATACCAACTAATCTTTTAATTTACAATATTGATATGTTGAGCTTTATCGCAATATCCTGCTAAGATTGTTGTAAAACTTGTTTTATAAATTATACTCTACAAACGCACCAGTTTTTTATGAACTGATTTTGACAGATTGAGGCATCTATTGGTAGATTCAGATATGTGAATGAATCAGGAAAATTAGGATTCTACAAACATAATGATACTACTACATTTCGTACCTGTGAATTACTCATATTTAATTTGCATGGCCGGAATTTAGACTGTTCTTTCCGCCCTTAATAATGGAAGTGAAATCAACGTTTATCTTTCACCGATTTAGAGTCATCTTGCATATCGTCTCGGCATTTGCATGGCAACTGCATCGTTTATGATTTAAATTGCTATAAAAAATTAATTAAATTAATTTTTATTCGTTACTAGTCCAGTCGTGCAATAAAAAGTGATATGCAACACGGGAGTAAAGGCTGTTTTAGACACTGCATGAATGGTTTCTCGGGCGCAGCAAGAAACATTTACCTACTTTATTAACTCCTTGATGAATAAGCGACTGTTATTTTTATTTCCCGCATTGCTTTGTTTTACTAAACTCAAATATTCCTTTTAAAGTTTGATTATGATTCTTCTGATAGCATCCAATCTCTTCCGACCTATTTCTGCCTCTCTAATTTATTTGAATTCATTGCATTTTTTCTTTATTAATAATTAGTTGGAACAATAAAACTAATTATATTATAATAAATAACCTTCACTTTACCTTTAGTACCAATTTGTGGCAATTTATTGGTGTTTTCCTAAGCTTATAAATTTACCTTGTCACATTGTGCTTTGAACGTGAACTTTCTTTCCGTATTCATTAATTATAATTATAATTAAAATCATTTAATTTTGTCTTAATGTTTCTGAATTGATACATTTATAAATATTTAAAAGTATTATATCTATACATGTTAAGTTTTAAAACAACAAAGAGTATTATTTTACATTCACACCTTTGTTGCTGAATTTTAGAAACTAGGGTCAAATTAATTTGTTACCTTGTATTTTATGTATAACCACTGTTTTAATAAATTAAAATTTTGTATAAGGTTACCTTTTACAAAAACACCAACAGGTAAGCTAACCGCTTCATTGCTTTTAATTTTTTTTTTTTTTTAATTTCCATTATGGTTGTGGCAACTTTAAAAGTACTTCCATTCCTTACATAATTATAAGTACTGACAATTTTATGATGTGATATAAAACATGGTTGAGCAATATTGATGAAGCAAATACAGTAGTTTATAAAACAAGTTCTTTTAAAAAATTGAGATCGTAGAAATAATTTATTCATACGACACAGATTTAGCCGTCCTTTAAGTATCAATCTGAATTGAGCTAATAATAATGCGCTTAGTAGCAATTTGAATTTAAACGTGTATCTAAATTTAGAATGTACATTTGATTATAAAGTTTTTGTACAATTAAATGAGTGCAAATGACAAAAGCAAACTTAAATATTTTAATTGTTCTATTGCGTGCGCTCCATATTTTTGTATTGTAAATTCTGCGTTAAAATGTGTTGAAACGGAATAACTATGTAGTAAATGTTTGCTTTTCATTTTATATTGATACGATATATATTTAGGCTACACGGAATAATTGTTTAATTTAGCGAGTATTCCAATTACACGAACCACCATCATTTTAAACGTATGACTGCTTTTCACTCTAGGTGAGACGTTCTTAAGATTAACACTCATCCTTAATCCCACTATGCATATATACGTAATGTATGTATGTATGCTGGGAATGCATGATTGTGGCTGAAGGAGCTTGGAAAGCTGGCCATAGTTAAACGCACACTTACTTTTTATTTTAGTTCTAATAGGTTGGCAACTAATCAACTACATATTTTCCATTTTGTTCAATGACCTTAAGCCATCGTTGTTGCAGCTACATGATCCCGCGCTGATAGATCTTCTTGTCAGTTGTAAAAGTTTTACCATCCAAAAAATTGTACAAACTGCTAAATAAATGGTAATCAGATGGTGCTATATGGGGGATGTGACATCACTTCCCAACCAAGCTCAAATAATTCCCCACGAGTAGCCAATGATGTGTGAGGTCTTGGTGGAACACTACTTCTTTCCGATGTACCAATTCTGGCCGTTTTTCTTCATTTTCATCTAATTTCATTAGTCGTTGACAATACATATCTGAATTGATCGTCTAGTGTTTTGGAAGCAGCTGAAAATACAAAACACCTTTGTAATCCCACCAAATTGACAGCGTGATCTTTCTTTGATGCAATTCAGTTTTCGGTGTGGTTTGAGTTGGTTCATCGTTCTGTCACCATCATCGTTTTCGAATTATGTTGCTGTATATTACCCATTTTTCATCGCCAGTTGTGATTATTTTTAGGAAATGATAGGCTTCATTTCGCTTAAGGTGCGTATCCCAAATGTTGATTCGCAGTGTTAAGTGAATCTCTTTCAATTCATGCGGTACCAAAATATCGAGCTTCTTAACGAGTCTAACGCGTCTTAAATGTGTTTCTATTGTTGTGTGCGATACATTTAACCTCTTTGCAATCTCTCGAACAAGTTATATGACGATCCTGTTCAATTATGGCTTTGATTTGGTCAACATCAACTTCAGTGGGCCGACCAGAACGTTGATCACCTTTGAGAGAAAAATCTCCGGAACGGAGATTTTTTAAACCAATTCTGATACGTGCGCTCCGTTAAGCAATCAACACTATAAACTTCACATATCTCTTTGTGAGCCTCAGCAGCTTTCTTTCCTTTACGGAAATAACAAAGTAAAATATGCAGAAAGTGTTCGTTTCTTCCCTCCATTTTAAAATTGTCTCACAACTAACCGCAACAAAATAATCACGTATCACTTGCTTCTAAAGTAACGTCAATGTGGCTGATGTCCAATGTCAAAAAGCAAAGTACATCACTAACACAAGTCATTCAAAAAAACAAAGGAAAACTCTCCATACGTGATGAAAAATTTTGGTTTTATATTGATAACAACGAATCTGTACCGGAATACAAGAGTTCATCTGAAATTTTTGAAAAATTTGCTAATTAGTTTGAAACTGCATATGAATACTCGTACCTTAAATATCCCTTTGGGGTAATCTTACAGTTCATAAAGTGGTGTGCTTCGATATCTGAAGAAAATAGAACCCAAACTTACCATGGGCCCAGATATCAAATACCTGTATTTTTCTTCGAAGACTGTGCTTCTCAGCTTGTTTCTTCTCTAACGCATATCTTTAATTTGATTACTGTCTATAATCTCGTCTTATTTGAATAAAAGAAAATAATACGTTACTTATGTGGATAGAAAATCCAGAATTGATAACAGCGACCTACCTCAAGAGTCAAGTGTAGGTCCTTGCTATTTATTGTGTGTTAATAAATTATTCTATGTACTGGATTGCAAACCTCTAATGTACATTGATGATGTGAAATTTTATTTCACTATTCGATTTACTGATTGCGTTATTTTATGAGATAACCTGCAAAAAATGTACCGCTAATGTGTTAAAAATGGATTGACTATGAATACTATAACATGTAACGTAATACTTATTATCGTTCACACCCTTATGAGATATTTCAGTATGCCTTAAACAATAATGCTCTAAAACAGGTCGAAATCGGTTTTCCAGAGGTCGACATAAACGAAAACTGATTTTGGGGGTCGACGAGGTCTAAAAATAGACCCCTATCAATTAACACAAGTTCTTATTTGAAACTTTGAAGATACTGTATGAGTTGTGTTACGTGTACCAACTTGTTATAAGAATGACTAATATTTTAGTAAGAAGTATCATTGTTGTACTTTTTTTTGTTAAATTTGACGCATATACGCGATTTAACACGAACGAAATCATGATCAAGTTCAAGTCCAAAAATACTCCTGATATTTTATTATATAACAAGCTTGCACTTAGGTTAAAAGTTGATTTGCGTTTTGAAATTGGTTGCAGATTGAATGATAATACACTCCTCTACCAATTTATTTCAAGAGATTACTAAGTGATTACATAGTGAATTAAAATAAAGGGATTAAAAAATAATTTACAAAGTGCGTAGTTACCTACGCGCGTTAATAGCTTAACCTGCTTAACCATATATTTCTGCAGTTTATGAAAAAGTAACAGGGTAAGTTCCAAAGAACGTTTTAATATTTTTCTAAGTATTTTTTTAAATTACTCTAGAAAAGTTATTACCTAAAATTATAAATGTTCAATTTTCTTTGTTTTCGTTTTTTACGCTGATTGGTACCTAATACAAATATTCTATACTATCCAAGTTTATCAATGAGTAAGTTCGTGGGCATACTTAAAAAATATCCAGTACCTAGGTGTGATAAAAATAAGCTCGTGTGCAAATTTAACAGTGTTATTGTTTACTGCGAGTTTTATGATGGCAGACACGAAAAAAACAATACAATTTGGACTACTTGAAGTTTAGATTTATTCCATCTCTATCAAATCAACACTTGCCGATGTGTCTCATATGTGAAAAAGTATTCACTAACGATGCCATGAAGCCTTAAAATGGAGGACCACTTATCAAGAGTACATGCTGACAAAAAAAGTCATTCTGTCATTCTTTCAAGCACTTAAAGAACAACTAGAGAAAAGGCCATCCATAAGATCGATGTTTGCGTCATCATCTATGCAAGACGTTGGTGGTTTAAGAGCCTCCTATAACATATCTTTACTAATAGTGAAATCGGGGAAACCCCATACAATTGGAGAGCAGCTTAGTTTACCAGCCATTATGGAGGTCCTCAACAATGTATTGCACAACCCGCACACGATATAAAGAGAATTCCTTTGAGCAATAACACCGTTCAGAGACGAATAGACGAGATGGGTCGCGACGTGGAAAGCATTTTATGCAATTTCTTACAGACCAACAGATTCTTTCTCCAGTTGGACGAGTCTACATTACTCGGCAACGAAGCTCTGTTGATAGGATATGTTCGATATATTAAAGATGAAAATATGTGCCAAGAACTGCTTTTTGCTACATATTTAGAGACTGATATCAGATGAGAATCGATTTTTCAGGCCGTGGAACGTTTTTTTACCGACAAAGCTATTCCATGGAAGAACATTGTTTCTGTTGCGACTGATGGTGCAACATCTATAGTTGGTCGTCATCGTGGTTTTATAGCCCACTTAAAGCAACAACTGCCTGAGGTGCTGGTCATTCACTGTGTGATTCACAGACAGCATTTATTAGCAAAAATTAAAGTCATGGATTGCACCAGTCTTTACAATCTGTTATAAATGCTGCCAACCAGATTCGAAGCAATTCTTTGAACTCTAGGTTATATGATCAGCTATGTGAGGAAAACGACGAAGTATTTACTCGGTTACTTCTGCACAAATGAAGTTCGCTGGTTATCAAGAGGCTCTTGCTTAGCAAGATTTTCAGCTATTTTTGAATCTGTGTTGGAGTTTTTACAAGAAAAAGATCCAAATTTGAATGAAAATCTGAACAATTGTAAATCAGATATTTATTACTTGACTAATATCTTTGGTATGTTTAACAAAGTTAATTTGCAGCTGCAGGGTGACGATCTCAACTTGATTAAAACAAAATCAATAGTATCGGCCTTTGTGGGTAAACTTATCCTTTATAAACAAAATTTAAGCAGAAAATAATATTCACAGTTTCCGCATTTGTCAAAATGACCAGAAATGCCTCAAGACGATGATATTTTATCATATGTCACTCACTTGGACGCATTACACAAAGATTTTACTAAGAGGTTTGAAGCTCTCTTAAATTTACAAATTCCTCCATGAATAATAAATCCGTACAATATCATAGCCATGGAAGAAGCCAATGTGATAATGCAAGAAGAGTGGATCACCATCAGCACAGACGAGGAGCTTAAGCAGAAGTTCAACCAAAGGTATCAGAAGTTCTGGTCATTGAAAAACAGTATCCTCCATTATGGAACATTGCTGAAAAATACCTTATCGCTTTTCCATCATCACACCTAGTCGAAAAAGGCTTCAATGTGGTTACAAACATTTTGACAAAACAAAGAAACCGTTTGAAAATCAACGAACGCGGAGTTTTAAGGCTGCAACTCACCAATATTGAACCAGATTTAGCTAGATTGGTAGAAAGTCACCAGGTTCATCCATCACATTGAATTTTATATTTTTTTGATCTTTACTTTGCGATTTTAATGTTTTTTTTCAAAAAATAATTACCTACTTAGGTATTTTTACGTAATTTATTTTAATAATTATTAATTACACTTAATATTTACTAAATTTTATGTCTATTTATTTTGTTAAGTTTTGATGAGAAAATGATGTCAAGTTTACTTACTTAACCAACCGCAAAGTTTTTAAATTGGAAAAATAGGAAAAAACTAGAGATAGAATTTTTAAAGTAATTTGGCTATGGAGGTCTGAGGTATCAGTTCATTTTGGAAAAGGGGTCTCTGGCCCAAAATAGTTTGGGATTCCCTGCTCTAAAACGACACACACCGATTACCGATTTAGACATTACTACTTGATAGCAAGCTTAACTTTGCAATTAGAACTAAATCAAGAAAATTCAGTTACGAACAAATTACAAGACGTTATTAACAATTAATTAGTTTTGAAAACGTCTTCAGTTTTTCGAAAACTACTTAATGTTTTAAGGCTGTTTGCGTCTTATATGGAACTTTTTTATTATAACTACAGATTGCAATATTTTTTGATTTAATTCAATAAATGGTTTTTACTCGAAAATTTTTTGAAAATTTCTGAAATTAAGCGACGCCTTGTATGCCAACTAAAACATAAATTTGAGTGCTTTATTCTCCAAATATATAATTGAAATTTATTTTAAGCCGTAGTTTGAGTTGTTACTTCGTAATTATGTTTCTGTTAATAAAGCGATGTTCCACCTATCAACTGGTAAGCGTTTTATTGCTTTATGATGGTAAACATCTTTTCCAATGATAAAATTGGTGGAAACAAAAGATGGAACTCTAATAAAAAAAGAAAATGCAATTTAAATTTTGAAAGGAAAAATTGGAAAGAAACTCTGTGTTAGTGGTCATTTTGGCGAAAGGGATTTTTTCCTGTTTTACGGGACATCTTCGTTGGCGGAATATACTGCATTAAACGGAGGTTAAATCTTTTGTTAGATAAATAGTATCACTAAGTGAAATACATGTTTGGCCATTTTGCCATTATCCTTGTGGAACTGTAGACATTTTTAAAGAATAAGGCTTAAAATTCGTAGAAAAGTAAAACAATATGTTTACACGTCTTCCTGTTGTGACCAACAAACCAACGTGTTTGACTTATGACACGGCAAAAGTATTCCAAAGTAATGCTTTTATTGCATATGCGCAAACATTCAAAAGAGATTGCACTACTATTAAAGCGTTATAAAATGTTGCATTAAGCAAAACAATTTTTGTATGATTGAGCAGATTACAGTCAGACTAAAGCACAATTTTGAATCCGAGATAAAAAACTGAAGTAAACAGCAGAAACTAATGCCAACTGGGGTAAATTGGAATAAAGCGAGAAGAAACTCGAAAGTTTCCAAAATGAATATCAGGGATTCAAAATTGTGCTTCCATCTCATTAACAGTAAACTCGCTCAATATTTACCTGCAATATTCTGACAATCATACAAAAATTGTTTTGCTTAATGTAACAATTAATAGCGGTTTATAAATTTTCTGATGTTCGTATTATTCAAATTCTGTATTTTTGCTCATATTCAAATGGAATATATGCTGTACTATTTAAACGTAGTTTATTACTAATTACCAATGTGTGATTGGATATTCGATCGGTTGAATATTTCGAAAATTTTTGACTTTCAATTTTAACTAAGTTCGGGTATAATAAATACTTTCCATTATTGGCTTGTTTCTATTGCACTTAACTTTGATCCGATGAGAATAAGCATATATTTCATTGTATATTTTTAACAGTGCGCAAATGTTATTACCTGCATCTGTCAAACTGAAACCGCTGCTAGTATTTGTCTTGACGTTCAGTTTGTATCATAGGTACACATAAATTAAAAACTATTTTAATGTTCAATGACAAAATGTCTCACTCAGGAGTTGGGGCTAACGAAGGCAGAAATATACCGGGTGGTCGTAAAGGAAGGAATAAATTTAATATCTCGTAAAGTACAATTTTTTTCAAAAATCGCTCGGACCCGTCGATTTTATATTTCTTCGGGGCATATTTTGCGAAAAAAAAAAGATTAGCTAAAAAATTTTTTTTTTCAAATTGCAACCCAATTTTTTTATTGCATTTTTGGATTGCCCTTACAATTCTAAACATTTGTCATGCAGCATGTGCTATACCTAAGTCCACGCGTTTTGGAGTTATTCGCATTCAAAATTTAAAAATTGAAAAAAGATCATGAAGAAAACGAAAAATAAAATAATTTTTATAACGTTTTATTATATCGAAAACAAAGATTCGTAAACTTAAAAATAATTTTATTTCAGCAAATGTTGGAAATGTCCTCCGTTAGTCAACTGACAATAGCCTAATCGATCTACAAATTCCTGCTGCACATTTCGAACCATTTCGGGCGTTAGTTGACTAACGGAGGACATTTCGAACATTTGCTGAAATAAAATTATTTTTAAGTTTACGAATCTTTGTTTTCGATATAATAAAACGTTATAAAAATTATTTTATTTTTCGTTTCTTCATGATCTTTTTCAATTAAATTTTAATGCGAATAACTTCAAAACGCTTGTCTTAGGTATAGCACATGCTAATGAAAATTGAAGAATTGTAAGGGCAATCAAATGCAAAAAAATTGGGCTATTGAAAAAAATTTTTGCAAAATATGCCCTGAAAAATATAAAATCGACGGGTCCGAGCGATTTTGAAAAAATTGTGCTTTACGAGATATTGAATTTATTCCTTCCTTTACGACCACCCGGTATACGTGTTAATAATACATTTGCCACTTATGTGGGAAATGTGTCATTACACTCATTACATAGAAGACGGTCAGCTTGCCGTGGTACTGAGATTGGGGGCTATAAGAAAACTTTTCAGCGCGGTGTGTACACTTATTTTATTCTCAACCGTTCAAATTTTTTCAAAAATCAAATAGAAACCAGTTTGAACGTAAGCAATTTTATAACGTACTCAAAGTTGGTATATTAAATTAATGTATGCATCGTTAATATTTAAAAACTAGCCACCCGTAATATCCTTTACTTCATAACAAAAGGGGGCACTTGTTTGCGTTCGTTCGTCAGCCTGTATAATAAAAAATGTGTTAAAATTAAGCGTAGCATAAAATTTAAGGGTTTACACCGAACACTTACGGTATTTCGAACAATTTTTCCTTTTTTTGATTCACGTTCTAGATCTTTACGTTTATTTCAAATTATTTCTCGTTCTTCTTTTAACCATCTAATTTAAATCTTTATCAATATGTAATAACGAATTATTAAAATCATTTCATTATTTAGTAATATTATGAAGTGTCATATATATATATATATATATATATATATATATATATATATATATATATATATATATATATATATATGTATAGTGTAAATTAAGTATGGAAACGGTGGTATTATTTGAATACGGCCATTGATAGAACTGTGAAATTTGATATAGAAGTAAATCATACGGTTTTCTACTAATATTCGTGGTTCCAAGTTTTTTATCGGTCGTTACAATTGCAGCGCGTCAATTTTACTATTTTTTTAAATTAAAATGGGGGTCAAAAGTACCATCATTAGAAAGCTGTTTTTGTGTAGAATCCAATGATGTAGCACTTGATATGGCAGTTTTGAAAATATGGCAAATGTTTTAACTTTAGTGATTTAGTAAGACTGTCGATTCATACAATGAAAAATGTATCGATTGATTTATTCTCACACAATGTGGTGACTTAAAATTAATGAAGAAAAGATGTCAAAACTACACTAAATAGATATATTTGAAGGTAAACATTAGTATCTACGTTATAATTGATTATTATCCCAACTATGCACACTCACGCACGCGCACCCACACGCACGCACGCGCTCACACACACACACACGCACGCACGCGCACACACACACATGTACGCACACCCGCAGACATCATGGCCCATCCTGACGAAACATGGCCAAAAGTTCTAAAATGAGCTAATAAGGTCGGTATACACGGTGCCCGTTTTTCGAGGCTCACCATGGGTATCTCGGTTGTTTGAAAAGATACGAAGCCGGTTAAATTGGGGCAAAGTTGCGCATTTGGGACCTCAATAAGCTGTCGTTTAGAAAATTCAGGTATTTTATAGGCTACTGAGATTTTGAAAAAGCCGAAATTTTCAGTTTTCATTTTCCTTTTACAATGAAAACCACGAATGGTAGACGTTTTAAACTAAAACATTATTAGGGCACTTTTTTACGACGAATCCAAATATGCTATTAATAAATTCAAGGTACTCTAGACTTCAAAGTTACAGCAGTCAACTTTGTTATTTCTTATGGCAGCCATATTTGATTTTTACATTTTTGAATAGAGCCATTTTTTCTGATTACAATGATATACCATACTTTATGATTTACTTTACTATTTTCCTTAAAATAACGTTTTTTATGTTTTTTATAAGAGTGTTTGACAAAAAAAAACTAAAATGTTTAAGTGAAATAAGTATAATCAAACAAGTTAATTTTATAACAAATATTCAAATTGTCTTCCATCTACTTGTAAACACAACCTAGCTCGGTTTCTTATATTTTGTATGGCTCTTTGTATACTCCTTCTTCTAATTTCTCTTGATACTATAATAATTTTTCTTTTCAGTTCGTTAACATCAGCAGGAACCGTTTTGTAAATTTTATTCTTCATCACACCCCAGAAAAAATAATCCAATTGTGATCGTGCAGGCCACCTTATGTTTCCACCATTAGAAATAACCCTATTATTAAACATTTCAAACAAATAATCTTGCACTCTTCTGGCGTTATGTGGAGGCGCGCCATCTTGTTGTATGTATGTTGTATGGACTCCCAATAAACCTACCCATACATTAACTCCGAAACGAATTTGGGGACGACGCGGTTGGTGTTCATGGGCATTCTCTATTGCCCAAAAGTGCTCATTGTGTCGATTACAAATGCCACAGTTAGTGAACTTGGACTCATCAGTCCAAATCACATTATTGAGAAAGTCAGGGTTTTCTTGTAATTTGTTTAGTAAAAATCTACAAAATATTATTCGACGTTGACTATCTCCCGCATGAAGCACTTGACTTATATGAATCTTAAATGGTCGATAATTATGTTTGTTCAGCGTTCTCCATACCAATTGGTGTGAAATATTTAATTCCGCTGCTATTTCTCGTGTAGAAATAGAACTATTTGCGCGAACCTAACAAAAGTTTCATAACATAAAAAAACTGTAAAATAATATTAAAAATATTATTACCACGTGTAATATAGCCTCTTCATTTTCATTTGTCCTTCTTCCGTATTTTCCTCTAGGTTTACCAAATGAACCGTGATTTTACAAATTTTTATGAAGACGCTGGAAATATGTTCTGTGTGGCTGATGCCTTTCAGGATATTTAGATTTTAAGCATTTGAGAAGGGCATTTTATTAAATTGAAATTCGAAATTATTAAACTCCGAAATCAATCAAACTTATACTGATATGTCAAATTGTTAGTTGCTAATGACAACAGCACGTCACTTTTATAAAAGCACAGCACTCTTATAAAAAACATAAAAAACGTTATTTTGAGGAAATTATTAAATTCCGAAAGCAATCAAACTTATACTGATATGTCAAATTGTTAGTTGCTAATGACAACAGCACGTTACTTTTATAAAAGCACAGCACTCTTATAAAAAACTTAAAAAACGTTATTTTAAGGAAAATAGTAAAGTAAATCATAAAGTGTGGTATATCATTGTAATCAGAAAAAATGGCTCTATTCAAAAATGTAAAAATCCAATATGGCTGCCATAAGAAATAACAAAGTTGACTGCTGTAACTTTGAAGTCTAGAGTACCTTGAATTTATTAATGGCATATTTGGATTCGTCGTAAAAACGTGCCCTAATAATGTTTTAGTTTAAAACGTCTACCATTCCTGGTTTTCATTGTAAAAGGAAAAATGAAAACTGAAAATTTCGGTTTTTCAAAATCTCAGTAGCCTATAAAATACCTGAATTTTCTAAACGACATCTTATTAAGGTCCCAAATGCGCAACTTTGCAATTTAACCGGCTTCGTATCTCTTCAAATAACCGAGATACCCATGGTGAGCCTCGAAAACGGCCTATAATATATATATATATATATATATATATATATATATATATATATATATATATATATATATATATATATATATATATATATATATATACACACACACACACATAGTGCGTAAATATAATAAAACAAACGGTTTTCTACTAATATTCGTGGTTCCAATTTTTTTATCGATTGTTACGACTGCAGCACGGCCAACTTGATTATTTTTCTTAATTGAAATGGGGGTCGAAAGTACCATCATTAGAAAGCTATTTTTGTGTAGAATCCAACGATGTAGCACTTGATATCGCCGTTTTGCTAAAAAATTTAGTCGGCGGTGAACGCTTTGTTTTGTTTTTCAACTTTAAACAGTACATTTATGAGGAATACCCATTTAACCATTGTATAAGAATTTTCAAGGAGCGAAACCATCTTGATGTTGACAGTAAACAAATATTTGTTATAAAATTTCAAATAATGAACAACATGTTAGTAACTAGCAACAACGTCATACTGACTAGTAATAACTAAAGCGACATTTAATTTTAAAAAACTAGCAGAAAAGATTGCTCCACACTCACTTCTTGGCAATGATGGATTCGATTTACAAATCCTCGAACATCATGGACAATGAAATCACCAGCAATATCTCTCACTTCCTGTGAAATTCTTTGAACTAAGTGAACTAAGTTGCCTGGGTTGTTAATGTATACACGACTATTTACGTATCCCCACAAGAAAAAGTCTGGAGGAGTTAAATCCGGAGATCGCGCAGGCCATTCAATATGTCCTCGTCGTCCGATCCATCTTTGGGGAAAAACTGTATTTAAATGACCACGAACTTCCCTGGCATAGTGAGGAGGGCTCCATCCTGTTGAAACCAAATTTCATCGTTTATTGTGTGAAAGTTTTGATTTGGGTACAATCTTGTGAGGCAGGGATAATCTCATTTTGTAACAATCGTAAATATCTCGCTGAAGTTTGAGTGTATTCCTTAAATAGTGGTCCTATGATATTCCTACCAATGATTCCTGTAATTAAGATGCAGGAAGTATTTAGTATTTGGAAAAATTTTCTGCCCTACTATTACATACCTGCCCAAACGTTTTTTTTTTTTTTGGAAATTGGGTATGCGATTGTTCTAACCACCGAGGATTGCTATCTGACCAATACCTACAGTTTTGTCCATTCACCTCACCATGTAACTAAAACGTAGCTTCGCCAGTGAACACAATGTTATTCACAAAATTTGGATCGTGATTCATGCGATCCATTATTATTTCGCAAAACTGCAGTCGTCGATCGTTGAAGCGTTTTAATGTTTTACAAACCGTAGATTTACTAATAGGATTTCGATTAGGGTATGTTGCATTAATAAATTACATACTTCCGCATAACTACGTCTTCTATCATCATATCCTATCATCATGAGAATCTCGATTCTCTCCTTTTCTGTAAGATTTTCCATGGTACTTTCTCACTAACTACGCAAGTTCAAACAACACTTATAACTTTTGACGTTCAATATTGGTTAAACAATAGTGGCATTGGTTTGTTTTCTACGCTTACTATCGGTTTCAGTTGTCTGATAAATTTTTATTGTAAAGATTAGTTTTTTTTTTCTTTTACTCCGCTAACAGCAAACCGTAATTAAGTTCGACAATTAATCAAAACCGTTTCGTATTCATAAGAGTAGAATTAAGTAGTTTTGTTGATTCGTAATAAAGGTCACAAGTGCTAAAATTTTAGCTATTTAGAATAACATCATTTATGATATATAAAATTATAAAGATCTAAAAGATTGCCGATAATTATAAATAGAAATTTTCTGTTTTTATTCCGAAATTAGAACGTGATAAATAACAATTTAGTTTGTACTAAAATGCATCTTTTAAATGGAGAAGTACAGTATCAGATAGAGATAAGTAAACTGAAGTATTCAAACTAGAATTTGAAAGCCGGTCAATATAATTAGGAGAGTTTTAAATTGATAAAATAATTAATAGTTAACACCGTTTTTATAAATCAAGTGTTCTGTTTCTTAGAACTTCATTTTTAAATAATAGAAATTTTGTCCGTTTGTGAATAACATCGTATTTGAAAGGAACACCTGTGAACCTCAAATATGATAGCATAATTTTGGTTTCGCCCTTGAAAATTCTTGTACAATGGGTAAATGGGTATTCTTCATAAATGTACTGTTTATAGTTGAAAAACAAAGAAAGAATTCACCGATAACTAAATTTTGAGCATATCTAGCAAGCCGTTTTCAAAACTGTCATATCAAGTGCGTGCGTGCGTGCGTGTGTGTGCCCGCGCGCGCTTGTGCGCGTGTGTGTGTGGGTGCGTGCGTGCGTGTGGGAGTGCGTGCATGCGTGTGTGTGTGTGTGTGTAGGTCGCCACATCATGTGAGAATAAATCAGTCGATACATTTTTTATTGTATGAATCAACAGTATTAATAAACCACTACAGTTAAAATATTTGCGTACATTTGATGAAGACCTTCAGAAGATAGATGGTGTAAACTAAATTTTTTTGTAGAATAATTTATATTACGGTCAGGCAAAATAATTGTCATTTTCAAACATTATTAACCGATTAATGAGATTGTGATTTCGAAAACGAATATAATATACGATATACGATTTACGATTTACAATGTGCAATGTACGACGTACGACATATGATACACGATGTACGGTACACGATGTACGATACACGATGTTTGATACACGATGTACGATGCACGATATACCATATAAATATTTAAAAATATTTGCGTACATTTGATAAAGACCTTTAGAAGATAGATGGTGTAAACTAATTTTTTTTGTAGAATAATTTATATTACGGTCAGGCAAAATAATTGTCATTTTCAAACATTATTAACCGATTAATGAGATTGTGATTTCGAAAACGAATATAATATACGATATACGATTATACGATCTACGATTTACGATTTACAATGTGCAATGTACGACATATGATACACGATGTACGGTACACGATGTACGATACACGATGTTTGATACACGATGTACGATGCACGATATACCATATACGATGTACGATATGCGATACGAGATGTACGATGTGCGGTGTACGACATACGATACACGGTACGTACAACCTCCAGCGTATAACATACAACGTGCAACGTACAACGTTCAAAGTACAACACACAACGTACAACGATGAAATATATAATGAAGTAAGATTCTGATTAATAAATGAAAAGGTGAGATACCTCTCCAGAAATATTCGTCAGTTTCATTTTTTGGCCAACAATATTGCTTGACCTGTCATATATATTCCATAGTTAAGGCAGATTTTTAACAATATTAGTAACAAAAATGTTTGCTTCGTCAGATAGTTCATTATTTGTCTTTAGTAATAAATTTCTTGATAATGTATCAATTTTTTGCTAATGTGTAATAGTATTTTTTGTTCTGTAATGAAGTACAAATTTCGAACCATGATATTATAAATCAATTCCTATTATAGTAATTACTAATTATCCCCACAATATTTACAAAAAAAGCATTTGAAAGTATTGTGTTAAGGTTATATTTGTAAATATAATTTAGGTGTGAAACGTATTTATACGTTCGTAACACAAGCACCAACATAATTTTGATGGCAAAAAGCTTCATAATTTTTTTAAAATGGTATACAAAAATTTTATTAAAGCAGCACAAAAAACGTTGTATTATTACTCGGGCTGAAAACTATAGCGTGACTTTCTCGTATGCGTAAGTTACATTATGTCATTTTATGATATAAGTCTATTTATAATGACATCTCTAAGTATCTCGACATCCGTTGCTTAAAGTATTACCACGACAACGAGTTACTAACTGTTAAATTGCTGTCACACAGACACTTTTTGTTAATGGTATCTGTCCTGGTACATTTTTACATTAGTAACTTTTAAAAGTGATTTTACATTTACATTGTATATGAATTAATGAACTACATGACACGTATGCGTACTTTAATATTGATAATATTTAGTCCACGATTGCTAATAAACCAATAACGTATTATTGAGGTTTGTGGGTGATATGTATGTATTTACATAAAATGTCTGTGAATGTATGGAATGAACATGTTTTGCCCAAAACTGTTTGTACATCAATTTCTTTGGGGACACGGCAAAATGTAATCTCTCGATGACCAGGAAGTATGTGATCCGGTTCTGTTGGTCAGCGTTTAGGCACACCAATATCGCTGGGGTCACGATGAACAATTCTGTCACCCATGAGTGTTGGTTAACATTAAGGATAAGTTTTACCAAAAAGCGATGTTAATGCACTCGTTGTGGACTCAGATTCTCTCGGCGACCAAGAGCTAAATTTTGTGGTCTACGAGTGTTGGTTAGCATTCGAGCTAAATAATGCCCAAAGTCTATGTTGATGTCTCGATTTCTTTGAGGTCGCGACAAAATAGATTCTCTCGATGACGAAAAACCAAGTTCTGTAGTACAAGAGTGTTGCTCAACATTTGGGTCGAATAATGCCCAACCTGTAAATTAATACACCAATTTCGTCAGAGTTACGGTAAAATGAATTGCCTCGAAGACTTAAGAACTAAATCCTTTGACTTATGAGTATTGTTTAGCTATTGGACTAAATTTTGTCCAAAACCTATATTGATCCACCAATTTCGTTGGGGCAAAATTTATTCTTTAGATGACCAAGAGCTAAGTTTCGTGGTCTATGAGCGCTAGGCAGTACTTGTTCCTAACGTTATCCAAAATGTATATTTATACACTAATGTAGTTAAAGTCGACGCAAATTGCAAGAGAGAAAAATTCGCTTTGGTTGACTTTGATCTTTCTTTTGTTTATTTTTTTTTCAGAATTGGAGGTACAATGTGATCTTGATACGGATGAGAAAGTATAATAAAAGTTTGTATTGGTCTTTCTACGTTAATGTATAATTAGTCTAATGCAAGAGAGCTGAATTTTATGTCTCTTTTTTAAAAAAAATGCACCCTAATTGTTTTTTGAAAGATTTCTTCTACGTAAATAATTTTGTTTTCGAAGTGGTATTATTCTTAGAACTACGTCAGGTGCCAAAATTCAAATGAAATCATTTATAGTAAAAGTATTGTGGAATCATTGCATTTGGTATTATAATAGAAGTACCACCACTGTAATTTAATTATTAAAGAGGAATTAGTTGTATGACAGTAAAATTAGTGGTTTTACCGTGGAATTGAGGGTATTAGAGCGAAATTAGTGATACTAGTGAATTTGTGGTATTAGTGTGGAGTTAATATTAATTGGAATTTAGTGTACAACATTTTTCAGGCGCGATTCCCCGTGCGGTTTCATTGTATTATAAACATATGAACGTGTAGATTTGCATAATAATGGAGTCACTAGTTACAGGTTGTGTTATTGGCAAAAACTATGTTAATACATGCTTACGTTAACTGATCAATACTTAAGGGGCATGTACCTTGGTATCTTCCATGTTAAACTAGGCAACATGTTCTTTTTCTCAGCTTCCACTTGCTCTATTGAGCTGTTTTTTATTGTTAGTTTTGTTATTATGTCACCTTTAATTGGATCCATTCTTATTTTCAAAATTCTTTTTTAAATATTTTTTGTCACTTGAAAAAACGCGTTTTTTTAAAGATTTTCAATCCTTTGTAGCTTTATTACTAGTAAAAAATTTGTTAAAAAAATGGATCAAAGTATTCGTCCTAAATTAATGAAAAATTAACAAAAATTAGGTGATTCGGTTGGGGGGGGAATGCGGAGAACAAGGTACCTGAGTGATAAAAAACATGACTTTTTAGGAGACGGTCTACTACGCAATACTGAACGCACATAGTCCTTCACTCATCCAGTGTTTTTCTTGTTGTTATTCTATTTTATAACCTAGTGTTATAACATTTATTATAAGTTCTTGTTATGAATGAATGAGTTCAAAGGTAAATATGTAATAAAAATTCTTATTAACAAGAGTTTTTATTACATAGTGTTATAACAGTTTTATATAATACCCAGCTGCTAAAGAAATGCGTCCACGGCCAAGCTCAAAATCTCAACGTGTCATACAACAATTCGCTATGGAAAATTGTTCCAAAAAGAATTTTGCAAAGTCTGGCACATTACGTTTGAGCGCATACGAGTCTGTGGGAACATTCTACATGTGTCAAATTATTCAATGGAAAGTCGCTAGGCTTAAAACCCACTCAACATTGTACAGGTTGTCCCATTTTGCTTGTCCTTGCAGGGTATCTCAGTTATTAGCAAAGATACAGAGATGCGGTTTTCGCGAACGTTGGCTACTTTTTTGTGAAACGAAAGATGACACAAACATAATTACTCTAGCTCTTCTCATTTTTGAGATACAGGGCGTTTTTGAAAAAGTTGCATTTTGAGACAGCCCCCGTATCTCAACTATACGATAACTTATAGAAAAAGTGAAAAGTGTTCTTTATATAATTTTTTCCGTAGAATGCAGTGCTGTTTTCAGAATGAGTATACGGGGTCAGGTCAAAAGTTATCGGGATCAACTTCATTTTTTAAATGGGACACCCTGTCTATTTTCTCATAATTAAATTTCTCTTGTTCTAAGCACTTCAAATATATATAACAATTATCACTTATTTTGATAAATAGCGTGGTATTTTGTATTATTAACTGAATTTCTTAGTAGGCTTTGAATTCGTAATCTTCTATTGTTTTTTTTGTGCCTAATATAGAAAACCATCATTATGTAATTATATGTCATTGAAGAAGATACAAATTTCGGCAAAATAATTTATTTTATTTCCAGAATTGTTGATTTGAAACTCATATAAATATTGGATGTATTTATTTATAAATTTAGAGACAAACGAAAATAAGAAGAATTAAAATTTTATAAATATTGCTCAATTTGCTGACCATTATGGTCAAGACAAATCCTACATCTCCGAAGAATTTCTTGAATGGATCTTAATAAAAATAGGGTCTTAAACGTAGTTCTTCAAAGGCTTCTCTTGTAGCATTCATCAAAGCTTCTTGAGTTTCATACCGTCTTTGATGAATTTTATTTTAAGGTAGCCCCACAAAAAAATCTAAAATTGATAGGTCTGGGGACCTTGCTGGCCAATTAACTGGTCCATTGTTACCAATCCAATGGTTTTGAAACATTGTATTGAGGTAATCTCTTACTAGTCTTGCATTGTGGCAAGGTGCCCAGTCTTGCTGAAAATAAACCTTTCTTAACTGGGCTAACGGAATATCATCAATCAATTCTGGAAGGCAAATGTCCAAAATTTCCAAATATCCTTGATGGTTCAAATTGCCTTCAAACATGTAAAATGTTAATCTGCCTCCTAAAATGAAACAGGACACATTGAACCCAAACCTGCCTTGCTGCTGACGGATCACGGTAACATGCCGATTTTCGTTAGACCAGAAACGATTCGTTGCACGATTGTAAATTCCGGCGGAGCTTATATGGCTTTCATCCGACCATATAACTAAACGACCAAAATTACCATTTTCTTCACTTTTCTGAATATACCATCTACAGAAATCGATACGCAATTGAGCATCACCCGGATGCAAGTGGTGGATGACTTGAGGTATATATGGTTTATAATGGCATTTTTTAAATATTTTTGAAGTGCCCACCGATTCTTCTATTTTTCTGCAAGACGTATAATTTTCGTTAACAGTGACCTCTGCAAGGACATTTATTTCATTATTTTCTTCGTTTTCTTTTCTATATGTTTTGGCGCGTGGCCTTTCAAACGATCCGTGATTTTCCAAATTTTGTTTTAACCTAATGAATGTTTTTTTACACGGTTGCCTTCTTTCCGGAAATCTATAATATTCACATTTTATTTAACTCAAATGATGACTAACATTCCAGTAAATATAAATACCTTTCAAAATATATTTCCTTCGCTTGCTCTGCATTAAAATTTGTTTGGTAATAAACCCCAATCATATCTAATTTCTCATAGTTCTCGTACCCTAAATTATTCGCGATGGTTTGAAACTTTGTAAAAATTCAAAATAACGAAAAGAATATTGAAAACTTTACTAACAATAAGGATCTCAACAATCAACAAATTTGCAAATATTGACAAATGTCAAAAAATGAAGTTGCCATGGTAAAACAATTGCAGTACCAAAGGCCACTAACAAATCCAGTTAATAATTTGAAATACTGCGCTATTTGTATAAAAATGATGAATGCTATACATATTTGAAATGCTTAGAACAAGAGAAATTTAATTATGAGAAAATAGACAGGGTGTCCCATTTAAAAAATGAAGTTGATCCCGATAACTTTTGACCTGACCCCGTATACTCATTCTGAAAACAGCACTGTATTCTACGGAAAAATTATATAAAGAACACTTTTCACTTTTTCTATAAGTTATCGTATAGCTGAGATACGGGGGCTGTCTCAAAATGCAACTTTTTCAAAAACGCCCTGTATCTCAAAAATGAGAAGAGCTAGAGTAATTATGTTTGTGTCATCTTTCGTTTCACAAAAAAGTAGCCAACGTTCGCGAAAACCGCATCTCTGTATCTTTGCTAATAACTGAGATACCCTGCGAGGACAACCAAAATGGGACAACCTGTACAGGGATATTCATTATAAATTACCCAATGGATATTTTTCTTATTATAGCAGATAGATGTATACATTAATTGTAAAAGTTGTAGGATGGACAGTAAATCATCTTGATTTATCACGAAAAACACAGTGGCGTACTATAGCTAAGGGGTATAAAAAATAATTCAATTTTTTTAAATAGAACACCCTGTATACCTTTACCTTCGTAAAGCCCATATTTTTCTGAATTAAAAAATATACCACATGATACCCCCACGTTTAACTGTTGTTGAGTTATTTAACATTTAAAATGGTGGTTATGATATGAGTTATAACTTATAACTCAAAAAATGTTCAAAATATAGGTGTAAAATGGCGTGTTTCTGCAATCATAAAAATGAAAGCGCGCTGAAAATAACAAAAATAATATTTCATGGTTGACTTTGGTTGTAATAATTTTTCAAAAGGCAAGTAAGTATATCATAACGACCATTTTAAATGTTAAATAACTTAACAACGGTTAAACGTGGGGGTATCATGTGGTATAATGGTAAAATAAAATTGAATTATTTTTTATACCCCTTAGTTATAGTACGCCACTGTGTTTTTCGTGATACATTAAGATGATTTACTGTCCATCCTACAACTTTTACATTTAATGTATACATCTATCTGCTATAATAACAAAAATATCCATTCGGTAATTTATAATGAATATCCCTGTAGAACTGCACTAAAAAAAATGGATAGTAACAGCTCAGGGTATACATTAAAGAAAGAATCCAAGGAAATGAGACAGGCCAAAACTAAAGCGCGAAGAAAATTAGAAGAACTAAACTTTGTTGACGACAACGCGTATGAGGGTGGCGGTCACTTAACTATGAACTAGCTATACATTTTTTAATATTTTTTTTATCACTTCCATTGCTCAGAAAAAAGTGCGAATGGTCTTAAAATGTTTCTAAATTATTGTGGTTTTAATAAAAAATAAAATCGGAACATCCATTTATTTTTCATTTTAAAGCTCTACAATGCATAAAATAGACATGTTCTTTCATTGCGAAATGCGCATACGCTAAGGGTAAGTAGGGGACATACTTCTACTCAGATTTAGATTCTTTATATTTATGTTATACTGGGTTATTTATACATTTTGCTCAACTCTTTAGTTCTTGATAACTTATGAACCACACCGTAACGTTTGTCGTTTTTACTACATATATTCTTGGTCCTATTAACGTATAACTAAAAATTGGAATCCAGATCTGGACTAAAAAATTCACAAATTCTATTCACTTCAAAACAACGCCCTGTATGCCAGAATTTTTAAAATTTGTGTAAGAACAGAAAAAATTAAGTTACTTAAAGTTCTTCGACATTTCCGCATGCAATTTGAGTCAAATCTAAATATTCAACAAGCAAAAAAAATTTTCCCGCTAAATTTTCGAGTTGTAATCAATAAAATTAGTAACCCTTCTATTATTCCTTAGGTTGTGGGTTATAATTTTAGTACGGAGCGTATCTGGAACAAAACACACATCAGTGTCTAACTTTCAAACGCCCTGTATGTGTAACAAAATTTTGCTGCCGTTTGTTAAATGTGTTAAATTTTAGACAAAAAGAAAAAGAGAACATTCACACCTCGAAAAAAGGTCAAATTTTGTTTAAAAAACTCAACGCGGCAATGATTATTTAAGATTTATGCATTTTGTATTAAAAGAGACTAGACTAGAAACCAGAAATGTGTAAAACTTCAAGGTACAACCCAACAAAAATAAAAACCAATTAATTATTGTTAATAATTGCTTAAAGTAATGGTTTGGTCATACATTCCTATGCTCTTTTAGTAATTCATCGAATTGATCTTCTGATCAGAGAATACTTCTTAACATTCTCTCCCAAACACGGTTTTCATTAAGATGGTGATGGTGGTAATGTCTTAATTTTAAAAGTGAAAATTTGAGCTGTCGCCTTTTGTTTTATCACAATTCTGTCACAGCACACAAAAATGGAAGAGAATCTTGCTTTTACGCACCTTGAAATACGTGAAATTGCTAAATACGGTCGCGAATTTGCTCACATCAAAATTTTCCACTTGACACGTCCTGTTTTTGCCACATTTTGTAAGAGTGACTGCATGACATAATTCCGGATCAAGCTTTGCCAACCTGAAAATTTTCATAAAATGTTCCGTGAATTAATGGCTATAATAACATCGGAGAAAGAATCAAAATGGAAGCAAATTACAAAATAACTTTTTTCTGTGACGGAAAAACTTTGACATTTAGTCTCTTTTGGCAGGTACCAAAATGTCACTTTTACTAGAATTACTTCTTTCCCGGGAAAAAATAAGTACTTTTTTCCCGGGTACGTATACATACTACAAATAAATATAAACACAACATTTATTTTAAAAACGAAAGTTACATTTTCTTAACATTGAAAGTACAGTTGAAAAACGTGCATTGCATGACAGTTTTTTTCAAAGGACGATTTGAAACTTCTGCTACATTAGAAAATTCTTCAGCAGAAATAACATTTTCAGTCACGGATGCCACTGCTCTGGATGTACTTGGCCGGATATTTGGTGTTACTTTAGCTGATGCATTGTAAGACGTTTGTTAGCAATTTCTGTTCTTCGCGCTATCGAGTCTTCAACATACCCTTCTGCGACCATTGAAGACTTCCAACTGCCGTGTTTTTTAAATGTTAACTGACGACTTACGAAATGCACGACCCGTGTATAAGTTAGCATTTTCTAATCCAGGAAAATTGGCCACTATTTGAGGTACTTTATAAAACTGATTTTTACCCACAACCTGATTAATACATATTCCACTGCGGTATCCATAAAAAAGACGGCGATCTTTTACTGCTGGTGGTCTAAGGGCTATGTACATTTTGTAAAATTTAACATATTCTTCAGTGATTACAAATCTCCTACTTACTTAAATCATTTTTCGTTTGACTAATTTTTACTACTAGTAAATTTCCCGATTCTTCTATGTCATCTACAGTTATCTGGCTTCTTTCACAAATTCGACAAGCTCCCGAAATTAACAATACTATAATAACCTTAGTTATTAAATAAACTTCTTCAGGAGCATTATATAAAAAATCTTTAATTTGGTACGTACTCGTGGAATCTTAGATTTCTTGGGCTTGTAACTTTTCCATTTTGCTTTAGCAATATGATTAACTTGACATATATTGAATATTCACATTATTATTACTTCTAATCATTGAATAAGTCGACCACACTGTTGATGGCTTTTGTTTATGCGCCAATACAGTAAAATACGCCACTGTTTCCGAAAAAGAACTGCATTTTTTTTTCAATTTTCATTTCATAAATTTTGCATGTGCGTTTTCGTAAATTTTTGGAGATTTACTTGACAATAGTTTTAATGATGCTTGTTTTGCCGCTTCTATTAATTCCGGTGGAGTAAAACAAAACTCAGAATCGGGATCGCTGTCCATTATTTTACTCATTAAAACTAGAATAACTTTCTGAAAAACTAAATTAGTAAATATTTTTATTAGAAAACTAACGTGACAGTTATTTACTTATTTGATTATGTTTCGTTACCAGCCTACTAATTTAAAATCCAAATTCCATATTAACCAATTTTACGAATTTAGTGTACCGGTAAATGTTTTTCAATATAATTACATCGGTGTTTTCCCGTCACAGAAAAAAAATGTATTATACACATGAAAAGGCAAGATTTTTGCTCTCGGTGTAATCGTCAATTGACAAACAAACACCTCGATCTAAAATCTATTACTTTTTTCCATTTTATAATAAATATCTATTATTTTGCTTTAAATTTTTACCTCGAATTTTCGAAATACTTTGATTTAATTCAAAGTAATGGGCTAAGTCATTTAAGATAACCCAATTTTTTCTGTACACATACAAATATTCAAAATTCTGATATACAGGGTGTTGTTTCGAAGTGAATCACATTTCTTAATTTTTTAGTGGATTCCAATTTTTATTTACGCGCTATTTCTCGACGAAAAATTAATATAGCGAATATTAAAAAAATAGTTCAGTGTGGTTCGTAAGTAATGAAGGACTAAAAAATTGAGCAAAATAAAGAACCCGATGCCCATTAAATAGAGGTTCTTCTTCTTCTAATATTAAGCATATTTCCAAATTAAACAACCTCTATATGCAAAAACTCTGCAGCTAGAATTTAAATCAGTTATTGCAGTTTAGGGTTAAAAAAAAATATCATATAATTACGAAACTCTTCGCTTATGCTATGGTAACATACACAGTGAAATTTTTTTTGACATGTGACTTGCTTTGGTGCGCATCATTACTTCACACTTTCTGTTGTTATCGAAACGTAACGTTTAGTTTTGATTGCTCCATATTTTTGTATCTATGTGTCGCCTGGAAATGTGTAGGTGTGTAATGAATGTATTATACTTTAAATCTGTTTAAGTATACATTCGCTGAAGTACAAATTATTATAATTAGTAGATTTTTATAAACAAAAGTGCAAACATAACGTTGTTTAAATAATCATGATAGTCTGACACAAGCAACTTTAAAAAAGACTTATGGTGAAAGAATTTAATTATGATGAGACACTTTTATTATTTTTACTTTATATTATAAATCTGTTAGTAATAAACACAGAAAGTCGACAACATCTAGTACTACTTACCTAATATTATGTACAATGTAATTGAAGTATTACAACTAGTTACTAAATATAACTTGTCTTTAAACATTTTTCTTTTATTGCACTTTTTTTTCACATACTTAAAATCACCCACACGTCAATTTTTTTAATGTATTTTAAGGTGTTTTAAATTATGTATATAGTAACACACTAACATGATATTGCAAAGAAAGTAAATACACGTCTTGAAAGTCTCCCTGCCATAACGTTCCCCACCGACCAGGTAACTATATCGTACAATGTCAAGTATAATTCGATCTAAAGATGTTGCCTTGATAAGGTCATAAGATGTAACAATGTCTTCGTGTGGAATAAGTGAAAGTTCCGAATTATTTTCGGTTTGGGAGTATTATTAACTATAGGAAGTGTTGTATCCATTGTGTATAACAGTTTTTACTTTTTTTTCTGTTTAATAACGTGATTAGTTTTAATAAATATTATAATAACAAAAGATTTTTTGTTGGGAAATTTATACAGAGCACTATTAGTACTATGCCGTTAACTCCTACTTTTCATTGAATTTTCGAGAAATAGAGAGGTTGACAAAAACATTTAATTTGTATTCTGTTATGCATAATAATAATAAATTAGTGTGTTACTGACACAAATTCCATGTCTCAGAACAAATATTTGAGTAAACGAAAAAGCTTGATAATTTTCTAAATGTGAAAGATTAAGATGAGGTTTTAATTAAATTAAATTAAAATGGATTAAATTGGAGTGCAAATTAAATGCAACTTAAAGTAAAATAAATTGATTTTCTGAAATTAAAACAAAATGTCTCATTTTCATAAATCTAAAATTTCCACAATCGATCCTGCGACTCAATTGCATATACAGTGTAATTAATTTCGTTGTTAAATCCAACAATCCGGTTAGGCTTTGCAATTAAAGATTTTTTTACATTCATCATGATTAGTTGTGTATTTTTGACAATTTTGTTACAGAAACATAAACTTTTTATCATAATGTAATGTAATAAGACGTTTCAAATTTTTTCTCGACATGATTGATCAAGACAAACAAAAATGTCAACTTGGTCGCATTTGTAATTTTCCTATCGCAAAGAACAAACTGAGCGGAAGTAGTGCTTGGATAAAAAAAAAATGTTTTGTGTTCATATTACCTTTGGTGACTAATAACACACGGTTTTTGTCAACTCAGAATCTTCAGAAATGATTTTAGATACCTCTAATAGTAGATTATTATGTAAGTGTAAGTTGATCATTATTGAGCTCAAGTTTTGCAAAATTGAGCGAAATATTGATCAACGCACACGTCGAACGCAATATACTATTCTATCTTCAAGTCTCAAATATGTATTCTTCGGAGTGAAGACTGATGACAAGTGTGCGTAATTCTGACATATTGTTTCTATCAAAATCATATTGTTCTAGCCCCATTATTAGTTTCATTATTACGTCGAAATGAATAATGGCGCAAGGCGTATGTGATTTGAAATACACAAATAAAAGACCTACCGACATTGACAGTAATAATGATAATTTTATTAGTCTCTTGAAGATAAAAGTAAACTGCTGGCCACTCGAACTTACACATAGTGATTTTTAGGCAAAATTTAAAGTTAAATATTTTCAATAGGAATGCAAATTTTTGAACGCGGCTTGCAAATTTTAAGAGCTAGTTTTTTTCGGATTAAGCTGCATGACGTATATTTATCGTAGGACCATAGGTTTACTATATATGGGGTGATCAATGAAGTCATGCAAAAAATCAAAAACTTTGTATGAGTGAAATTTCCGCAAAAAATTTTTTTTGGTGGTTGCAATATGGTTCGTTACTAAGGTAACATCAATATCTCTAGACGTTTTTGTCAGTTTTTGGATTAAGGCCCTTAGGCCTTGCACACACTACTCAACATAAAATTTGGGTAGCAAAGTTTTTAAAATGCTATAACTTGACATTGTATTGACGGTTCTCGATAATTTTTGGGGATTTGGAATCCTTGTTTCACGTAGATTTTCTATGGTCTAAGCATTTTATTTGAGGGTTGAAATTTACACATTATACCGGGTCGATAATAAACAAAAACGTAGCGACAAGAACAACTTTATTACATTATATTCTAAAATATACAAGAATGGTTAACAACGGCCAAAAGTCAATTCTAAAAAAATTATAATTCTGAACCTAATTTAAAGGTTTCTGCAATACCTAAAAAAACACGGTGTATACTGTAATAACAAAGATTAGGTATGTATGGATAGGGATACCTAGTGGTAATTGGTATTGGTAATTTTTAATAAATAAAAATAAATTAGCCTGAAAAACATAAATTGTCTGTCCATTAATTTTTGTTTTCAATCCACTGCGTCAAAGATGGGATTTGTAAGCTTGCGTTTTCGGACTGAACAGTGAAAAGAACATTGAATAAAAACAACTTGAGGTGAGAATTTATTTTTACAAAAACTTAAATAATGTCGTACCCTACGTTTTTGTTTATTATCGACCCGATATAATGTGTAAATTTCAACCCTCAAATAATATGCTTAAACCATAGAAAATCTACGTGAAACAAGGATTCCAAATCGGCAAAAATCATCAAGAACCGTCAATGCGATGTCAAGTTATAGCATTTAAAAATTTTGATACCCAAATTTTATGTTGAGTAGTGTGTGCAAGGCCTAAGGGCCTTAATTAAAACTGACAAAACGTCTAGAGATATTGATGTTACCTTAGTAACGAACCATATTACAACGACCAAAAAAATTTTTTGCGGAAATTTCACTCATACAAACTTTTTGATTTTTTGCATGACTTCATTGATCACCCCGTATATAATAAACCTATGGTCCTACGATAAATATACATCATGGAGCTTATTCCGAAAAAAATTAGCTCTTAAAATTTGCAAGCCTCGTTCAAAATTTGCATTCCTATTGAAAATATTTAACTTTAAATTTTGCCTAAAAATCACTATGTGTAAGTTCGAGTAGCCAGCAGCTTATTTTGTTGGGTGTATGTTAATTAAATTTGTATTGTAAAAGCAATGATATTTTTACATTGGTAGAAAATGTGTAGTACTAACTTGGGAATATGTAAATGATAGGTTGATTTCAGGCTATTCTATGTAGTTTTTACTTCTATAGCGGGACGATAATTCCACGAAAAAACCGATCCACGTCATAAATTTATTTAGCTAGTTCCAACAAATTATTTATGCTACTATTTCATATGTCCCCATGACTCAAAGGAGATAGAAACAATCTAGAACGTTGGCACTACTTACATAAATTAATGACGAGCAACTTGAACTTGCATGAAATTTCCTTTGTTTGTGGTTTATTTGTCTTTTGATAGAGACCATGAGAATTATCTAACTATGTACGTGTCAATCAATAATCATTACGAATCTTTAAAATTGTACATTGGAAAATGTTGCTTTACGGGCCAATCAAATTTTTTTTTCTGTTAACAATTGTATAGACGAGTTACACTGTTGAGAAGCTCAATAAAGCTCCGCTAATCCGGATCAATTGTAAACGGCTCAATTTATTATAACTAACAATATACAGTTGTATTAAAAAAAAGGATACAAGTATTAGAAAGAGACAGTCTAGAACGTTGACACTACTTACATAAATTAATGACGTGCAACTTGAGCTTACATTAAATTTCCTTTGTTTGTAGTTTCTTTGTCTTTCGATAGAGACCATGAGAATTATCTAACAATGTACGTGTCAATAATCATTGCGAACCTTTAAAATTGTAAACGTTAAACGTTGTTTTAAATCAAATTAGATTTTTCTTTTATTGCACTTTTTTTCACATACTTAAAATCACCCACACGTCAATTTTTTTATGTATTTTAAGGTGTTTTAAATTATGTATATAGTAACACACTAACATGATATTGCAAAGAAAGTAAAATACACGTCTTGAAAGTCTCCCTGCCATAACGGTCCCCACCGATCAGGTAACTATATCGTACAATGTCAAGTATAATTTGATCTAAAGATGTTGCCTTGATAAGGTCATAAGATGTAACAATGTCTTCGTGTGGAATAAGTGAAAGTTCAATTATTTTCGGTTTGGGAGTATTATTAACTATAGGAAGTGTTGTATCCATTGTATATAACAGTTTTACTTTTTTTCTGTTTAATAACGTGATTAGTTTTAATAAATATTATAATAACAAAAGATTTTTGTTGGGAAATTTATACAGAGCACTATTAGTACTATGCCGTTAACTCCTACTTTTCATTGAATTTTCGAGAAATAGAGAGGTTGACAAAACATTTAATTTGTATTCTGTTATGCATAATAATAATAAATTAGTGTGTTACTGACACAAATTCCATGTCTCAGAACAAATATTTGAGTAAACGCAAAAGCTTGATAATTTTCTAAATGTGAAAGGTTAAGATGAGGTTTTAATTAAATTAAATTAAAATGGATTAAATTGGAGTGCAAATTAAATGCAACTTAAAGTAAAATAAATTGATTTTCTGAAATTAAAAAAATGTCTCATTTTCATAAATCTAAAATTTCCACAATCGATCCTGCGACTCAATTGCATATACAGTGTAATTAATTTCGTTGTTAAATCCAACAATCCGGTTAGGCTTTGCAATTAAAGATTTTTTACATTCATCATGATTAGTTGTGTATTTTTGACAATTTTGTTACAGAAACATAAACTTTTTGTCATAATGTAATGTAATAAGACGTTTCAAATTTTTTCTCACATGATTGATCAAGACAAACAAAAATGTCAACTTGGTCGCATTTGTAATTTTCCAATCGCAAAGAGCAAACTGAGCGGAAGTAGTGCTTGGATTAAAAAAAAATGTTTTGTGTTCATATTACCTTTGGTGACTAATAACACACGGTTTTTGTCAACTCAGAATCTTCAGAAATGATTTTAGATACCTCTAATAGTAGATTATTATGTAAGTGTAAGTTGATCATTATTGAGCTCAAGTTTTAAAAATTGAGAGAAATATTGATCAACGCACGTCGAACGCAATATACTATTCTATCTTCAAGTCTCAAATAAGTATCCTTCAGTGAAGACTGATGACAAGTGTGCGTAATTCTGACATATTGTTTCTATCAAAATCATATTCTTCTAGCCCATTATTAATTTCATTATTACGTCGAAATGAATAATGGCGCAAGGCTATGTGATTTGAAATACACAAAAAGACCTACCGACATTGACAGTAATAATGATAATTTTATTAGTCTCTCGAAGATAAAAGTAAACTGCTGGCCACTCGAACTTACACATAGTGATTTTTAGGCAAAATTTAAAGTTAAATATTTTCAATAGGAATGCAAATTTTTGAACGCGGCTTGCAAATTTTAAGAGCTAGTTTTTTCCGGATTAAGCTGCATGACGTATATTTATCGTAGGACCATAGGTTTATTATATGTGGGGTGATCAATGAAGTCATGCAAAAATCAAAACTTTGTATGAGTGAAATTTCCGCAAAAATTTTTTGGTGGTTGCAATATGGTTCGTTACTAAGGTAACATCAATATCTCTAGACGCTTTTGTCAGTTTTGGATTAAGGCCCTTAGGCCTTGCACACACTACTCAACATAAAATTTGGGTAGCAAATTTTTTAAAATGCTATAACTTGACATTGTATTGACGGTTCTCGATAATTTTTGGGATTTGGAATCCTTGTTTCACGTAGATTTTCTATGGTCTAAGCATTTTATTTGAGGTTGAAATTTACAATTATACCGGGTCGATAATAAACAAAACGTAGCGACAAGAACAACTTTATTACATTATATTCTAAAATATACAAGAATGGTTAACAACGGCCAAAAGTCAATTCTAAAAAAATTATAATTCTGAACCTAATTTAAAGGTTTCTGCAATACCTAAAAAAACACGGTGTATACTGTAATAACAAAGATTAGGTATGTATGGATAGGGATACCTAGTGGTAATTGGTATTGGTAATTTTAATAAATAAAATAAATTAGCCTGAAAAACATAAATTGTCTGTCCATTAATTTTTGTTTTCAATCCGCTGCGTCAAAGATGGGATTTGCAAGCTTGCGTTTTCGGACTGAACAGTGAAAAGAACATTAAATAAAAACAACTTGAGGTGAGAATTTATTTTTACAAAAACTTAAATAATGCCGTACCCTACGTTTTTGTTTATTATCGATCCGGTATAATGTGTAAATTTCAACCCTCAAATAATATGCTTAGACCATAGAAAATCTACGCGAAACAAGGATTCCAAATCGGCAAAAATCATCAAGAACCGTCAATGCAATGTCAAGTTATAGCATTTTAAAAATTTTGATACCCAAATTTTATGTTGAGTAGTGTGTGCAAGGCCTAAGGGCCTTAATTCAAAAACTGACAAAAACGTCTAGAGATATTGATGTTACCTTAGTAACGAACCATATTACAACGACCAAAAAAATTTTTTGCGGAAATTTCACTCATACAAACTTTTTGATTTTTTGCATGACTTCATTGATCACCCCGTATATAATAAACCTATGGTCCTACGATAAATATACATCATGGAGCTTATTCCGAAAAAAATTAGCTCTTAAAATTTGCAAGCCTCGTTCAAAAATTTGCATTCCTATTGAAAATATTTAACTTTAAATTTTGCCTAAAAATCACTATGTGTAAGTTCGAGTAGCCAGCAGCTTATTTTGTTGGGTGTATGTTAATTAAATTTGTATTGTAAAAGCAATGATATTTTTACATTGGTAGAAAATGTGTAGTACCTACTTGGGAATATGTAAATGATAGGTTGATTTCGGGCTATTCTATGTAGTTTTTACTTCTATAGCGGGACGATAATTCCACGAAAAAAACCGATCCACGTCATAAATTTATTTAGCTAGTTCCAACAAATTATTTATGCTACTATTTCATATGTCCCCGTGACTCAAAAGGAGATAGAAACAATCTAGAACGTTGGCACTACTTACATAAATTAATGACGAGCAACTTGAACTTGCATGAAATTTCCTTTGTTTGTGGTTTATTTGTCTTTTGATAGAGACCATGAGAATTATCTAACTATGTACGTGTCAATCAATAATCATTACGAATCTTTAAAATGTACATTGGAAAACGTTGCTTTTTAATCAAATTAGATTTTTTCTGCTAATAATTGTATAGACGAGTTACACTATTGAGAAGCTCAGTAAAGCTCCGCTAATCCGGATCAATTGTAACCGGCTCAATTTATTATAACTAACAATATACAGTTGTATTAAAAAAAAGGATACAAGTATTACAAAGAGACAATCTAGAACGTTGGCACTACTTACATAAATTAATGACGTGCAACTTGAACTTACATTAAATTTCCTTTGTTTGTGGTTTCTTTGTCTCTCGATAGAGATCATGAGAATTATCTAACAATGTACGTGTCAATAATCATTGCGAACCTTTAAAATTGTAAACGTTAAACGTTGCTTTACGGGCCAATCAAATTAGATTTTTTTCTGTTAATAATTGTATAGACGAGTTACACTGTTGAGAAGCACAGTAAAGCTCCGCTAATCCGGATCAATTGTAACCTGCTTAATTTATTATAACTAATAGTATACAGTTGTATTAAAAACAGGATACAAGTATTAGAAAGAGACCTAACTGTCATCCTATCTGCGTAAAACCCGCTGGTGTAAATGAGAGTTTAATTTAGACCATCGTATATGTCATTGGCTGTCAAAGGTGCATCTCGTAGACGTGGGAGTTATTTTTATTTACCCAAAACAGACCCATTGAAGCCGCTTCAAGTGAATTAGACTAAATAAAATGATAGAACCAGATGGTCTCATTACCAAATAGTAAATTTTATTTGTAATAGTCCTATATTCTAATTGTTCTTGTTATTTTTTATTAAACTATTGAATGTAAATAACTGAATAAATACTTTCGTTTATCTGCCACTCACCGTCAGTGATTTTCACTTTTGACAACCTCTGACATTTGATAACCTTCAGCTCCAATAATCACGGCCGGTTTTTCGCAAATAGGATGACCTTAACGTCTCTTTCTAAGATTTCAACTCTTTTTTAATACAACTGTACACATTTTCAAGGAAAACTAATAAACACTAAACCTATTAAGATACTTGTTACCAATATATATTATACATTAAATTTAAACAAACCCAAAATTTGTGTAGAAGTTCTAATAGTTTTGTTTGACGAATGCACCCTTGTTTAGCCCCATTGCTGTTTAATTTGACAGTGGTAAATGGCCTTCATCTACAACCCATTCATTAAATTCAGATGTTATAGGTTGGTGATTCTCAGCGTTAATTTGCTGCAACATGTTTCCCATTTTAGCAAATTCTATCTTCACCCAGTGACAGTGATCTCTTTGAGAATCGACAATGGAATGTTGTCGTCTGAATCCTTTCACTTTCTGAATTTGTTGCGATATCAGCGGGATTATTATTACTTGCATAACAAAGTATATTTTTCCAACATTTTTCAGGCGACAGTTTATCCCAGTAATTGGGCAGGAAACACACGGCATTGTTTAAAATGATCTTCTTAAGAACCCTTTCAATGTCATTTGCATCCAAAGATAGAACGTGGACCTAAAGACTCTTTCGAGAATACATTTTGGTTAAGCGTGTCGCATTTTGGTAATAGATTAAATAAGTGCAGTGCAATTAGGTGGTAGAAACATGGTTATAATTTGACCATCATCGCTTGTTAATTGCGTTTCCGATGCATGGCTAGGAGCATTGTCGACTAATAAAATTGCTGTTCCATTGAGGTTATTGTCTCCCTTGAAATTTTCTCACTTATACGACAAACGACTCGTGAAACCATTTTACGAATAAAGTAGAAGAAGAAGGTGTTTTTGTCAACTGGAAAGCTAACCCAAAGGAATTAAAGTATAGAACGTAATATTTTGAAGTCCGATAATATATTCAAGGCTGTGTGGACTAAAATTAGACGACAATCCGGTAGAAATAAAGCTGCGGTAAGTAAATATTAACGATCCAATATCAGATCCCAAAGAAGTGGCAACACATTAACTAATTACAAACTTCCTGACAACACTACATTATCTAAATATTTTTCTTTACACCTACAACTTCTCACGAAATACTTCAAATTATCAATAGTATGAAAACTATAATTAAAGCCATTAAATGATTTGTTAATAATTATAACATTAATTTAAAACAGATACTATTATTAATAAAGACAGCCCTTGTGCACTGAAGGAATGAAGGATGGTATGAAGTTAAGGTATGCATGGTAAAGAATTTGAAATTGCGAATGTAATGTACGAAAGACACCTTGATATTCTGTGTGTATCGGAGACAAAGCGCAAAGGAAAGGATGCTGTGGAGATGGAGGATGGCAGCCTGGCACTATGGTCAGGAGTTGAGACGGAAAAGATGTGAATGGAGAAAGAGACCAGGAGCGTGAGAACTTCTGGAATGAAGTAGAGAACGTGTTGAACGTATGTAAGCCAAACGAAAGAGTAATTGTATTCGGGGATATGAACGGATGGGTGGGTGTACACAGAGAACATAGTGAACGCGTTCTAGGAAAGTTCGGAGACCAAAGAACCAATGAGAACGGTGAACACCTGCTGAACATCTGTGTGGAGAGAAGCCTGTTTGTATCCAATACGTGGTTTAAACATAAAAATGTGCATATGTATACATGGCAAAGAGGTGAATCTAAAAGTATGATAGACTTGATAGTGTATGATGAACGGCTTAGAAACCTGGTGAAAGACACAAAAGTAATGCGCGGAGCGAGTGTGGATCGGACCACTTTTGGTTGTATCGAGATGTGTTTAGGGCAAAAGTGGGTGTGGAGAAGGAAAGCAAACGTAGTGCGAACGTCCAGAATTAGGGTTGACAAACTAGTGGATAATGGTGCGAGAATGAAATACGAGATGCTGTGAATAAAGAGTTGAATGTGAATGAAACAGTGTGGAACGAACAAATAAAAGACACTGACGTTGAAAGTGCATGGATAAGCTTGAAAAACTCTGTTGTCAATTGTGCCGTGCGAATATGTGGAAGAGTGATTGTAGGTACAGAAAAAATGTGCTTGGTGGAATGAGTCGGTAAAAAGGCAGTAAGTAAGAAAAAGATGCGTACATGGCAATGATTGCTGCAAAAATGAGACTGAGAAGAAACGATTGTATGAGGTGTACAGATTAAGAAACAAAGAAGCGAAGGAGGCAGTGAGAATAAGTAAAGAGGAAGTGATGGCTGTGAAGGAGAGAAAATGCAGAATGATTTTGAGGGAAACAAAAACTCTTCTGGAAATGGGTCAAAATACAAAACGTGGCCCAAAACAGAACGCTGCAGGAGTGATGAATGATAGAAAGGAAATAGTATGCGACGATTGTGAAGTGAGGAAATGCTGGCAAGAATATTTCGGAAAGCCATACAGTAGTGAGGAAAGTAAGGCTGAAGGGTTAAATAAGGAGAATATAGAAGAAATGATGAATGAAACTGAGAAGGATATTGGAATAAATGAGGTAGAGAAAACGGTAGGAAGGTTGAAAAACGGCAAGGGAGCAGGCGTAGATGAAATCACTGGTGAAATGCTCAAGTATGGTGGTGCAAAGCTTATACGAAGATTGCGTGAATTATTCAATGTATGCCTTATGTGTGGAAAAGTGCCGAGTGATTGGAAGAGCGCGATCATTGTACCATTGTATAAGGGTAAGGGGAACAAGAGTGATTGTAAGAACTACAGAGGAATAAGCTTGCTCAGCGTACCTGGTAAAGTTTTTGGAAGAATACTGATTGATAGAGTACGAGAAACTACACAATCTAAGATGTGGGATGTGCAAGGTGGCTTCATGCCAGGGAGAGGATGTGTCGATCAGATGGTTGCTCTCCAGCAGGTGATCGAAAAGTGTTTAAAGGTAAAAGGAAGTTGTACTGTGCGTTTGTAGATCTGGAGAAAGCATATGACAGAGTGAATAGAGAGAAGATGTGGGAAATATTAAATGAATATGGCGTAAATAAAGGTCTAATAAATGGAATAAGGGCAGTATACAACGGTAGTCGGGCATGTGTTAGGGTGAGAGGAGGTGTGAGTGAATACTTTAATATTGAGCAAGGAGTGCGACAAGGCTGTGTGATGTCACCGTGTTTGTACAATATATACATGGATAAATGTCTTAGACAAGCATGTAACGATACAAATGGTGTAATGGTTGGTGACGTAAATGTACGACTCCTGGTGTATGCAGATGACACAGTCTTATTAAGTGACAGTGCGGATGAGTTGCAAACCGCTCTGAGGAAATTTGATACAGTCTGTGAGAGCATGGACCTAAAGGTAAACGTGAACAAAACTAAGATTGTGGTGTTCAATGGGGAAGGTGGAAAGGAGAGTAGAGTATCTACTCTGCAAGATGAAATTGTGGAGCAAGTGGACAAGCTGGTATATCTCGGTAGAATGTTTACTGCAGATGGTACAATTGAGAGCGAGATTGGACGAAGGGTCAATGCTGGAAGGAAAGTGATTGGAAGTATGTGGACGATAATGAGAAATGAAAGCATGAGTCTAGCTGCGAAACGAGCAATCTATAATGGCGTATTCGTCCCGTCAGTACTGTATGGAAGTGAGACATGGGTATGTCAAAAAAAGCACGAAAGAAAAATAAATGCCGTGGGTATGAGATTTCTGAGAAGCGCACGTGGTAAAACGAGACGGGACAAGAAAAAAATGAATGTATAATGACGGAGTGTGGTGAGGAAAAAACTATGATGGATAGATATAAAAGTTGTACATTACGTTGGTTTGGTCACATTGAGAGAATGAACAACGCAAGATTAACGAAACAAATATATGTGGGTGAGGTTAGGGGAAAGGCCGGGCCTGGTAGGCCGCGTAAAACTTGGCTGAATGTAGTAGAATCTATGATAAAGGAAAGAAAGATAAGGAGTTTTAAAAACAAAAGGGCATGCAGCGACTATGTATGAATCTTGCGGAAGCTAGGGAGGTATGCGGAGATAGGAAAGCATGGAGAAAGATTGTGAATGAAAAATAAATAAGAGGCAGGGATTGTTTTGCCTACCCCGCAAGGGAATGGCGTGAAGGTTAAGTAAGTAAGTAAGTAATAGTATACAGTTGTTTTAAAAAGAAGATACAAGTATTAGAAAGAGACCTAACTGTCATCCTATCTGCGTAAAACCCGCTGGTGTAAATGACAGTTTAATTTAGACCATCATATATGTCATAGGTTGTCAAAGGTGCATCTCATAGACGTAGGCGTTATTTTTATTTACCCAAAACAGACCCATTGAAGTGAATTAGACTAAATAAAATTATAGAATCAGATGGTCTCATTACCAAATACTAAATTTTATTTGTAATAGTCCTATATTCTAATTGTTCTTGTTATTTTTTTTATTAAACTATTGAATGTAAATAACTGAATAAATACTTTCGTTTATCTGCCACTCAACGTTAGTGATTTTCACTTTTGACAACCTCTGACATTTGATAACCTTCAGCTCCAATAATCACAGCCGGTTTTACGCAAAAGGATGACCTTAACGTCTCTTTCTAATATTTCAACTCTTTTTTTTAATACAACTGTACATATTTTCAAGGAAAACACTAAACCTATTAATATAATTGTTATAGTCTGTAAAAATAAAGATTTTCTATTTCGGCTTAGCGCTTTATTACTCTGAGACATTGGGAATATACAGCAGTTTCTTTCTAACGTTTGGGTTTCAGTAGAAACGTACGTAAGTGAAAGCGTAAACACAATGGAATTTTAATTCTATTCCAGAAGTTATAAAACGTTTTGAACGAGTTTTAATTTTAACTATGTTGCAAAGTTTTTTTTTGTGTGTGGGTGCAGAGGTTTATTACTTAATATAATTCATTTATTTTGAAATGTGCAACAACGAAATCATTAATTGGTAATTAAAAAGGAATTTATATGCATAAACCAGTTTTTATTGTTTACTAATAGTGACATTAATTGTACATGCAGAACATAACGTACATTCAAATATTATATAGGAATGCACTTATACCTAATGGGATAATTAGTAGAAAGTGATGAAAGTGGTAATCAATTCCTCATTATTTAATCTATAGGTGGCTATTTGCGTATTTAGGCCCGCAAAATAATAGATTGCCTCAAAATCTTTTTAAAAAACGAACTTCGAATACCGCCGTAACGAAAGTTTAAAAAAAATCTGGCCTTATCAAAAAGATAAAATTTGATAATTTCGAAATTTAATATCTGGAAAAGAATTTGAGATACCGGAATATTGAATTCAGTACCGAACTGAGTTGGTTGAAAACGTTTGGTAACTACTGGAATAGGATTACATTTCCATTGTCTCAGAGTAATAAAGCACTAAGCCGAAATAGAAAATCTTTATTTTTACAAACTATACTAATATATTATTATACATTAAATTTAAACCCAAAATTTGTGTAGAAATTCTAATAGTTTTGTTTGACGAATGCACCCTTGTTTAGCCTCCATTGCTGTTTAATTCGACAGTGGTAAATGGCCTTCATCTACAACCCATTCATTAAATTCAGATGTTATAGGTTGGTGATTCTCAGCGCTAATTTGCTGCAACATGTTTCCCATTTTAGCAAATTCTATCTTCACCCAGTGACAGTGGCCTCTCTTTGAGAATCGACAATGGAATGTTGTCGTCTGAATCCCTTTCACTTTCTGAATTGGTTGCGATATCAGCGAGATTATCATTACTTGCATAACAAAGTATGTTTTTCCAACATTTTTCAGGCGACAGTTTATCCCAGTAATTGACCAGGAAACACACGGCATTCTTTAAAATGATCTTCTTAAGAACCCTTTCAATGTCATTTGCATCCAAAGATAGAACGTGGACCTAAAGACTCTTTCGAGAATACATTTTGGTTAAGTGTGTCGCATTTTGGTAATAGATTAAATAAGTGCAGTGCAATTAGGTGGCAGAAACATGGTTATAATTTGACCATCATCGCTTGTTAATTGCGTTTCCGATGCATGGCCAGGGGCATTTTCGACTAATAAAATTGCTGTTTCATTGAGGTTATTGTCTCCCTTGAAATTTTCTCACTTATACGACAAACGACTCGTGAAACCATTTTACGAATAAAGTAGAAGAAGAAGGCGTTTTTTGTCAACTGGAAAGCTAACCCAATTCTTAAAGGCGCTGGGATTTCTTCCTTTCCAATGATCATCATTTTGACTTTATTGCTAAAAGGAATTGTATAGAACGTAATATTTTAAAGTCCAATAATATATTCAGGGCTGTGTGGACTAAAATTAGACGATAATCCGGTAGAAATAAAGCTGCGGTAAGTAAATATTAACGGTAATCCAATATCAGATCCCAAAGAAGTGGCAACACATTAACTAATTACAAACTTCCTGACAGCACTACATTATCTAAATATTTTTTCTTTACACCTACAACTTCTCACGAAATACTTCAAATTATCAATAGTATGAAAAATAGTAATAGTACGGGATTTGATGAAATCCCTGTTTGGATAATAAGAAAAACTTCAAATTTATTAGCTCCTCGTTTAAGCACTCTTTTTAATTGTTCACTATCAGAAGAATTAGTTCCAACGTGTCTGAAAATTTCAAAAGTAATATCACTATTTAAGAAAGGTAGTAAAGTTGAAATGCAAAATTACAGACCTATTTCTTTATCTAGCATATTTTTAAAAAGTCATGAAATAGTTATTTACAATCATCTAAAATCTTATATTTGGAGTATTAATTTGCTAAATGACCATCAACATGGTTTCTGTGCTGGTAAGTCAACAACCACAACTATATACGAATTTTTTAGTTATGTCTATTCTGGTATTAATAATAAAATCTCATGTGCTGCCCTTTTTTGTGATCTATCAAAGGCCTTTGACACTGTGGATATCAGACTTCTTTCATACAAGTTATAACAGTATGGAATCAGAGGTGTTCCGCTTGCTTGGTTTAATTCATATCTAAATCTACGCAAGCAATTTGTACAAATAAAAGACGTAAACACAAGAGTGGCGCAGGGGTCATTTTAGGTTCTTTATTCTTCAACATTTTTATTAACGACCTACCTTTGTACATTACTGATAACATAACCATGTATGCGGATGACACATTTGCGTTCTCATTCAAGGATCAAGAAGAACTTAACTGTAAATCTAGTTGTATTCTACATAACGTTCAAAAATGGTTCACAGCCAATTGTTTAAACATCAACGCTGATAAAACCAAATTTATTCTATTCAATAATAACTATTACCTCTCTACTGGCTGACATATTACTTAATAAAATACATCTCCATATTGTTGGCGATAGTTATTTCCTTGGTATCCAAGTAGACCAGTTTTTATCATTTGGTAACCACATTAATATACTTAACCGTAAATTAAACTTAGCTTGTTTTACGCTCCGTTGCCTTAAATACTTAGTTTCTACTGAAAACTGTATTCATACTTTGAATCACTACTTCGATATGCGATACTATTCTATGGTTCTTCGGCCAAGTGTCATACATTACTCATTGCTCAAAAAAGAGCCATGAGGATATAGATTAGTGCAAAAGCGTGTTAACACCGCCAAATGTTCTAAAAATTAAATACTGGGTGAAACCGGTTGCATAAGGTAGAAAATGTGCTGATAACGAAAAAATAAATTGAAGGCCATCCGAGGTACGGAGGATGAAATGGGATGCACTTTTAGGAGCGAAAAAGTGTTTTTCGCAATTTTCATCGAAACTAGACCTCCTATCGAAAAAAAGTTAAATGTAAACGTTGCAGCTAATAAGAAGATGTATAACTTTTGTATTGACCATTTTTTCGAAAACCTAAAATTTTCCCAGAAAAATCGAAAAACCAAGGTTTTTCGTTTTAATTTTTTTCTGACACCAAATTAATTTTTTTTCACGAAATTTGGTGGAAACTTACCTTTTTGTTTCCGAAACCAGCTGTAATTTTTTGGAATGAAAATAAAAATTTTTACATTTTATTTTTATTTTAAATCTTAAAAAAGGCCTTATTTTCTAAACATGTTTGGAGATTCTTGATCTTTCTGTGTTGCCTTTGCGAATGTTATTCTTGTATCCCTGAGTTTTCACTTAGAGTGTCTACTGCTCTGTCTTATGTATGATCTGCACATACACAATTCTTGGAATTCTGGTCTTCATTGTGTGGTTTGGTTTTGGTCAGTATTCATTATAGTTTATGTGTTAGATCGCGGTAGCCACTTGTTTTAAGTGTCTTAACGATGTTTTCTTTTTCTTTTTGAGGTCCTCTTGTTTCGAGCGTATTGTTTCAGATGTATCGTACACGCATTTGCCACGCCTAACTTCACACACTTGATTGGAGTTGTGTAGATACCTGCCCGTGTGGATGGGTTTCCTGTATGCTCTCGTCGTGAAAGTGTTGTCGTTCCTGTGTACAAGTACACCCTAGAATGGCAGGTTGTTCTGACTCCAATTCCATTGTGAATTTTATGGAGGGTGCGAGACTATTTAGATGATCTAAGAATTCATCCAGCTTATGCTTGCCGTGTTGCTAAAGTACGAAGGTATCGTCCACGTATCTAAGCCACATCCCTGGATTTTTCGTGAATTCGGATATCGCTTGGTCTTCGAAGTCTTCAATGTACATATTGCTCACAATGGGTGGTAGTGGGTAACCTATCGCCATCCCAAACTCTTACTGGTGGAATTCGTATTCTACTTGGAAGTGTGTAGTTCTAATGCATATTGTTAGAAGTTCCATTATTGTGTTTACCGATAGTTGCGTGCGTCCGTCTAACGTTTCATCATGTTCCAGCCTCTTCCTTATGATAGTTAGTGCCTTATCGGTGGGCACATTTTTGAATAGCCTCACCATGTCGAAGCATACCAGTATTTCTTCATGGTTGGGCTGGAAGTTTCTGATCGTTTCCTCGAAGTGCTGCTTATTCTTAACTACAAGCTTGTTTTTTTTCCGAGAAGGGAGTGATGATTCCTAGCAGAGAGTAATAATGTATGACAAAGAGAATTTCTCGAACTCAGAATTGGTCCTTCCTTGTGGATCTTTTGTAGGCCGTAGAAATGCGGAGGTTTGCTCTAGTGAGGGGTGAGTTTAGTTGGTAATCGGAGAACTCCTTGTGTTCTGGTCTGGTATATGGGTCTTTTTATTGATGGTGTGCAGTCTTTTGGTATTTGTTTGTTCTCGACCTAACAGAGAGGGTGATTTATTAGGCGCATTTTTTTGTTTTTGTATCAAATATTTCTGAAACCTCTGCATATTTCAAAGATATAATAATTACCTAATATAGATCTTAAACATATCGATTAATTAACTTATGATGCAATTTTGTGATATATCCCGAAATTTGGCGACAAAGAAATTCGTAAGGTTGAATCTAATTGTTTTTTCAAATTTTTTCAATAGTTCAATCAACTTTAATAGAAAATTATTTTTAAAATAATTTAATTTTGCATAACTTTTCTTTGTCAAGTTTCTTAATACAAAACCAAAAATTAATGATATATGATTAAAAATGCTGTTATCAATATTTTTATAGGAGCGGGTGTCTTGGAATTTTTTTTAAAGTTAGCATGTAGATGTATATTAATTAACCTCTATCTGAATCTGACATCCATCTGTCTGTTTTTACGATGTTGCCTATTTTGGTATATGAATGTATTACAAATGAGGTTACATAATTGTTCTACAAAATTATTATTATTAAAATAAATTATTAAATATTTTCTTATCTAGTACTCAAAATTCGAAATTAACGCTCAATACCTTTTTACATTTCCGTATTATTAAAAATGATACGTAAAACATATAACCTTTAATAACGTTGTCTAATTCAGATGTTATTTCGTCAACAAAGAAGGTTTTAATTTTTTATATATAGAGCACATAACAATAGTACCTTCAGTTATCTTACACAGATATTATTTTGCGTGTCCTTGCAAATATCACTTTTAATTTAATATAATGTATAAATTTATTACTGTAATAGCAAGCACATACATGAAAGTAAAAATGCAAAAAATGATCACTTTGTGATTGCGTGTTCTCTTATTACACAATTTTCTTGTTTGTTACAGGTAAGGCGTCTTATTACCTTTCAATTGTATCACGTAAGTAATTTTTTTAATAATTTAACTGTCAACAATAATTAACGTCTACAGCATATTGTATCCAAATCGTTTTTCTATTTATGTGTTTCATAGCAACCATCAAGGATTTTTTCTATTTATATATTTCATCAAGGGTTGTTTGAGAGATTTCAGATAATTTTTTTGTACTGTGTATATATATATATATATATATATATATATATATATATATATATATATATATATATATATATATATATATATATATATATATATTCCTTTCCTATTCTGACAAAAATAGGATATTATTTGTACGACGTAGAAATCGTTAACTATACCTTACTTTATTGCTTGAAATTATTTGATGTACAGTTCTATTCAATAAAATTGCGTACATTCATTTTTAAGTAGATTGAACAGGCTTTGGTATCCATAGCTACATTAGTTACCAGAAAATTTGTGTAATAGAAGGTATTAAAAATTCTGATGTGGTCTGCATAATATGATATACAGGGTGTATCGGCTGACTAGACCCAACCATATCCGTAGCGTAGATCTTGTCAGAAGTATCATATTTTCTAAGAAACTTTTCTCTTTTGTGCTATAGTTTATTAGTTATTCCTTTGTTTTCTCTTACGTATGGCAGGATTTGAAAAAGAAACTATTTTTTGTAATTGGATTTTATTTATCTACGATTATCATCAGTACTACAGACACACACTCACTCACTCACGCTCTCATTCACCCTATACTTTCACTCATTCGCATTCTCACACACTCACTCTCGCTCACACTCAAACACTCACTTACAATTTCACTTACTCGCACCGTCACATTCTCACACACACGCTCACGCTTTCGCACTCGCACTAACTTTTGAACTCGCACGCACACGACACTCACGCACACACGACACTCACGCACACATGCCACTCACGCACACACGACACTCACACGCACACCCATGACCACACACACACACACTCACGCACGTGCACCCACACCTACAGACAAACACACGTGCATACACACCCACAGACACAATCGCACACACACACGCCTGCGCACTCACATTCACTTATTCAGGCACTCACTCGCCTGCTCGCTCACCCACACTCGCACAGACACACTGGCATCAGTTGATAATGGTCGTGATGGTGTTCCCAAAAACCTCAAATGTGTAAATTCGTTGAAAACTCGTCAGCGATTTTGTCACGTATAGTTATTCTGTGTTATAACCAACATGTGGGTTATAACCAACGTTAATTTCATCTGCATTAACAAATTTAAAATTCATTATCATAAATAAAATTAAATCATAGGAGGCTTTGCAATATACAGAACTTTGGTAACAATTAGTAGAATCTTTTTCTTATTACACTAAACATAATTTACCCATCTATATAATTTATAGAAGAATAAGCTAAAAAATTATCATGAAACAAAGTAACATATAGAAAAATTTAATAAATAATTAATATTGTTACATATGAAAATGTAAACTTTCACTATTATCACACAATAAAATACTTATCTTTTTTGCCTTTTTTAATGGTGTATTTTAAATTATACAATCTAAACGTTTCGATAACACTTACAGTTATCTTCGTCAGTAGTAATATCTATTAAAATTGTTAAAGATGTAAACAATTTTGTCAAAGTTGAAAAATTAAAAAACCCAAAAAAGATCAGTGTTTTAATATTGTGACAATTTACAGCTAAGCGCCCGATGTTTTTTTTGTTTTATGGTGGTAATGTTCACTGTGTTATATACACACTAGGGTGGAGTGAAAATTACGAAAATCAATGACAAAAATTATATCTTAAAGTAATACCTTAAAAAATTTGCCTATGACTCTTATTTAACTTTTGGTAAAGTCTCGGTAACTTGCGACATCTTCTGCCTCCCTAGCGGTCTTGAAATTTGAAAAATTGAATTTTGTTATAGTACAGAAATATTCATTTATCTAATACCCTAAAAAAGCTGATAAATGTACTTCTTGTTTATAAAAACACATTTCGCAAGCTACATGACCCCACCCTTGCCCCAAATAAAAAGAAACGTAATTAAACATAATTTTTTAATTGTTACAAATATATTGTTCGTATAATATTTTTGTTATAATCTTGACACATTACAATACTGAACAAAAATAGGGTTCTAAAACAGCAAACAACTGTAAACATTTTAAACAAATAAACGAGTTATATAAAAAAAATGGTAAGGTACATTATTTTTTAATAACAAACTCTGATTTTGTATTAAAACACGGCATGTTTTTTCTTGAATAAGCTCGCACTCTTATCAATCCATCCCTAGAATCTGGGCCACAAACCGCTGCAGAAGCTTCGGTGACGAGCTTGACACATCGCTCAACGCACTGCGTATGACAGGGGTATTTTTCAAAATTAATTCTATGTGATGATTCAGGGTTATTAATAAAGTCCTTCAGATCTTGTGTGGAAATTCGAGATAAAATTGGAGGTTCTGTTATCTCACATTTTTGCCAGTCAATTAACTCAAAGTATTCGTTTGCTTCAAAACATAAAGCAGAAAGTTTAAAGACCCTAACATTTTTGGTCTTTCGTGGCAAAACACTTCTGGCCTTTAAAATACGACGAAGACCAAGTTCTCGTTGTATTACAGGATCAACAATATCTCTTAGGTCTTTTTCTAAGTGCCGAGACAACCTTATGGACTTCAAAAGGTGTTTTGCATTGTAATTACATGTTGGTTTTATAGAAAACCACATCGGAGCGTAAACATTCATAATAAATTCTGTCAGTTTCATTAAGCTTGAAGACGGATTTTCACTTGAAATATAAAGTCTAAGAATGCGGTTTGCAGTTGTGACCCACCGTGAATGAGCCACTTTTCCTGGATTTCGATTTGAAAGGGATGTCCACTAGTAATTACTTGGCATATTTCAAACAAATAATTTTGGTCTGTACTAAAATCCTTTACGATGTTTTCGGGAACTTTGCCTAAATTACCTTCAATCGGCTTAAATTGAACTACTGGCAGTTTGTCGCACTTCTCCAGCTGCTTTCCAATGGGACCAGCAAATCCACGAGGCCCGGTAGTATCTCCGTCTAAATGATGAAAAAGATGACGAAGTGGAAGCTCATTTGCGTGTAACATACACACAAACCATTGAAGTGGTTTTTGAAAGTGTTCTTCCAAAAGTCGTATTACACCTCCTTTAACACCCGTGTTTATGACGGTCCCGTCACAACCAATCGCTTCTAAATTTGTAACATCAATCGCATTTTCTTGTAACATTTGAACGATACTTGCTTTTACACTTTGTGATGTACCGGAGGTTGAAGACACATGACCAATATATTTACATTCAGGTTCTCGCACCAATGTTATATGTTCTTCTATAATGGTTTGGCGATAAAATTTGTTACCTTTCTTTACTTGTGTTGGGGTTTTATCCTTGCGCCCGTCAAAGTAGATACCATGTACTTTAATCATATTCACATTCAGTTCTTGCAGCCGGAGATTGGAACGAGTTTTTTGTCTTTCCCTCCTAACTTTACTTCTATCGACAATTTTAGAAGAATCCTCTTGTGTTACTACTCCAATATCATTTAAAACGGCTGATGCAAGAGCAGCTGCAGATCTATCAGATATGCCATGTCGGTCGCACGTTTTTGCAAAAGTGGTGAGCTGAATTCGCATTTGCGGTTGCCTTTCAACATTCCTTTACATCCACTGCACCTATTACCATTTTTCTTGCCCCTCTTTGATCTAATAGAAATTCTTGCTCATCAACAGACACCTTTTTTAGATTTCTCACAGGTTTTAGTTGCAAATACTTTGCATTTGCACTATGCTATATCAAAAAGTGTAACTTTACTTTCCTCTTTAAAATTCAGGATTTTAGCTTTATAGGTTTCACTATTTTGTCTATCTTTAAACGGTTTCTTAAGTTTCATATATTTGTCGTGATACGAATTCAAAAGCTGTAATATTCTGTTCTGGGAAATTATAGGAATAGATGCTTTGTTCCAAATTTCCTCTAACTTTACTGACACTTCTTCTGCAATTTCAGAGAACACAGGCTCCTTTTTACTGTTTTTTTTATTAAACCTAATCCACGCACAAAACTTTATAATTTGTTCATAAGTTGACAAAACATTTTCAGGTAATTGCGACGGTTGTCCAAACACAGGGCAGTTCATGGCACATCTTGTAGTTAAACCGGACGGACCTGCTTTTGCCATTTTTAAATAAACAGAACACAAAATAAACAGGACACGCTTTAGCAGTACGAACTATACTCTTCTAAGTTGAAGTTGAAAATATCTTTAGACAAGTTAGAACTTGCCGTGGACGCGTGCACAGGAACGCTTGTTTTAATTAACATAAAGTGTAGTATTTACATAAAAATTTTACGGCCCCTAGGAAAGCAAAAAGTGCATTTTTAATGTAAGAAAAATTATTACGCGTTGTAACCAATATTTTAGTATAGTTTTGAGGTTCATTAAAGCAATCTATAACTGATTTTAATATTATTATAAAACTTTCTAAAAATCTGATTTTCTACAAATTAAGAGGCCGTTGGGGAGGCAGAAAAAAAAATTGTTGGTTGCAAAATGCTTTAAACTAAAATACGCAGCTTTTGCGCGCTATTAGAATTAAAATTTTGAAATTTTGTTTTTTCGCTCCACCCTAATACACACTTTTTGAATTATTACTTTTTTGGAAACAATTTTGTTAATCACTGTGCTTTAACAGGACATAGACATTTGCGATTTCCACTAAAATTTTAGGTTTTTACTATCTTTTGACTTATGCTAAAAATTCATTCCTTCGTTAAATAACTCCGTCTACTGACCATACTTCTTATGATTCAACTGATTCTATGATAAATAAAGGTAGAAACGCTCTTTCCAAGACACCAAGTTTGTTAAAGTCTGATAGTACTAACCAAAGTTATCAATAAAAACTTTGACCAACATTGGTGGGATTATTTTTAAAACATTTTTTATATCAACCAAATTTTTTTTGTAATGGAAAATTTTCACCCCTTTGAATGCAACCGTTTTAATTATTTTATGCCAATGCATAAAATATTGTCTCTTTTATCAAGTTTGATTTGAATTTAAAAGTATCTCTGTATCTCAAAAATGACAATAATGAAAACTGAATCGTTTTCACTGTGATTTCATGTGACTTTAATACTTTTGTACACCTGATTTCAAGGGTTAATTACCTTTACCACTTGAAATTACCCCTCGCTAGGGACCCCGGTCACAATTCTAATATGTCGTTAATAAATATAGGTATTTATGTAAAATTATCTACATAAATGTACATTATAAAACATTGGTATGTAACTCATTCAGTTTCTCACATTTGGTCCTTGTGTTACTAGTGAATTATCTAGAAGAATGCAAGTGATTGAGAAAGTATGTCTGTGATTTTTGCTTTCATCTATTTTATTCTTCAAAAGTCTAGTTAAAAAACTCCTCCATTCTTGCATCATAGAACATCGTTTCGTACGGATGTCCCTAACATTAATATTCGCCATGAGGATTTAATAACCATTTCATAAAACCAAACCATTGAGTAATGATTTTTTATTCAATGACCAAACTATTTCTCCTACGCGATAGCAAAAATTACTCATTTTATTTGTTTCAATTTATTGAAATTAACAACGCAATTTAATAAACTATGTAAAAATATAAGAATAAGAATTTTCTAAAGCTTTAGCTAAAAAAACCAATAAACAAACAAAAGGTTCTTACCGTACTTTCTTTTCAAACTAGGTTATTGTTATTGTTATAGCCATAAGTAAACAGCATTAAATTTTTGTTTATGCCCACCTAGATCGCCTGGCTTGAATAGCCTAGATTTTTATTTGTGGGGCACCTAAAATCATTAGTTTATACTCCACCAATCGAGGCAGTAGAACAACTAAAGAATAACATTGTTTGCGGATGTGAAACCATACGTCACACTCATGGAATTTTCGAAAGCGTTCGTCACTCGGTGAGAAGAAGAGCAGAAGCCTGCGTAGAAGCGGGAGGTGGTAATTTCCAACATTTTTTGTAAATATTCTGTTAAATTGTTATTACTTTTCATTTGTTAGGTTTAGAAAATGGCTTATAAATAAATATTGTGCAACGAGCAACCGTTTTTCTATTTTAACAATTTTTCGACATTCCAAATCAGAAGAACACAACACAACTAACCACTTTTTTAAAAGCAGGTGATCGTGTATGTTCGTTTTAATAGCAGAGGATCCAATTTTGAGTTGTTCCATTACCGCATACGTGAATGAATTGTTTTCTTCAATTATTATTCTTTAATAGCAGTAATATTTTTGTCGGCAACAACGGTAGGAAGCCTCCCTGCTTCTGTTTGATTCAGAACAGAATTACTTTCGCGTTCAAATTCTTTATACCACCGATAAAATGTAGCCAAGGAAGGTTTATTAAAAGCCGAATTCAATCTCTCGTTTCACTCACAAGTGCTTGAACTTATTGTTTTTAATCATAATAAATCATTATTCAAAAATGCTTTCTAGTTAATTCCATTTTTGTACATGTAATGTTACTTTGAAAATTTAGTAACATGAAGTATATCGAACGTAACTTCGACAGCAAAGCTTTAAATGACAGATAAAGAAATAAATGAGTTTTTAAAACTATTGTTATTTACTGAGAACTACAACTGTAATTGTTATCAAAACGTTTAAATTCGTAAAAAAATAAAATAATATAACCAATTAGGTAACTGATAAATCAATACGAACAAGTAGTTAACTACACTATATTCATAAACTAGGATCCTCGCTCATTACCGAATGTTCAACTGCTTGGCATCTTTAAAATTACTATATCTATGTTGAATTACGTAAAGACATGTGAAATGACCTGAAAGTTTCAAATTATTCAAGAATTAAAAGTAAGCATTAAATTGGACCTTACGCCTTGGTCGGGATTTAGTCACCAGCTAACAAGTTAGCCGAATAGAAATCCTATGAGGTAGACATGCCCTTATCTCTCCGACATTCCACGAATTTACCCGCAAATCGGATATTGTTGCAGTGTTAGCTAGTGCTCAACTTGAGGGCGGTATCGTGCATACCGTTCTTATGTAGAAATATAACATCATAATTCACTTGTGCGACTGGTTTGTGGAAAGTTATTATATACTACTAGCTGCTCATAAAAATGCACACAACCACAGATGGCGTTGGAATTATTGGACCACCCTTGGCAGAAATGTTTTAGTCAAATGTAGTAATTGATTAAAATTTCAAAGAAATTAAACAAATGATAAAGGCATTTTTATTAATAATGTGTTGGGTCACCCATATTAGTTACACACTCCCGCACCCTTCTTGGCATGGATTCCAGCGGGTGGTCGATTTCTTCCGAGGTATTGCATCCCAGGCAATCTGTAATTCATGCCGGAGAGCTTCTAGTGTCTGTGGAGGATTGGCTAATTGCTTGAGTCTTCTACCCAACATGTCCCACACATGTTCGATGAGCGAAAGGCCGGGAGATCTGGGTGGCCACGGCATGACGTTAGCCTCTTCTAAGCGCTCCGTAGAATCCTTTGCAATGCGGGGACGGGCATTATCCTGTTGGAAAACCAGGCTCTCCAGTTCCTGGAGAAATGGAAGGATATGGGGTTCTACCACTTCATCAACATATCGGTGGGCATTCATATTGTCTCGAATCAATACCAACTAAGACCTGCCTCCATAAACAATAGCACCCATACCATAACCACCACAGTGTGGTGCACATGCCGCTCAACAGAAAACTGCATATTGTGACGTTCTCCACGTCTACGTCTGACCCTCATACGACCATCGTGCATTCCCAAGCAGAATCGGGATTCGTCACTGAAGACCACTATATGCCATTCCATGTCCCAATCCAGTCGCAAGGTACACCACTCCAAAGGTTTCCGTCGATGACGAGCCGTCGGCGAAAGCACAAGATGTGGTCGATATGACTGCAAGGCAAAAGCTCTAATTCGACAGTAAACTGTACGAAGGGTTACAGGACGTCCTGGACCATATTTGTCTGTCTTGGCCGCCCACTTCCTCTTCTACGACGTTCTTGACCTTCTCTAGGCCATGCTGGATAACACCGTACTACAGAGGATAGATTACGATTAAGACGATTAGCAATTTCTCTGAATGAAAAACCACCTTCACGTAAGCCAATAATGCGACCTCGGTCGAATTCACTCAGTTGTTGATCATTTTCACGTTGCCGCACTCGAGGCATAATCGCAGCCTCAAAATACAAAGAACACAAAAGCAAAATAATTGCTACCAAAAACAATACCGAAATCGACTTAATCTTTCATGAAATATACCCGATCATTTCGATTGTTACAACAAGTGAAACGTCAAATTTTCCATGTTTACTCGATTATTTTGAATGGAATTTTAGTCAATTACTACATTTGACTAGTTAAACATTTCTGCCAAGTTTGGTCCAAAAATCCCAACGCCATCTTGGTGTTGCATTTTTTATGTTACAGAGTATAATAGTGATCCATTTCAATAGATGTAAGTTATTTTCTTGAAATACCATGAACCTGGATTCAGAGCAACATTGCGAGTGTAAGTATCAGGTCATTTTATGGTAAATCCACGACAACATTTAGGCCATTTTATATCGTAATAAGGCAAATAGCTGAGGATTCTGATGATAATATACTTGAAAATTAGTATGATAATGACTTCGACAATCCAACGCACAAATCTTTGTAGACTTTTTGAACAATTCGTTACAAAACTTATTGGAAAATATGCCATTAGCTGTTAGAAGAGACATGTGATTTCAGTTAGATGGCGCCCCTGCACATTGGGATGTTGAAGCACGAGAGTGGTTGAATCTACACTTTCCTGGACAACTTATGCTATCCGTATTGCCGCTGAAGAGATAACAAATCGAGTTTTTTAAAGTAACACCTAATACTCAAGAACTAAGCTCAGAAGCAAATTTTGTCATTATTAATTTTAGCCGTAGAAGAATCGCACCTTTTATAATACAAATTTCAGATAAGAATATGTTGTTATATTTATGCTTACATCAACAAAGAACTTCGTTGGTTTACTTACCAACATTAAAAAAATGTTCGGTCTCATAAAGCCAAACATTAAACCACTCTTTTAAATGTCATAATGTACATGTTTTAAACGCAAAAATGTCTTTTTAATTTGCGAGTTTTTATTAACTTCAAGAGGAGTTTTACCATCAATCACATATGGCTTAATAGTTTGTAATATTGAATCAGTCTCTATGGGCCTTTTTTTTTGTTTCAGTTTCAGGATGAACCGCAATAATTCAGTACACCTTTAAATTTGAATCAAGATCATCTGTATTTATTCTTTGATTACTCTGGTCACGACTAGGCGTATCTCGAGCTTATAATTGTTTGCCTGGTACAAAAGATAATTTGAATCGATACCTTAATAAGTTTAAAGCTAACCGCTGCGTTGTATACGAGATGACGTTTCATCTAGTGGTTTTCAAGAAGTCCTAACAACAAACATATAGTATTTTAAAGCTTTCACAACAGCAAACCACGGAACTAGCAAACTCGATAGATTTGCCTCCATGCCAAATTATCGCACCTAATCCAAACAAACTAATATCTACCGACATAATTGTTTCTTTATTTTAATCAAAATATGAGAGAGTTAACGCTGACGAAGTGTCGTTTACGATTAAACGCGTTTTCTTCATTGAACGACCATACTCACTCGGATTTATCACCAACTAGTTTTCTAAAATGATCGTTTCATCCGAAAGCCGTGTAAGTTTTATTTTTGATGATTGCGCATTTCTTGAATCGCGGTTACCTTGTCATCCACCGAAATTATATCATTGCTGATTATGTGTAACCTAACTTTATTTACACAATTTTTATTTTCTGAATTCAGTTAAGCTACTGTCCTTAAGTCTTTGGATTTAAGAACATGTGTAACTTATTTTTAAAGAAAATTCAATTTTACATAACTTTTCTTTATAAAAATTTTAATGTAAAGAAATCAAAATTTAATTAAAAATTAATTAAATAGTATTGAAAATTGGTAAATTGTATTATTGGTATTTTATAGAAAATGGCGGCTTTGGAATTTTTTAACTTGTATCTGACATGACGTTTTAAACGTCCACCTGACATAGAATACTGTTTTTGTTTTTACAATGTTGTCTATTTTCATTATGAACGTATTAAAATAGTACATCAAGAAACAAGTTTCGTAAGACGCGTTTTTATCGCATGAGTCCAAGTTTAGAAAACGACCCGCGCAGCGGGGAGTTTTCTAATGGACGAATGCGATAAAGCGTCTTATGAAACGAGTTTCTTATACTATTTTTTCTATTTTGCGTATTTGTGTTGAAAATTTTGAGAAAATGTAAATTCCATTTGTCACCTTATCTCATAATTTTGAATGTTGGTTGGCAACAGCGGTATTTGTTTGTTTGAGTTCGATACAAATATAGGGTATTAAAACTATTATTTGTTACTAAATCATTTCAAACTAACTATAAATATGTTCTCAATAGAAGTTGTATACTATATACATTATAATCGAAATAAAATTACACTATACTATGTAAACTTAATAATTTACACTCAAGTGAAGTTAACAAGGTTAAATGAAGGTTATATTTTACGCAAAAGATGTAACCGGCTTAATCTGAAAGCATGTTGACACTTTATCTTGAAACACAATAAAAAAGAGAAATCGTCCATATTCGGTTTTGGTCATCTTAATCATTGCAATGCGTTAATCAGGAATAATTCAATACAAAGGATTTCAAATAAGAATAGGTTATGTTACATTTACGTTTACATACATCAATAAAGAACTTCATTTGTTTACATACCAACATCAAGAAAAAAAATGTTAGGTTACTAAACTTTAAAGTCAAACATTAAAACACCCGTTTGAGTGTCATAATGTACATATTAAACACACAAAATAGAAAAAGTATTAATATTATCGTAAAAAAAATTATTAAAATTATTTCATTTCTTTTAATTTCCCTTTGTACGTTGGAAAGTCGTATGTTGTTCCACACCAGATATTTTTACAATGCCGCGATGCCACGATTAAACTCAATACATACGTGACACCCATGACAAAAACTATATTAATTTTTCTATACATCTATTAATGTCCACTTTATTAGCCGGTGTTATATAATTAACCTTCCTAGTACCGGGTGGGATAAATCGTCACCCCAGGTTATCTTATTTTGTGTATTGGTTGTATACACATCACAAAAGTCTAGGGATATTTTTTTTTAATAAAAAACTATCAAGTATTTTGGTTTTTTTGAAGTGGTTTGCATATAGTAAATTACCACAATGCTTTTAAAATATTCTAAATTAAAATTGTTAAAAAAACAAAAGAAAACAGTCTCAAAAAGCTTTAATGAAGTTTATTAGCAAAAAGTTGATTTTATGTAATCACAAGAAATTGAAGTGTCATCACTTAAAATATACATTAATTAAATTTAATAAAGTATTGCCTCCTCTTTGATTTAAAACGGCTCTGCATCTTCTAGGCATTGATAAAATTAAATTATCTGTTGCATCTTGTGGTAACTGTTGCCAGTGTCTTACAAGGGCATCACGAAGCTGGATCTGAGTATGAATTTCGTCCAATTCACTTTCAATGCTTCTTCCCAACATGTCACACGTGTTCAATAACGTTTAAGTCTGGGGACTGGGCAGGCCATGGTAAAACAGAAATGTTTTCGTTTACCAGCCACCCGGTAACAGCACCTGCAACGTGTGGTGGCATTATCATGCATCAGCATGAACTCAGGTCCAACAGCACCTGCGAATGGAAGCACTATAGGCCGCAGTACCCTATTCAAATACCCATCGGCATTTAAAAATCTTTCTAGTAAAACGAGATCTGTTTTTCCGCCAATGCAGATACCACCCCACATCATTACGGTACCTCCTTTGTAAGAATGGACCTCCTGAACACATCTGAGCCTTTCCAAGTTACCAGGTCGTCTCCACACTCTAAGTCTTCGACTGTCAGAGTGTATTCAAACCGAGATTCATCTGTGAACAAAACTCTAGACCACTGGTCCTCTGTCCACAGAATATGCTCTGCAGCCCATTCTATCTGCGTGCTCGATTACCATGCCGAATTGGTGGAGCTCTTATTGAACGTCGGGCATAGAGATCAGCTTCATGCAATCGATTTCTAATTGTTCGAGAGCATACAGTTACATTATGAGTGGTCCAAGCAGTGAAGTCAATTGTTTAGCCGTAGTTGTTGGACGTTGTCTAGCTTCTAAAGTTAAGTAGCGTCTTGAACTGCGGTAATAATTCGTCCACGGCCTGGATTTTGTTCGCCAGGATCTCTGGATGTCCGATATCTTCTCCACAATCTGCTAATAACGTTCTGAGAGTGTTTAAAGCTGCTGTAACATCAACTTGTCTTCGACCAGCTTCAAGCATATCTACAGTTCTATTCATTTCAGCTAATTTAAATGTCGTCGTTGTTGATTATCTTCCATAATAACAACGCCAATAAAACTAAATCACCCCAAAATAAACTTATATAACTGCAAATAATAATTAAACGATTCCCTAACAACACTGGAATTGCTTCACTTTCAGTTGAATTAACAATAAAGCATTTGCATTTGTTTGTTTGTTTTTTAAACAATTTCTATCGCTAATCGAAAGACTAGCACTAACATACTTGATCAATGACATAGGTATTTGTTAACAAAATTCATTGAAATATATTTAAAAAAATATATCCCTAGACTTTTGTGATGTATGTATTTAAGGCATTATGTTTGGGTCTTATTTTTTTACATTGGTCATTGAACATTAAGTATCATGTAATTAAAAATTATTATTAATTTTATTAAATACATAAATAAAAAGTTTACCTCGAGTAGGATTTGAACCTCCATCAAGGTTCAAGTCCCAATCGATGTAAATTTTGTCTTTATGTATGTAGATGTAAATTCTAAATACAGGGTTATTACAAATGATGTTCATGATTTCAAGTGCACATAAATCTAGTTTTATTTATCATACCAAAAAATAAAATGGTTACATTTTAAGAAAAACTTAAAAAGTTTCATCCCAGGTGCCAGGAATTATAAATGTTCCATATGGGAACCCCTTGTGATACGACAGATGTTAAGCGTGTAATCAAGCTCTTGCCATACTTTGTTAAGAGTGTTCAGGTCGATTGTTTCGATAGCTCTGGTAATCCGTTGTTGGATCTCAGGTATGCTTTCTGGTGGTGTATACACTTTATGTTTGATGTATCCTCACAAGAAAAAATCACAGGGGGTGATGTCCGGAGATCTTGGAGGCCAGTTCAAGAGTGCACCATCACTTGGATCTGCACGGCCGATTCATCTGCCAGGCAACCGATTTTGAAGTCCAGAATGAAGTTTAGGGATTCTTGTTCTAATTTCGGTAGAAGCCATTCCGTCATCATGTCCAAGATTTATTCCATTTATTGTTTGTCCAACAAAGAAAAAAGTCCGTACACTTTGTTGTAAATGATAGTACAAGACAAATTAACTTTCGGAGTGTAAGTGCTCGATGGAGGTGTGTGGGTTCTCCGAACCCCATATTATGACATTATGTCTGTTCACGGTACCACACAAGTGGAATGTAGCTTCATCACTAAAGACTAAACATTTTACACAGTTTTAATTTTCCATCAATGCCTACATGTTCTCACAAAAAGAAAGTCTTAGAACTTTGTCCTTTGGTTTTAATGCTTGAACAAGCTGAAGTTTGTAAGGCTTGAAATTTATACGTTTACGTAAATTTTTCCAAACTGTTGGCTGTGGTATATCAAGCTGTTTGCTGCATTTAACAGTAGATTTCTGTGAACTACGCGTAAAACTTTCCCTTACCTGCTCTACAGCGTCATTGCTTACTGACTGATTTCTTTTTACAAATGCACCAATTTCTCTTAAAATTCAAGTACTACTTGTGACTGCTAGGAGAATCTTCATTAAATTTGGTTCTAAAGTAACGTTGCACACTAATAACTGATTGGTTGATGTGATAATCCAACACATCAAATGCTTTCCTGTCTTCAAATTCAGCCATTACACAATTGACAACAATTGACTTTAACAAATAGCTGATACGTACTTAAATGAATGTAAACAAAACTTTATGAGTTTTTCTTTCCAGTGGTACCAACTGAAATGGTCTTAAAATAGGTTAATCCAGTAATATTTATAATTGAAATCGGGAACATCATTTGTAATAACCCTGTATAATGAGATTACTATCAAATTACTTACATTAATGGAATGTGTGCCTGCAATATCGCAAGGATTCACACATACCAAGGCAACTTGACTAATATTAAATTATTATAAGTTTTTGTTATGAACGAATAAGTTCAAAGGTAAATGTAGTTAAAATTATTATTAATTTTATTAAATACATAAATAAAAGTTTACCCGTAAACTTTTTATTTATGTATTTAATAAAATTAATAAATTTAATTATATTTACCTTTGAACTTATTCTTCATAACAAAAACTTATAATAATTAAGTATCATGGTCGAACAAAAATTTATTCGATAGCATAAGAAACTTCCAAGAGATTTTGAAAATTAGAGACGAAAACATGGCTGGGGTAAGGATTCACCCCACGTCGTAGCGAGCGTTTTAAAATTTTACAAAGTGGTTTGTTCAACTTTCTCTGAAATTCCTTTACTGACACTCCGGAAGTCGTACATCAGATTACCTGAATATGGTAATTTGTTTCGCCACTAATTAGCCGATTATGTTAATGGCATCATTAGTTTAAGCCGTAATTAGTATTGTTGTGCAGTACACCTTTAAATTTGAATCAAGATCATCTGCATTTATTCTTTGATTACTCTGGTCACGACTAGGCGTATCTCGAGCTTATAATTGTTTGCCTGGTACAAAAGATAATTTGAATCGATACCTTAATAAGTTTAAAGCTAACCGCTGCGTTGTATACGAGATGACGTTTCATCTAGTGGGTTTTCAAGAAGTCCTAACAACAAACATATAGTATTTTAAAGCTTTCACAACAGCAAACCACGGAACTAGCAAACTCGATAGATTTGCCTCCATGCCAAATTATCGCACCTAATCCAAACAAACTAATATCTACCGACATAATTGTTTCTTTATTTTAACCAAAATATGAGAGAGTTAACGCTGACGAAGTGTCGTTTACGATTAAACGCGTTTTCTTCATTGAACGACCATACTCATTCGGATTTATCAGCAAGTAGTTTTCTAAAAATGATCGTTTCATCCGAAAGCCGTGTAAGTTTTATTTTTGATGATTGCGCATTTCTTGAATCGCGGTTACCTTGTCATCCACCGAAATTATATCATTGCTGATTATGTGTAACCTAACTTTATTTACACAATTTTTTATTTTTCTCAATTCAGTTAAGCTACTGTCCTTAAGTCTTTGGATTTAAGAACATGTGTAGACATATTTTTTAAAGAAAATTCAATTTTACATAACTTTTCTTTATAAAAATTTTTAATGTAAAAGAAATCAAAATTTAATTAAAAATTAATTAAATAGTATTGAAAATTGGTAAATTGTATTATTGGTATTTTATAGAAAATGGCGGCTTTGGAATTTTTTAACTTGTATCTGACATGACGTTTTAAACGTCCACCTGACATAGAATACTGTTTTTGTTTTTACAATGTTGTCTATTTTCGTTATGAACGTATTAAAATAGTACATTAAGAAACAAGTTCAAATTCAAATTCAAAACAAGTTTATTTAATTATTGGTACAATTGATGATAAATGGAGTTTTACAATTTCAGTCGGCTGCTCAGGCGAGGTAGCCTCTTCAGCCGGTTGATTACATAGTTTTTTTGATTTAATTACATTTCATTTGTTATAAGTCTATAACATGTTATCTTATTATCTAGGCAAAAAAAGAAAAAAACATGTTAGTTGGTTATGTTACTTAAGTGAGTAATATGCTATTCCTAATCTATTGGATGTTGTGGGCGGGACTCGTGGGTGGGTGGGCGGTGTTTCCTTGGAAGCAGGAGGCTGGTCCCTCGGAGCACCAAAATGGTTCGGGATACCGGAGGTCTGCATAGCTTCTTGCGGGTGTTGCCTGTAGGGAATGGAGAAAATTATTAGTATTTTAATATTACATTGTTAATTGAATTTTATGTGTTAATGTGGTGTTTGAAGTGAGTTTAGTAGTGAATTGTAGATTGTATTAATATGTAAGGTTAATTATGTGATACAGTTAGCTATACTTATCCCGGCATCCCTACTCATCGCCGTTCCGGAGATATTTACACAAAAAGTGCAAACACCTCCTGACCGTGTGTGAGGATTACTCGCCACAGGTCAGTCGCAGTTTGTGCCGAAACTAAGGCCGCTGCCACCCTTCGGATGACAGGTAGGACCTTCGCCATATCCAAACCTCCAAGGAGGCCAAGAACAGCGTCGAATCCTAAAGCGGGTGAAGCGGGATTTTTTACGTCTGCGCGTACTCCACCAGCCGGATCTTCTTGAGGTCCTCTTCCGTTGGCACCTGGACCAGCAGAAGCGGGATCGGTCTGCCTTGTTTCTTCATTCTGAAACAAGAGCTGATGTTAACGTCATGATTTTGAAGCTCGGAGGTAACGTCAGCCTCGGAGATTTCCACCTTGAATAAACGTTCCCTCTTTGCCTGATAGGTATGGTACGGTGTACCATGCCTATCCATATACCGCATAAGCCTGTCACGGTCCTTGGCAGTGGCAGGCTGGATCCGGTATCCCTCGGCGATTGCCTTCACACGTGTGAAGACGATCCCTCGGTGGTCTAGTTCTCGGGAGAAAGCCTATATTTATTATCTAATTCCATTATAATGCAATAAAAATTGTTTGGTTTTATAATAGTATATTAAGAAACAAGTTTCGTAAGACGCGTTTTTATCGCATGAGTCCAAGTTTAGAAAACGACCCGCGCAGCGGGGAGTTTTCTAATGGACGAATGCGATAAAGCGTCTTATGAAACGAGTTTCTTATACTATTTTTTCTATTTTGCGTATTTGTGTTGAAAATTTTGAGAAAATGTAAATTCCATTTGTCACCTTATTTCATAATTTTGAATGTTGGTTGGCAACAGTGGTATTTGTTTGTTTAAGTTCGATACAAATATAGGGTATTAAAACTATTATTTGTTACTAATTCATTTCAAACTACCTATAAATATGTTCTCAATAGAAGTTGTATACTGTATACATTATAATCGGAATAAAATTACACTATACTATGTAAACTTAATAATTTACACTCAAGTGAAGTTAACAAGGTTAAATGAAGGTTATATTTTACGCAAAAGATATAATCGGCTTAATCTGAAAGCATATTAACGCTTTATCTTGAAACACAATAAAAAAGAGAAATCGTCCATATTCGGTTTTGGTCATCTTAATCATTGCAATGCATTAATCAGGAATAATTCAATACAAACGATTTCAAATAAGAATAGGTTATGTTACATTTACGTTTATATACATCAATAAAGAACTTCATTAGTTTACATACCAATATCAAGAAAAAATGTTAGGTTACTAAACTTGAAAGTCAAACATTAAAACACCCGTTTGAGTGTCATAATTTATTCCAAACGGCAAAATAGAAAAGTATTCAAGCTGATTATGCGTAAAAATTATTAACAATTATTTCATTTACTTCTAATTTCCACTTACCTGTACGTTAAGTCGTCATTGTTCACTGACCAGATATTTTTACAAATGCACGCGATTTCTCGATTAAACTTCAATACATACTGTGACCATGACAAATACTATATTAAATTTGTTCTAAATCTATTAATGTTGCACTTTATTACGGTTGGTTATGTGATAATTAACCTTCCTATGTATCCTGGTTGGTGAAATCGTCACCCCAGGTTATCTTATTTTGTATATTGGTTGTACTTTAAGGCATTATGTTTGGGTCTTATTTTACATTGGTACATTGAACATTAAGTATCATGTAATTAAAAATTTATTTTAATTTTATGGTAACATACATGAAATAAAGAGTTTAAATAGTAGGATTTGAACCTCCAGTCATAGGTTCTATAAGTCCCAATCGATGTACATTGTCTTATGTATGTAGAACTGATGTAAATTCTTATAATGAGATTACTATCAAATTACTTATATTAATGGAATGTGAGCCTGCAATATCGCAATGATTCACACATACCAAGGCAACCTGACTAATATTAAATTATTATAAGTTTTTGTTATGAACGAATAAGTTCAAAGGTAAATATGTAGTTAAAATTATTATTAATTTTATTAAATACATAAATAAAAGTTTACCCGTTATTAATCTTTATTAATCATTAAAAGTCTACGTAAACTTTATTTATGTAATAATTAATAATAATTTTAATTACATATTTACCTTTGAACTTATTCTTCATAACAAAACTTATAATAATTATCATGGTCGAACAAAAATTTATTCGATAGCATAAGAAACTTCCAAGAGATTTTGAAAATTAGAGACGAAAACATGGCTGGGGTAAGGATTCACCCCACGTCGCAGTGGGCGTTTTAAAATTTTACAAAGTGGTTTGTTCAACTTTCTCTGAAATTCCTTTACTGACACTCCGAAAGTCGTACATCAGAATTATGGTAATTTGTTTCGCCACTAATTAGACGATTATGTTAATGGCATCTTTAAGCCGTAATTAGTATCGTTGTGCAGTACATTGAAAGTTCCTATTGCGATTGTACTATTTCGATGAATGAAATAATTATTTTTGTACCAATGTTCATTATATAGGTATTTATGTCACTCCAGGAATGTTATTGCTATAAATAAGTAATCGTAATTTACTAAAATTCATAATAGGTTCTTCCACGTTAGTGCAAAGACTGTGAAACGATTGTGTGGTCTTTGACATTGACGAATATAGTTTCATCTCGGACGAAAAGGATTGTTGATTTGGCTGAAACTTCTTATCATGAGTAAAATTATCCATGCCAATTTTATACAGTACTAATTGTTCTGTATGCTGATAGATGAGGAATTCGAGATCTGTATCATCCTGATCTACACATGGACGAAGATGCATCATCCGGAACGGAAAATAACTTAGAGGAAATAATTGAACTCGATGATAAGATGACGATCGAGTCCAATCATTAAAACGAAATAGTTCCTCTTGACGGTCAGGATATGTTTTTCGTCAAGGATGGAACAGTTTGGCTAAAGGAACCTTTCAGGAGGAAACGACAGCTATCAAAAAACGTAATAAAAACTTCTGAAGGTGTTGTCCCAAGTACGTAGAAATCTCAGTCGTAGTGATGCTCTGGCAAATGGACTCCTTTTCCAACGTCCAATATACTCTGCTACAATACCGTGAACGAAATTTTCTCAAATTTCAAGTTGGATGCGCTTTGACGATAAAAACACCAGAGAAGGTAAAGAAAAGCAGACTAAATGGAACCTATAAGAGACGTATCCGATAGCTTCGTCAATAACTGTAAAAAGTACTACAATTCTGGATCTCATTTGACGGTGGATGAACAACTAGTGCCATTTCGTGGCAGGTGTCCATTCCGTGTATATATGAAAAGTAAACCTGTCAAGTATGGCGTCAAAGTTTGAGTTCTCGCGGATGCAAAGACCTCATACTGCACAAATTTTCAAATCTATCTCGGAAAAGAAGGAAATGCTCCGGTACGCGACCAAGGTAAACAAGTGGTGTTAGATTTGGTTTCGAGTTTGGGCGCGGGTTACGGAATCATCACGGACTTTTTTCTTACTTCTTTGGAGCTAGGCTAAGCACTACTAGACAGAAATCGTACATTGTGAGAAACACTGAGAAGAACGAGGACATTTTTACCCGCAGAATTTTTGCCTTCTCGAAATCGGCCAGTGTTACTATGGTATCCTATGTGCCAAAACAGAACAGAAGCGCAATACTGTCGTCTTCAGAACATCCTGAAGTTAGCGTTTCAAAGAAAACCACAAGAAACCAGAAATGATTATACATTATAATTCTACTAAGGGCGCAATTGACACCCTCGACAAAATGGTGGAGGAATACAGCTACAACAGACTCTCAAAAATATGGCCAGCGGTTGTTTTTATGAGTTTTATAGATGTTGCGGCAGTAAATGCTTTTATTTTGTGGGTAAGGCTACAACCAGCATGGAATGCCCAGCATTTGTACAGAGTGATCAATCTCAAGTGTATACCACGTGATCAAAATATTTAAGTTGGTACCACTGGTAGGTTGGTAAGAAGCTGTATTGCTCTAGTTACTCTAGAGCATGGTTCGAGTAAAAACTACGATCAGTTTCAAATCTGTATGAAGGTCATTAACTTATACATATTATAAAATATTATCTTAATTTAAATAATGACTATTTTGTATTTCATTAGACTGCATCCCTATAAAATACAACAAAAGAAATAAAACGTTATTTAATGATTGGATTACATCATTACAAAATAATGAATCTTAAGTATTTAAATGTTATAATCTCATTATAATTAAATAAAACTTACAGTACATGTTTGAAAACGGCATGACGATTAAATTCGATATCACAATTTGAAATTCAGCATATATAATTTGTCTTGATATAGACAGTTTGTAAATAACTCAAGAAAATACAAAAGTGATAAACGAAGGTATAATATGACATAAACTAAAACAACTAAAACCACACTAAAAATCCAAAGCAGTCAACTCCAAACCCAACAATATTAACAACTAGGGATTTTTGTCATACGACTACAGTACGCGTGAGATTGATCACGTTGTATAAGAGAAGGTTGTTCCTTCTTGAATTAGGAAAGCAACTGGTAGAAACCCATATGCGAAGGAGAATAGGCAACTCGATTATTCGATCAAGACTAAATAAGAAGGCCATTCAAAACATTACCAAAATATTAGATGACATTGCAAACCAACCTAATGAATATCGACAAGAACCAGTGCTACAAGTGCGTGAATCTGCAAAAGGAGGAAAGTGCCACGTGTGCAGTAGGGCTACAGTTAAGAAGGTGACATCGAAATGTGCAAAATGTAAAAACTTTATATGTCCAGCCCACACAAGTCGATAAAAATATGCCAAGAATGTAATATGTCCGTTGTAACATTAAATCCCATTGAATTTTTATAAATAAATGCATATTTTTCAATATCTTAGTTTTTTATTAGATAGAAATCAGGTAAACGTAATTGATAATCATAACATCTGTAAGTATGGGGTGAAAATTCACCCCACGTGGTACTGGTCGTTTTAAAAATCACCTGGTACTAGGAAGGTTAATAACAATAATTAGTATTGCTTAATACTAAACTAATCTAAGAAAAATCATATTTTTTTATGTCGATGAGAAAAACTAACTCAAATTCCTGTCCAGTTTATGGGACTCTTAGTTTTTAATGCAAACCATTATCAAAAATGTGTCCTCTGATAATCACGGTACTTGAATAAAAGGTATCTAGAATATAGTGCGTGTTTCAAAAAACGTTCCTATAATTTCTAGGGTAAATAGAATATTAAAAGATAACGTTAGTTTCCTTAATAAACATGTGTCCGAAAATGTCTCCTTAAGAAGATACGACCCTGTAAAGTGCAAATCCTTATTATCTCTGAAACGCTTTAAGATACCTAAATGAAATTTTATATATATATATATATATATATATATATATATATATATATATAAATACCTTTGATTAGGTCATAAAAGAGTGTTGAAATTTTAATATTTTCTACAGGAATGTCGCTGGGGGGGGTGCCACCTATTTTGCCTGAACTTTTTATTATGGAAATTTTTAATTCTTTGGACAAAAATAATATTTTTTAAACAATTTGCCACAAAAAAGGTACTCTTGTTGAAAGTCAAAAAATGTCTTTTAACTTGTTTTACCTAAAATAAGAAAATAAAAGAAATATTGAGTTAATTTGATTTACTTGAATTAAGTAGGTTTAGACTGCAGACTCACGATTTTTTTTTGTTTGACAGATTCGTTTGTCACATTGTTGTTGATATTATTGGTTTGTTTAACAGGTAATAACGCTTTTAAAAACTTTGAAAATGAATATGTACACTAATAGTGACTACACCCCGATATGTTGTTAATATTAGGGAATGTGATGGAAATGCTAAAGCAGCGAAAAGAAGATATACGGAAAAATTTCCAAGAAGAAGTGTTTAGGATTCAAACACATTTTTGAATTTAGTGAGGCGGTGCCGTGAGAGTGGAAAAAAGGTAAATTCTGGTAGACCACGAGTGGCAAGAATTCCTCAAACGGAAGAAAATATTTTAAATCTATTTGTTGCAGATCCTACGATAAGTGTAAGAAATGTGGCAAGGGCAAGTAACTCAAGTGTTTCTAGTATACATCGTGTATTAAAAGAACAATTGCTCCCGTTTCACTACAGGCAAGTAGAAGAATTATTGCCGGAAGATCTTTTTTTGAGAAAAGACTTTGCGAATTATTACAAGAAAAAGAATGAGACAGAACCTTGATTTTTTACAAAATATTCTTTTCGTCGATGAATCAACTTTTACTAGATAAGGTATATTTAATAGTCATAACAGTCATTTCTGGGCAGAGGAAAATCCAAAGGTTAAACGTGTAACGCATTATCAATATAATTTAAAGTTGAAGGTATGGGCTGCTTCAATAAAAAAGGAAAAGGCAACGTATTTCATGGAGCGGGCTGCTCGAGCTTCCCGAGCTCCTTCAGCCACAATCATGGATTCCCAGCATACATACATACATTACGTATATATGCATGGTGGATTAAGGATGGGTATGGTCAGGATAGGATCGGACGGAACGGAGTTACGATTCTGAGGGAAAATACTACCCCAGCATTCGCCTAAGTAGCCGCACATGGTGTGCATGTACACAGTGACCATGCCGCTACATGTGTATGAGGAAAACCCTGAAAAAACCTCATACAAGGTAGACGGTAACGGGAATCAACCCATTACCTCCGGAATGCTAAGCAGGTCGTGTCACCACTACGCTACCAGCTCGGTTCAATAGGCAACCGCCTCATTGCATACCATATTTTTGATGGAAATTTAAATGATGTTTACTATGAATTTTTGGATAATCGTTTATTTCCGGTATTAGAATATTTGCCTCTTGATCTACGAAGAAATATGGTTTTTGTGCATGATGGTGCTCCACCTCATTTCAGTAGACAAGCTATAACATGGTTCAACGAACATTTTCCAAATCGTTGGATTGGTCGGAGTGCTGATGCTCCTATCCACTGGCCACCAAGGTCTCCTGACATAAATCCCTTGGATTGTGATGTGCGGAGTTTACTTAAAGGAAAAGTATATCAAGTGAAATAAATTCCATTGAAAAACATCAAGCGAGAGTTGAAAATAATTTAAGAATGTTAATTCAAGAACCACAGCCACTCCAAAGGATTATGTTTTCACTATAAAAACGTTTACGACTATGTATTCGTGAAAATGGTGGCCATTTAATGTAAAAACCCGTACCTACTTATTCAATTTTTTTTCTGTTTGTTTTATTCGGTCAGCATTACTGGCTAAAACCTCAAATAACTCCAAAACCAGTAATTTTTTTGACTTTCAACACGAATATCTTTTTTGTGGCAAATTGGTTAAAAACTCTATTTTTGCCCAAAAAATTAAAAGTATCACAATAAAAAAAGTTTGGGGGCAAAATAAGTGGCACCCCTCTTTTAGCAACGCTCCTATACAAAATATTAAAAATTTGTCAACACTATTTTTTATGACCTAATTAAAGATATTTGTGGTATAAATTTTATTTAGCTATCTTAAACAGTTTCAGAGACAATAAAAAAGAAGGATTTTTAGGGCCACTTTTACAGGGCCGCATCTTCTTCAGGAGGCATTTTCGGACAGATGTTTATTAACCAAACTAATGTTATTTTTTAATATTCTATTTACCCTGGAAATTAGCAGAACGTTTTTTGAAACACCCTGTATAGTAAAAGAACAAACGCAGCTCTGAAGTAATGCAATATTGGAGTTGATTAAAAATAATTGCGTATTTACGTTAAACTCGAAACTTCAACAGCATTAGTTAGTTAGTAAATTACAGATACCATTTTTTTTTCTTCTTATGGAGGAAGCTCCTATTGAACTGCAATCTTCGTCTAGTGATTATACTACTAAATTAGTAAATTAAGCGTCTAGTGTTAACACAGTTTCACGAAATTTTAATACCATTTGTAATTGTGTAATTAACTTTTACTCCGTACCTGAACTAACTAACAATTTCGATTGTTCAATTGTTTGAGATAGTAATTAAATTTAATTAGCAAAGTTTGCAGTTTTCAGTGTGGAATGTTAACTTGTAATTCCAGGTACCTACTTTTTTGATAAATAATGGAATTTATTAATAAACTTTAATGATTGGCTATATGCAATGCTAGTTTCTTTTCGGCTATTGCTTTATAATGTAAGTATTGACTATTACTAATTTTTTATTAAAAATGTTATAATATGCATTTTGGGGATATTGTTATGTTGTGTGCAACTGTTACACAAACTTTTTACTTTACGTGGAAGGTAAACCGTAATAGCCGTTTAATATCTTTAATATCAATGTTATAATTACATATAATAATAATACGGTTATTTCCTTTATGTATGAAAGTTTATTATTGTGCAAATTTATTTATGCAAGATTGATGTATAAGTTAGCCTCTTGTATATCCGTTCATTTAAAACGCGTGATTTTGCATTAGCTATAAATTAGCATTACTTTTAGAAAATTAATGCATTAACGGGAAATGAAAGATTAGATTTTCTTTCGAGGTTATCAGATATCTTCCTCCATTTATCATATATACATTTCACCATCTTTGAAGAGATACTATGTCGTCTGTGTTTGGTTTGGTGGTGATCGAAGTATTGTTTTTGCGCGACTATGCTCTATCTGGTTGTTTACCTCGTCTGTTTCCACGACAGTAATTTTTGTTTACTAGTTGCTAAGAATAAGTACGACGGTAAGTATTTTAGCGTTCTAGAACAGTAAGTAAATTTATTCAATTTCCAATTGTCACCGGGAAGCTTATTTTGGAAAACAGATGCCGATGAAAAAATTTCAGTACCATCTACTGGAACCTCTTGCGACTCTTGTGGATGAGTTTCCTTGCCGCTACAACTAATGTACCCTTTCCAATAACTTGATTAGTGCATTTCCCATTTCGATCATTTAAAAAGAAATGAAATGATTTTATTTTTTGGACGGAGATTTTTATATTTGTAATATATATCCAAATAGTTAACTTTATTATGTGCAATGTTAATAACAAATGATCGCTGAATATTTGTCTTCGTTTGGGGTATTTTTACAATGATTAATCCATCACGTTCCTCAAAGTCTTCTATTTTTATATTATATATTCTTCTCGTCTACATGCACCAGCTATTCCTACCTATAAAAAATACAATAATTTACTAATAAGATCTGTACTTTAATATGTACTACCTTGTGTACAAGAAATTTTTCAGATTCACTTGAAATATTCATTCTAGTTTTCAATGTTATTTTCGCAAAAGAACTGTAATGGCTGCAGTTATTTACAAATTATTATAGCAACGAAATACAAATTTTTACATTAAGACAACTTGATATAACGAGACTAATATACATATGTACGTATCGTTGTTTACTAAGTACATATTTAAATATTTTTAATAAATTTAGTCGCGCAAAAAACGTCATAAGCATCTCGAACATTAAGGACTACCGATCTCAGACAATAATTGGAGTCATCGCTTCGCTCCTGCTCCAAACAATTGTCTTCGATCGATCAAATGCCCTTACTGTTCTAGATACTTAATATACTATTATGCTTAAATATGTACAAATACTGTTTAACGACACCAAATGTTGAAAATGATTAAATTGTCTAAAATCTGAATCATACTCCTGTTGGAACGTTTTTAATACTCCCTAATCTTTTACGTTACTTTCTTGGAATTATGCGCATTTTTTCTGTAAAAGGACAGATAAATAACGTTCGATTTCGAATTTTTGTGTGTTTTTAATCCACAATTTTTGTTTTATAGAGAAACGGATTTTTATTTTTTCTTAAATTGTTAAAGTGTGTGAGAATGTTTGGTTTGTCCACGTGGTTTGCGAAAACAATGAATGCATTTTCTTCTTTTTCGCCCCAAGCTTACAATACTTACAACATCAAAGCCTTGAGGCTGTCTAAACCGTCCAGCCCGGAATCAAATCAAACTTATTGGTGTAGTTTTAGTGGCACCTTAAGGGGATATGCCCACTTTCACCGTACAATGCACTTTAAATGGGGGAACGATCTCATATAGGTACCATTTATTAAGTAACCCTTAAAGCTTACTTACCTGAAATTTTTACCACATATTACTATTAATATTTATAACACAATGTACTAGTTTCAAGACATGTGACAGAAAATTGTATATTTTAGAATTTATAAAAAAAAAGAAAATTTTACATTTTTATTTTGGATTTTTTTTTAACATATTCTTTCTTAACATAAGAGATATATCTTAGAACACTTTATTTATTATGATATCTTGACTAACCACAAAAAATTTTACCTCAATAGCACTCTCCGTTTTTGAGATAACTATACCTAACCGTCAAAAAACATGGTTTCGGAGAAACACGCTTATAGTTTGGTTATGCAAAAACAGAGTTTATAGCATACCTGGATTAAAACCCACGAGGGATATAATCCTCTTCTGCTTCATCCTCTTCAGTAACCTTCTCCTTATTCTTCTGTTCATTGGCTTCTTTATCCGCTTTTAAAATCCTTTCGCGATCGATAGATTTTAATCCTTCTATTGTAAACTTTCCTAGCTTTATACCCAATTGCTGCAAAACATTGATTTTACTCACAGATCCATCATTAAAACTTGTCACTACATCAGTAACTCCCAACTTCAAAGTTCTTAGGCCTACAAATTCTGTTGTCTGTGTTTTCCAAATTATCTGACTTACGCATTCATTTGTGTTTTGAGTCTTGCCATGCAAGCAGCGTTTTAATAAACTTTAATTTGCCAAATCTTTGTAGATGGGTTTGACAGTAAGCAGTATAGGCTCTGACAATGATTTTGTGTGTTTATACAGACCTACAGTGTTATTTGGTATTGGCTTATTGTGTTTACACCACGTGTCATTTCCAGTGGGACATAACTTGTGTTGTGGCTTTTCGTTTGTCGACAATTTGTGAAAAATTGTAGCCCATACTGCCTGTTTCATTTTGTTTAAATCTTTAGCATTGTTCCTTATGGGTAAACTATAGAACCTGTGAAAATTCCTTCCCAGCAGTAACCTTACCATCAGACAGTTTTACACTTTCCGCGTATTTTTCAAATTCCGAAGTCTCGTACCGAGTCGCTTTTGGACGTTCTAATCTTTCCAGCTCGATGTTCTCTCTATAGGGCTTACTCTCAACCACAGAAGCAAATCCCTTAGAGTCTCGCGTAAGTATTTTGTATACCGAACTCCAAGCTTCGTCTCTGACCGACTGCAAACTGCTACTACCCTTTTCACTTCCATCGCCCCACTGGATCCAGCAAAATTTGCTTTGCACTCTTTCTTATTTTCTTCCAGATTTTTGGGATTATTTCTAAATTGGCCTGTGGAACAACTTGTGCAAAATTTTTAAAGACGCTCAACGTCTAGCACTTTCCCTGTCTCAAACGATGTTACAGTCATAACTCCATTTAGGGACGTAAACCCACGCTTCTGCCAGGTTCCGTCGAATGCACCTCAGATACTTCAGTGGCCTTAGGTAATATGATCTTATAATAGCGTTGTATTCTTTTGTTCGGTGGAGCAAGATTCATAACCGCACAAAACATTTTGCCTGTTCCACAATGCCCTTTCCGATTGACCTTAACACGTATGCAAATCTTGTGTTTACATCATACAAGTTTCTAACAATGTTAGAGTTCATACATGAACTTTAAATTTTGCATTTTTCACATTTCATTATTATTTTGTAGGCTAGTTGCATTTATATCATTCATTTCATATTCATAGTCCTTAGGTAATTTAGACTGAAGGAGTTTTTTGGAACTAGAACATTGTTTTGATTCACTAGAAGTAAACCTAGTTCCAGTTCCGAAAGGGGAGGACTGTGTACCTACGCCTATGTTCAGATTGAGATTATCCATATCATTATCAGGCTTCTCTTTTGGTGTATGCCTGTTTCCTTTGAACTTATTTGAGGAATTAAATTTCCTAATCCGTGGGATGTTACAATCAGATCAGTATCACTATAGCTTCATACACAAAAACAGTTGACACTGCACTTCCGCTATCACTTTTTGTTATGAATATAAACTGCTGGACATTTGAAGTGGACCACCAAAAAAAACTTTTGTTGTTACTTGATGTATATTTATTGTTAGTTTAGCTTTTTATTTGGTAACGTCAGTGTAGCTGCCTTCAAAATGGATTGCGTTTTGCAATTGTTTTTCGTTGCTAGGCTCAAAGAAACGTCAATTTATTTGTGTCAATAAAACATACAATGCCGCACCATTAGTTTTGGTTACTTTAAGCTTAGTGCAGAATGGTTTATTCTAAGTGGTACAAAACATCTTTTAAAATGCAACAGATTAAGCGAAGACAATTTGAATACTGCATTGTGTATAGTTGCAAACTATGATTCGCAACGAAAAGTTGGTAGATTTTTTGTCCCATAGTGTTATAAGTAGGGCACTAAAAAGGTACAACGAAACTAGCATTGTTGGTTTTCGGCATGCAGGAGGCTGCCAAAGAAAAACTGCACCAGCTGAGAACCAATATTTACGATTAACTGCCCGGAGATATCCAACCCATACTTCAACTCAAATTAATAACGCGGTAAGAGCACCAACGGGTACCATTACTTCGTCAAAAACAGTTAGAATAAGGTTGAGGGAGCACAATGTAAGAGCCAGAAAACGCGCTATTTGTCCAATGTTGAATAGACAGTAAGGTGTTGCTCGTAGGTGGGCAGAGGTTCATCGGAATTGGGATGCACGCCACTGGAGTAGTTGTATATTTACCGATGAGTCCAGGTTTCGTTCGCACCATTCTTATGGACATATTTTAGTGTGACGTAGACCAAACGAGCGCTACAACGAATAATATGTGGCCCTTCAGGTAGCTTTTGGAGGTGGTAGTGTAACTGTTTGGGGTGAGATCATTTTAAATAGGCGCACCGAGCTGATTGTTTTGACTGGAGAAACAATGAATGCTACCGTTTATAGAAATCGATGTATTACGTATTGTTATTCCATTTGCGCAAAATTTTGACGGAGATTTTATTTACATAGACGACAATGCTCATCCCCATTGTTCAGCATTGGTGAACGCCATCTTTCAAGATCATCAAATTGAGAGAATGGATTGGCCTTCCTTCTCGGCGGATTGCAATCCCATTGACAGGTTGCAACGTCAATTATCCAACCGCCCAAATGCTCCAAAATGCACTAAATGAACTTGCAAATGCATTATTGGAGGAGGGGCAGATACCACATACATCAACAATTTAATATTAAGCATGCCAAGCAGTTTGTTGTGCACGTGGAGGCCCTACACGGTGTAAAAAGAACTTTTAAGTTTCGTTTCTGTTGCAAACTGAAAAATTAATTGGTTCGAAATTAAGAGTAAATTAAACTTCTTTATTTCTAAGTTTTGTTGTTTTGAGTTGTGTTCCATCAAAGTTTTAGGTGTTACAGTTATAAATTATTGCATAATAGCCGAAAATAATGTTTTAAGGGTAATATAGTGTATTATTGTCAAGAAATGTGTTTATAAAAATTTTTTTCGCTTTTTTTTATGGCCCACTTCAATTATCTAGCAGTTTATAAAACATAAACAAAATAAACAACAGCCGACAATTTATAGCAGCAGTCAAGAAGACTGAAGCAGACATTCAGTATCGCCACGCAGCAGAAAAAAATTATTGTACATGAGATGAAACAATGGATATGTGATGTTGACTGGCTGGATTCTCAAAACCAAGCCCTTGCTAGAGAGTCGAAGATAACGTGTCACGAGTTTTATTTTATTTTTTTCTGCCTATTTTAATTTATAAACCCCAATAAAAGTATATTTACTTAATCGGGATTAAATGTAGAATTTTGGCATCTCCCCTTAATATGTAACCACCTTGCCAATCCGATCGGTGTTCTAAAATCATTCGTAGTTTAACAAGCTTATCTTCTTAGCGAGTTTAACAATGGAGTCATCGCTTTTAGTATCGATGACGTCAAATGGATACAAGTCGCAAATCTATCCCATTAATTTAGTAATCTCAGATTTTAAGGCTAGATGAAATTATGTTGGGTTGAATCATTTGTATAAATTTAGAACGTTGGTTGACGAAAAGAAAAATTTACAACATGAAATGGAATTTTTGAGGCATAAATTTCCAATTCATCGCAATGAATCAGTTTGAATGTGTGTATTTGAAGATCATCTACGTAACAAACTTCTTAGCGATATGCATGAGGCATGCTTCTATTCGATGCGACAAATGAATGCAGAAAAAAGTTAAATAATCTACGAAATGACTTTTGAATCATGTCTGGTCTGACAATATTGGTATAAAGTTCTAAGAACAGTTGGGTTGACCATTAAAGAGCAAACTCGGTAAAAGAAAAGTAATTCCTGCTTGTGTGTTCAATAAAATCAGACAGAATTATCCTGAGGAAAATGGAATGTACAAAGGATTCATTTCGGTGGAAAGCAATGATTCGGATTATTTTGATTAGTGATTCGAATTTAATCATTTATTACCTTCCAACATGCTTATGTAGGTATAGAAGGTTATGCAATCGACTCTTTTTCACTAAATCGACTTATTTTTAAAATTAACATGTAAGTACCTTGTAACATGTATTAATAAGTATGCTATTTTTTAAACCAAAAATACATAATACAATACGAAGTAAAAAGTAACAACAAAGTATTATAAATTAAATATTTTTGTACTGAAACCTGTAAAATGCATATTCTGGGTTTCCTCCAAAGCAGGTTTTGTTGCAATAGCAATGTTTTTCGGAATAGTTCCAGCCTTATCATTTTTTTTTGTGATTTAGAATATCTGTCCCCTTCGCCATTTTTTTTTCTTCCAACGTTGGACTAAAATCGCTAGCATACCGCGTACAATCATCCCATCGAATGAGAAACGATTTCGCTTGGGTAAGTACTTTAATCGCCGATTATTATTAGTTCAAGAGCTCTAGTATGATAATAATGATTGATGTATTTTATTTCTTTTAAAAACTCTCCCTGCTCAATTATTGATTGTAAAATTCGAAAATTATTAAAATGTGGCGATAACCATACAAGATCCCAATCATGCTCTTGGGCCGAAATCACATTTACTAAATACGTTTCCATCCCATACGTGTATTTTACATACATGTTTTAGAAGAGAAGTGAACTTTTCAACCAACATATCTCGGTTTCCATCACAAACGATTTGTTATACTTGATCTCCGTGTTCGCTAATACCGGTGTTTTTTATTCTGAAGTATTCAATCTTAGTTAAAGTTTTATGCCATACCCACACATCGAATTGATAAATTTTGGAAACTTGGTCCTAAGAATAAGTATTAATTCCTCGATGTCTATCAGAAAGAAAGAGGGTAATTTGTATATGTTCTTCCTGTGTTGGTTGCTGTAAGATCTTTTCAAATCTCCTGTTACCATTCCCCTTTGAAGAACCTATGATCTTCTGATTTTTTAGATTCATGCCAAAATATGTTGCATATTTTGCACAAAATCCTGGGGAATCATACGATTCCATCACCACTAATCCAAATTTCTTCACCACTCGTATTTAAAACGTCTATTAAATTGTTTATTTTGTCACTAACTTTATAACTTTATAAGAAGACAAATTGAACATCGTACTGGCATAGCTAATTCTACAGCACAATTCATTTTAAATAAGAATAAGTTTCATCCGTATAAATTTCGAGTTTGTCAGGGTCTTAGACCAGCTGAGCTGAGCGGTGAGCAGGTTTTTGCGAATGGTATACTATAAAATGTGACGAAGATCAAAATGTTTCTTTTAAATTAATTTGGTCTGATGAAAGCATGATAACCAACAATGGATTTTCGACCTACGTAACAAACATTATTGGGCAAAACAAAATCCTTATTTAAAAAAAGAATCAAGACATCACATAGATTTGGATTGAATATGTGGATGGGCATTTTGGGACGAAGAATAATAGGACTTTTTATTTACCACAACAATTTAAATGCCGAACGATATCTGAACTTCTTGAGGACTGATTTGGAAAATGCATTGGATGAATTACCTCTAGCGCGTGTTCACAACTGTTGGTTTCAACATGATGGTGCCTCAGCACATAATTCAAGAAATGTTACAGGACTATCTGTCATTTCGGTTACAGTAAAATGGATTGGAACTTACAGTGCAGCAGCTTGACCAGCCCGATCACCTGATTTAAGTGCGTTGAATTTTGACTTTGGCTTACCTGAAACACCAAGTGTATGATGGGAGTTTTGAAAATGAAGAGCAGTTGTTAGTTATCGGTTATGGCAGCAGTTAATACAATTTCGCCAGAAATGCTAAACCGTGTGTTAAATTCTTCAGTAAAGAGAGCTTAGCTGTGTCTAGAAAATAACGGCAACCTATTTGAACAGTTACTGTAATTATTTAACTTTAATTAAACAGGTTTAAAAGATTGGAGTTGTTAAATTTGTACATAAAAAATATTATCAAATACTAATAATCTGAATTTTTCTTAAAAATTAGCTTCAAAACCATAATACATGGTTCAATTCGTAATAAAAAATACTATCGAATATAGGGTCTTTCGTTGGTTGTGGCGATATAAAAAAAATTAAGTTTCTCGGAGACGAAACGTCGAATAAAAAATTTGAAAACCTTTGGTTTTTAAAAATCTTTTAAAATAAATGAAGGAATTACGAAAAAAGAAAAACCCAAAAATCGCATTTGGTTTTAAATCTTGGAAACGATAAACAATAATGAACTGTTGCAAACTACATGTGAACATGCCCTAAATTATACAACTTTTCTCTAATTTAACCGCCTCGTATCTCTTACCGTTTTCAAGATCCCCATACTGTTCATCCTTATCTTGGGCACGTATACAGGAAACCAAATTAAAGAACAGTATTCTAGTTTACTACGCACAAGAGAAAAAAATAACGTTGTAAGAATATCGCTGTTAAAACAGTTCTTATTAGAAATCCAAGGGTAGACAGTGCTGAACGAGTTAGGTTATTAATGTGCTGAGAAAACGTAAATTTACTGCCAAAATCATTACCTAATTCTTTTATCAATTCAGTTCTTTGAAGTAAGGTTGCATTAAGAACATACGTATAATGAATTGGTTGACATTTTTAGAATATGAAACAACCTTACATTTAGTCTTATGTAACGGCGAATGATTTAAAGAACACCATTGAAACATTTTATCTAATTGTTGTTGCGAGAATTGGAAGTCAAAATCAGTTGATATTGAGGAAAATTTTTTCAGATCGTCTGCAAACAATAACTTGTCACTAATTATTTGGCTTGGAATGTCATTGATATACAAAAGAAAGAGTAAAGCTCCCAAGTTCGACCCTCGAGGCACTCCTGATGTAGCGATAATATCTGATTTATGATTGTTGTAGACATCAAATGTAATCTGCACTACTGTATCAAGCAAAATAGAATATTAATGGAAACATGTTTTTGTGCTCACGAATACTGTTTTGAAAAAAATATGGGTGGCTTAGCAAGACAATTATTTTAGAAATTTTATAAAAAAGTACAAAGCGCTATACTGGTTGTCTTAAAATCAAATAAAAGGTCTTTTAAAACCATACTTTTTTTGCAATGAAAAATCCTTTTAAAGATTTACGGTGGTCACAAACCACAAAGGCACGTCATTTATCCACTAACAAATGTCTGAAAATCATATTTGGCAAAAAAATGCCCTAAATTGTTATTTTTGAAAAATAAAAATAATTGGCATTTGGCAAATTGCAAAAATATTATTTGCAATAAGATTTATGTATGCTTATTATGTCGCGATAAATTAGGTCGTATGGACTTTATGATATATAGAAATATGTAGAAATTAATTAATGTTTTGAATAAATCTAGGTTAATATACTTTGAATTTTAGACATAAAATTTTATTAACTCTCATCTTTTTTTTTTCAATAAATTTTGAATTGTCAATTTTACTTTCTAATCATTAACTTTTTTAGGTGTGTTAAAACATATTATGTTTAAGTAAAAAAAGAAGATTTACATTCATAATAGAAAGAAAACATTCTCATCACACGATTTGATAATTATTGCGTAAGCTATTAATTTTTTAATAAAAAAATTTATCAAAAAAATTGCTCTTAAAAATTATTCAGGCGATGAAATAATTAAATATGATAATGTTATGTCTAATTTTCCAATGCGTCAATTAATTCACATGAATTAAAAAATGAGTAAATGAAATGAATTTGAAAGCAACGATGTAAGAAATTACTTTTAATAACAAATTTTACTGTACTTTCTAAGATTAGAGATCTGTGCATACTTACATTATTTGTGAATTCCTTTTGTAACCTACATGCGGTTACTAATTACCTTCCGCATCTGTTAAACTGATTAATTAATTGCGGAAATCAAACTAAGAGATGACAGATAATTTAGAATGGAATACTCCGATGCAGTACACTCTAATTAACATAAATTTTTATTTTATTTTTTTTTGTGTTATTTTAGTACTAAAATAGTTAAAATTACAAATGGTTTATTAATTAAAATGTTAATTTTGATTAATCTATTTTATTTAATGGTTCTAGTTTCTTAATATAAACAGATTTTTTTTTTGAGTTTACTAATGTTTTTATGTTAGTAGAACTTCAATTTAGTAACTGTTCAAAATCAGCGAAAATTAATGATTGACTTGAAGTGTTTTCTAAATTTCATAACGAGATAAAATAGAACTTGATCCTAAAATTTCTAGACAGTAAAACGTGTTAGCGTTTGTGTCTGTGGATTTTGTCGGCCGGAATATCTAACACGGAATGCTAACACCGACACACCATCCTTCATTAATAATACAGATTTTTAACGTCATAACAGAAATACTTGCACTATTGTTACTTCACGCCTAACATGCCAATCTCAATGTTAATTTACTGGAACCCAACCATTTTGCTCTTGAATAAGTATTTTAAATTTAAGCGCTATTCCATTTGTTGATTTATTTGGCTCGAAATAAAATTCGGGAATACTCTAAGTACTTCATACCCAAAGGCCGATGTCTACCAAAAAGCACAGGCAACATTTAAAGTCAAATTACTTTTAAGTTATTGCTGCTAAAGATCGCTGTCCGATACATGCACTTGCATAATAAGTCATCTACATATGAATTAACATTTAAATTTCTAGTCAAATTAGTCCTTCATATTTATTTATCGCTAATTTTGAATAGACAGTTTTATGCAATGTTTTTTTGTGAATTTTTTAAAAAACCTAACCTAAACGGCTTAAGATATCAAAATGCGGTTTTCATTAAATAATACTTTATCAGAAATTCAAATATTTCTCCAATTCTGTCAGAAATGGTCGATCGTTCAACTTTTACTATTACGTCGTTTCTAGAGAAGTAACAAATAATTCCTTCCATAGTGAACCTGAATCATTTGCTATGCAGGGTTTCTCAGGGTAGCCGTTCGTTAGCAAAAAAAAAACATAGAATTCTCTATTTTTGTACTCCAGTGTTATTCAAGATTATCTTCCCTTTTAAAATATTTTCAAGGTCATACCATTTCCGGTTATCCCGGAAGTCGCCATTAACTTCATTATTGGTATATTATTTCATTTTTGGAGTCCTGAGAAAATTTAATGAGTTTCATTAGGTTTCCTGATACCTGTTTCTTTTAAAAGTTTTGAAAAATGTAGCATTATTGTCCACACTGCGGCTTTTACTGCCATTTTCGACTGGTGGTAAGCGCTTCCGGGGGAAGATGGAAGCACAAGAATGATACTTCCGAAATCCACATTGACAAATGGTGTCCAAAATTTGATGACCAATTACATAGTTTGAAAAGTTCGTTTTTTCAAATGTGACACTATGTACTGGGTGTCCGGATAAGGGTACGGAGCGGCTGTGTCTTGACAATGGTAGGGCGTAGAGGTTTGGGAAAAAAATCCTACTTTATGGATAAGGTAACTTAATCTGATTAAAGCACTCCAATTTTGGACATTTTCTCATATAAATCAAGATCGGTTGGAGATATCAGGATGCTGAAGTTTAGCTATTTTTCTGTTGGTTTAGAGTCTTTCAAGAAAGTAGTATCTTTCCATTTAACTTTTTTTCCGAAAATCACAAAAATGTGTAAACGCTGCAGATAATGCCCTCTAGTTTATTTACTTTAAACTAAACAGTTTACAAAAAAAGTTTCTTTAAAAGAGCATAAAATACTCTTTCAAATGAGACCAAAAGTATTCAAATTGGTTGAACGGTTCAGGCGATATTAAAATGCAAATACTGACAAATCCTTTGGCTCCTCCCTGATTATGACATGTACGAAAAAATGTCGTAAAGCAAAATGGTGTGGTATTACCCAAGTTGTCAAATGATGTTTTGAAAGTTATAGCTCATCGTCTAACTTTCCAAGATAGCGGGAATTTTATGTTTCTTCTTAGTAGTTACGCCCCCTAGCAGTCAAATTACGAACTTCAAAACAATTTCCAGCTATCTCTCTTGCCCCTTTTACTTATAGGGATTTTTTCCCAAACGTCAAGGCCCTACCATTGCTGAGATACAGCCGCTCCGTACTCTTATCCGGACACCCAGTATATTATTGGATGGTTAGGTGCAGAATTTAATTCTGCATCGATTCGTTATTACTTCCCTGTACATATTTCGAACAGTTTTCTTATTAATCCATATTTTCTATTTTAATGTGATTGTTTGCAGAAGCCGAAACATCGTTTGTTTTTCGAAACAAAATGAAATTGACTGAAGCGGCAGAAAACATGAAAACAAAACAAAATTTACAACGTAGTAACAAATGAAAACATAATAAATTGGAACGTAATGACTAGAAATAATAAATAAATGTAATTACAATAACTGTTCTATATAACCGCCATTTTGTTCCAACACTAAATAACTCTGTCGTCCACGTCTCGCGAAACAAGTCTCCAAATCTGGAGTAAAGCATTGTAAACACGGTTCTTCTCTTAGAGTACGCTAGTTCTTTATATCAGAGGTGAAAATCCAAGGGCGTCGTGTGAACTGTGTGGCCAGTTACAGGGTTCCTGTGGGGAGCAACACCCAGCTGATAACAAATGTTGGCTTTGTCACGTAGAGGTAAAGCATTTAAGAAATCACTAACAAACCCTCTGAGTATCTCCAGACCAGCCCCATTAAAATTGTTATCGTACATTTGAGATGCCACTATTGTCTATAAGTAAACTAAAAAACATTAAAACTAAAGTGGTCCTGGTGATTACGTTCCCTTATGATGTGTGGATTATCTTATGTCCATGAGTGATTATTTTGGCGATTTACAAGACTATATGATGCATTGGCTGCTGAATTTTGATTCATCAGTTCACATAGCCTTATGAATGAATCTCGGATGTTCCGTTATTTTTATTTTAACTCGCAAAAGTCTACTCGTCTTGCCTCTTCACCAAGACGTAATACGCGCACAGTTATCTCAGAAACGGGATGAATTTTATTTTTTCTTAATATTCTGTGGATTGATGCCCTTGAAATACCCAAATCCAGCGCTACTTCTGGTGTTAAACCCCGTGGATAAGCTTGAAAATAAGCGAACACATTCACTTCGTTATCTTCATTATCTATTACGGGCTTTAGGCAATTTCTAGTTACCCTTACACTCCCAGTTGCCATAAACCGAGCTTCGATTCTTACAAATTTTCCGGGTGTCATTATTAGTAGGTCCGGAAATCGTTCGTTAAATAATTTACTATGTAACTAAGAAACATTTGCAAAATCAACAACTCTTATTTTCAGTTTTGAATTTTTATAAATTATCTATTTGTTATTAAATGTTTACAGCTTAATGGGGCGCAATTTGAGCACTTTTGGGCGCAATTTGAGCACTTATTATAAATTATTTATATATAATTTTTTTGTTTATTTTTTTTTGTTGCTTGGTTTCGTTTTGAAAATAAATATTTTGTTGTTTTGATTCATTGTCCTTAATATTGATACATCAAGCGACCAAATAGGGTCCAAATAAGTAAAGGTTTGCACCTGTGAATATTTTTTTTTAACTTAAAAACTGGATTTAGTTACGTTAACAAAATTTATAGATTTTTAGAGACGTATTTCGGAGTGAAAGGCTTTTAGAATTCAAATAAATCACAACGTAGCTTATTAGGGCCTCTTGGAAATCTAAAAGTCCTATTCCGAAGTTCGAAGCGGTGAGGGCGCAACACCGATTTCGGCAAGAGTCCTCAGATGTTAAAATTTTCAAATTTTTCGAAGTAACTCGGAAAAGGTAAATTTTGGACATACGATACTTTACATAAAGAGACCGTAAAATTAAACGGGGAATCTAAAAATAGAACATAAATGGGGGGTTCCATTTAAACTAACGAAGTTGGTAGCTAGTTCCGGTATAACTGAATGTACCACAAAGTTGTAAATATTTTCCAAAGGCAGATCAGATCGGTAAAGATTTATGTAATCTTTTTCAGATTTTCATAGTCCAGATACTTCTTATGCTTGAAACAGTCTACATATACTCAGTCACATGGAAATTGCAACACCAAGTAGGGGTAGGAATTTTTTTAACAAACTTATCAGAAACGTTTAACTACTATAAAATTGATTAAAATTTCATTCCTATCGATCAAGTGGTAATGGCTTATCTGACAGCGCGTTCAGTTTTTTCGAACAATTTTATCAGGTTATTGTGCGAGATTGTCTTCAGTTGTTTATTGTTTTCGCTTGTGATTGTTTGCTTTGAGGGTGTGATCATGCCTTGAGTGCACCAACGTGGCCATCTTCAACTTATGGCAACAAGAGACCGATTCGCAAGTACCAGATGAATGGTTAGCTAACGAAAGTCGTCCTGTAACCCTTCGATGCTGCTTGGGGGTGCGTAATGGCCGTATGAGGGTCAGACGAAGACGTGCGGAAAGTCGAAATGTTGAATTTTCTTTTTCGATGCATGTGCACCAAACTGTAGGGATTATTGTATGGTGTGCTATAACTTATGGAAGTAGGTCTCGTTAGGTATTCATCCGAGGCAATATAAAGCCCAACGATATGTGGATGAGGTGATAAAACCCCATATTCTTCCATTTCTTTAGCAGTCGGAAGACTCACTTTTGCAGCAGGATAATGCCCGCCCCCATATTGCAAGACGTTTTTTGGACCGCTTTGCAGAGGATAATGTTAATCTCTTGTCATTTCCACCCAGATCTCCCGACCTTTCGCCCATCGAGCATACTTGGGACATTATGGGGAGAAGACTGAGAATCTTGCAGCATTCTCCGCAGACGCTGCAAGCTCTACGGCACGAATTACAGGTTACTTGGGACACAATACCTCAAGCGGACATCGACCATCTGCTAGAATCGATGCCACGATGAGTGGAGGAGTGTGTAACCAACAGGGGGGCCAACCCATTATTAATAAAAATTATGTTTATATTTTGTTCTATTTTGTATTTTGTATATTTTTCTTTAAAATTTTAGTCAATCGCTACATTTAGTAGTTTCAAGTTTTTGTCAAGTTTGGTAAAAAATTCCTACCCCTATGTGTGGGTGTGGGAGTGGGAGTGGGTGTGTGTGTGCGTGCGTGCGTGCGTGCGTGGGTGTGTGCGTGCGTGGGTGTGTGTGTGTGTGTGTGTGTGTGTGTGTGTGTGGTGAGTGAGTGATGTGTGTGTGTGTGTGTGTGTGTGTGTGTGTGTGTGGTGAGTGTGTGTGTGTGTGTGTGTGTGTGTGAGTGTGATGTGTGTAGTGTGTGTGTGTGTGTGTGTGTGTGTGAGTGTGTGTGTGTTAGTGGGTGTGTGTGTGTGTGTGTGTGTGTGTGTGTGTGTGTGTGTGTGTGTGTGTGTGTGTGTGTGTGTGTGTGTGAGTGTGTGAATGTGTGTGTGTGATGTGTGTGTGTGTGTGTGTGTGCTGTAGTGTGCAGGCGTGCGTGGTGTGTGTATACGTACAGGGTGTCCTACGACGAACGACATCGACCGATTATGGAAAAAGTATAAATAGGAAAAATTTGGCAACTTTGTTGGGCGATGCAACTGTCATTTTTTTTATTGAAAACCTGGAATATTTCAAAAACAGCTAGAGTTACGTATATGACATTAAACATAATGTATGCCTAGAATTGGATGTAGAATCCAAAAATGCAACAATATGCAGGGTGTCCCATTTAAATTAAGCGAGCTAATATCCACTTCCAGTATAACCAGAAGAGCTGTAATCTTCAGAATATTTTAGATGGATGTCCCCCATCGACTTTAGTAAGTAGCCAAAATTTTCCTATTTATACTTTTTCCATAATCGATCAATGTTGTTCGTCGTGGGACACCTATATATATATATATATATATATATATATATATATATATATATATATATATATATACGCACGCACCACACACCACGCACGCGCGCACACACACACACACACACACACCCACACACACACACACACCCACACACACACCAAGGGGTAGGAATTTTTGACCAAACTTGACAAAAACTTGTAACTACTAAAATGTAGCAATTGACTAAAATTTTAAAGAAAAATATACAAAATACAAAATAGAACAAAATATAAACATAATTTTTATTAATGGGTTGGCCCCCCCCTGTTGGTTACACACTCGTCGTGGCATCGATTCTAACAGATGGTCGATGTCATCTTGAGGTATTGTGTCCCAAGTAACCTGTAATTCGTGCTGTAGAGCTTGCAGCGTCTGCGGAGGATGCTTCAAGATTCTCAGTCTTCTCCCCATAATGTCCCAAACATACTCGATGGGTGAAAGGTCGAGAGATCTGGGTGGAAATGGCTAGAGATTAACATTATCCTCGACAAATTTTGAACCAAACGATAATATGTACACAAAAATAACTTTAGTTATTTAAAACTTATTAAAACGTCACTATACTCAACAAATTTGTACTTTATCATGATCAGCTATGTACTCGAAATTTATTATAACCGGAATCTCTTTACAAATAACCCGCCAGAAATGCGATATTCATTCAAAAGAAACAAGGTTCGCACTACCAGTAAACACGTAACCACATTCTTTGGACTCGAAAATGTCAAGCACTGACAACAGTACACGGTACTACATTATTTTACCGAGATGGGCGACCCTAACGAAAGCTCTTTCACCACGGTACCGACCTGAGAGTCGGAGCCGCGATAACACTACCTCCCTAACCCAAGACCTGCTTTCAACATCATCCAGAATTTATGGTTTGACATAAGAGTGACTTTTCAATAAATAAATTGTTTTATGGCAATGTTTTTCTACATAATTTCCTTTTAATTCTTTACACTTATTCAAACGGCTTTCCAACTTTTTTAAACCTTCAGAAAAATATTTTTGGAAACTGCAAAATATGTGTCCGTTGCTTCAATTACTTCTTCATTTGTATGAAATCTCTGTCCTCCGAGCCACTTCTTCAAGTTTGGGAACAAGAAGAAATCACTTGGATCCAGATCTGGCAAATATGGATGATAGGGCAGCAATTCATAACGCAATTCAATTCATTTATTGGATGGAATAACGTGTGAGAGGGCGCATTATCATGATGGGAAAGATATTTCTTTTTGTTTAAATGTGGTCGTTTCTTTCTTAATTTCGCACCAAAGCGTGTTAATAAGTTGGAATAATACTCGCCCGTTATAGTTTTACCCTTCTGCACGTAATCAATAAGGATTACTCCTTGAGAGTCTCAAAAGACCGTGGCCATAACTTTGTTGGCAGAAAAAACGGTTTTTGCGTTTTAGGGGCACGTTCATCTGCAGAAGTCTTTTCATATTTAAATATTGATGCCAGATATTATGCACTCGTTCCGTTGAAATACGCAGTTCATTAGCTATCTCTCGTAGTTTAACTCGACGATCACTTTTTATGATGGAACTGAGTTTATCGATTGTTTTTTGAGAGGTAACCGTATTCGACGGTCCTGAACGTTCCACATTTTCCGTGCTCATATGGCCTCTTTTAACCCTGCTGTTACCTTCGGGTCTACATGACCCGAAATCAAATTGTTGTTTAGATAACTTTTTTGTTTATTGATATCTAAACTTCGTAGTTAATGACTTTGTTTCTAATCCATTGAAGAATGAGGTTGGCTTGTTTGTTTTAATAATTTTTTTTTTCCTTAGTTTTTTAAACATGATTGTTACATTGATGTTCCTCGGGTCATTATGCTGTAATACATTAGTAGGACGTATAAATTTGTATTTCCAATTATTTTATATTGAAATTTGAGAGTAGATAATATTCATATCATCACATGCTTGTTCAAATGTACCTACCTATGCGAGTTACTACAGCATTTTCGGCTGGTCTGTAGCCGCGTGTGCAAGTCGAAACAGGAACAGACTTGCAACATGCAGCAGATGTAAATACCATATCGCAGTATGCAACCCACAGCTTTGTTTGTTACGTTTCAGAGTAAAGTGCGGTTTGTTGTACGTACTACTAGTTCTTCTAAAGTGCTGAAATAACAATAATGGCAAAAAAATATCTTAGTGGTGAAGACTTAGAAAAACTTATTGATAATTTGAGTGACATTAGTGACGATGAAGCTTCTGAAGAGGAAGATCATATCAGTGAAGATAGTGATTATGAACAGTCAGACGACGATACTGGACGGACAAATTCTTCGCAATTGATGCCACCTGCTCAATCGGTTCAATCTAAAGATAATGCCATAACTTGGATGTTAGATCCATTTCCTCAATCAGGGCGTGCAACTTGTGCAAATATCATAAAAGTCGCTCCAGGTCCTACTAGATACAGCAATGCACGAGTCCAGGATGTAAAATCTACATTTCAGCTATTTTTCAATAGTTCTCTGGAAAATATAATTTTGAAAATGACTAACATCGAAGGTCGTAGAGTGTACGGTGACAAGTGGCAAGAATTAGATGACATTACGTTGCAGGCGTACATAGGTTTGTTACTGTTAGGAGGAGTTTACAGATCGCTTGATGAATCTACCAGAAATTTGTGGAATGCAGAAACAGGCACACCTCTTGTTTGCGCAACAATGTCGTTGGAACGATTTTATTATATATCACGCGTGGTACGGTATGATAATAAAGAAGATCGTCAAGAAAGAAGGCTGCGGGATAAGTTGGCTCCTATTAGAGAATTTTGGGACAAATGGGCTGAAATACTACCAAAATTGTACAGTCCTGGGCAAAACGTAACTGTGGACGAGCAGCTGGTTGCATTTAGAGGTCGTTGTCCATTCAAGCAGTATATACCAAGCAAGCCAGCAAAATATGGCATCAAAATATGGATGCTTTGTGATAGTGCAAGTTCTTATGCTTTAGAAGTTCAAGTATATACGGGAAAACCACCTGGGGGAAAATCTGAGAAGGATCAGGGGCTGAGAGAAGTTTTAGACCTTACTTATGGACTAATAGGTCAGAATATAACTTGTGACAATTTCTTTACATCGTATAAATTGGGTCAAATGCTTCTCAAAAGAACTTACTATGTTAGGGACTGTCAGGAAAAGCAAGCCTGAGCTGCCTATCATGGAAGTAAATAACGTTGTGCATAGTTCCAAATTTTATTTTACTAAAGATACCGCAGTTGTGTCTTTATTCCAAAAAAATACAAGAAGGTCATTCTAGTGAGTACGTTTCATAACCAGAAACAAATAAGCGACAGAGAAGACAAAAAACCACAAATTATACTTGATTATAATTCTACCAAAGGAGTAGTTGATACATTAGATCAGCTAATCGGTGCATACACATGCAAACGAAAAACAAATCGATGGCCCATAATCTTATTTTACAACATTTTAGATACCAGTGCCTATAATGCTTTCGTCTTATGGCGCGAAATAAATCCAGACTGGAATAAAAATGTTTTGTTCAAAAGAAGACTGCGGGCTTCTAAAAGTTGGATGAAGTATGCAACATAATATCGTCACGTTAGGGTTGCCAACTTTTGAAAAGTCACACTTCCGTCAAACCTGCCTCGTAAAATCCAAACTCTTTGTTTATGTTTTTCTACACTCTATTTGAATACAAAGTAACAATTTTAATACGGCATTTAATTTTTCCATCGATGCAATTTTGACAATACTTATTATGATTGACAAAATTTACAAAATACAAGCAACTATTATTTACAACGGAACTAATTCATCCTCAACCAAATTAGTAAAAAGGATTCCACTACCTACCGATACCAGTACGTAAACCAAATCTTAATTTAGACTCCAATTTAAGCTTAATTAACAAACAAGAACTTGATTTCGTTTTCAAAATAGGGATTGTTAAGGCTATTACCATTTGTAAAAATTTCGAGTACTTTCCAAATACGTAAAAGGAAAAAAACGTTACAGTCATAATTTCCAAGAATCTATGCGTTATCAAATTCAGTTTCATGAACTTATACTACATTTCAGAAGTCCGGTAGGATTGAATAACTCATAATTTCGAAAATAACGGCAAATATTCGAGAACATCACAACCACGTGACATATTGGCTTCTCTTCTTTTGCCAGGGTCGGTGCATTCTATCGAAAATTTTCCCAAACTTTTGCAGCCGTAGCAACTGAACTTCCTCTTTGGATTGCTTCAAGAGCAACAACCAGTTGTTCCAGTGTATAATTCGTTTTGGGTGGTACAGTAAGTCACCGAAACCTGAAATTAAATTCCAGTTATTGACAGTAATTGGTCACATTATGTCAATGACTAGTATGACTTGTTCACAAGACACGAGCCTTTTAGCGGAAATACCTACGAAGCTTTTATAGGTTGAATCGCTAAAAAAATATGTTTTATCCAATTTATTTAAAGTTGGTAGCGTTTCTTTGTTGAATTTTCTGTTAGTTTTATTTCATATTTGAAATATATTCTTATTAGTTATTTAAAATATATACATAGATATATATATATATATATATATATATATATATATATATATATATATATATATATTGCCTTTATTTGTACATATCTGCAATTTGCTATACATACGTCCCAAGATAATTTGCATTCCACGTTTATTGGTAATATAACAATGTGTAAGCTTCGGCAGATACGTTGTTGTGGATTTTATTTATTCATTATTTTAGAGTGTTTTTATAATTATTCTTCTTACATATATGTGTTAAGATTATTTTCTCCGTAAATGTTAACATAGAATACTGCTAATTTTGTATATTAAAGTGTGAATTGTATATACGTTGTATGGTATTAGCATGTATATGTACACTTGAAGTTTATGGGTAGTATAAGTGTTTGAGCTTCGGCAGATTGGTTACTGGAGATCTAATGTATTATATGTATGCTATTTACATGCATGTGTCAGTAGTATTGGGATGATAATAATATTGCTTCGTCAGATTTGTTACTGCTGATTTTGTTTCTTTTTCTTTTAAAATTATAAGCACGTATTCGGTGTAATTAAAATTAGGAAATATTAATTTGATAATTGCCTTTTTTAATTTGTATCAGTAAACTCACGATCAGATATCAAAAATACGTCCTACACACAATACAAGTTATTCGACGGGATTGTGATTGCTAAAAATCCTGGTTTTAAGAGGAGTCCAAGAGGAGTCCCTACGCTTAAACAGTATATGATTTTACATGTGTTTTCAATTCAATGCACAGCGTTTATTATTCAATATTTCCGAAAAAAATTAATTTTATTCGAAAGTACTTAACGTCTTCTACAGTTTGATCAACCGTAATTTGAAAAATTATTGATCTTCTATTTTTTAAAAAATATAAAAATGTAACAAAAAACGGACATTTTCAAGCGTTAATAACTCAAGATTGAGTAAATTTATTTAAAATGTAAGTTGATGATACTGTAGTGTGACTCTTTAATAAAATTGTAGTAAAATTTGGTTATTGTAACACAAACTTTATAATTGCAGCATTAAATTCCGTACATGTCTGTAAAAGCTAGTTAAATGATTTTGAAATAAAGATATAAGGAGAAGTTATCCCTTCTACTCACCAACTTATCGCTTGTGGAGGAAAGGCACGTTTTTCTATGCGTCATCGTATACACATAAAACATTTTAATGGTTCATTTGTAACCTAAGTCACTTCAGCACTTTGATAGTGTACTTTTTTTTTTTTATTGCAACTAAGCCGTTTTCATAATCAAATTCGATTCTGTAATAGCCTTGTTTATATATAGGTATATATACAGGGTGGCGCATTAGCGTGACAAAGTCCCATATCTCCTTTATTTAAAGAGATACAACAAAAAATTAAATACAAAAGTTGTAAGATGTGTTCTGGTGCATATTCTAAAAATATTTTTAATTATACAGGGTAGATCATCAAAGCTTAGAAGTAATTTTAAATTTTTTTTTAAATAGAAAACCCTATATATTATTACACATTTAGATTCTACATACAATTTTAGACACATTTTATGTATAATGCCCTATACCTAAGTCTAACTGTTTTTGACAAATTTCAAATTTTTGTCAAAATGACGTTTCAGACCAAAACATAGGTGGAAATCTTTTCTAAACGAAGCCTTTATCAATTAGTTATGGTTGGTTTCCTTGGAAATGGGGACCTACTCTAATGGGCTGTATTGATATTTTTGTAATACATTCATACAGGGTGATCAAAATTGACAATAAAAAGTAGATTCAAAAACCTATAAAGTCATTTTTAATGGAAACCCCCTATTTTTTTAATTCAATCTTATTTAGCATTAAAAATAAGGGTGACTTTGTATAAGGGTGTATATTCCAAAAAAATGTAGTTTTTGAAATAATGACAATTTAACATTTTTTTATTGTAAAAAGGCTATATGGCTTTCAAGTTTTGTTGTTAGTTGGCCGTGACGGCGAGGCGTGGCATATAAAAATAGTAGAGATCATCATAAACGTCATCATTTATTGTCACTTGAAAATTTGTGTGATGCATTAGTGTATTTTATAGCAAATTGATTTAAAACTTGAATTAAAATTGTAAATAATGAATTTTTCGCAAGCCGAGATGGTTGATATGATTTTTGTTTTGGGAGCTAGTGATAAGAATACGCTCTTAGCGAGAAGACTGTATCAACAACGGTTTCCAGAGAGACAACCTGAAAGAAGGGCATTTGAAAAGCTTTTGGAGCGTTTTGAAAGAACTGGCAATGAAAAAAATACTAGGGAAAAACATGCACAGACTAAGGAAAATGAATTAAATGTACTATTAACAGTTACCGATAATCCATACATTGGACAACGACCCATTTCTCAGCAGGTTGGTGTTGAACGACGTACGGTACAGCGGATATTGAAGTCTCAAAAAAATGCACCCCTATCACATTCAACTATTTCAAGAGTTGGTTCCTGAAGATTATCAAAGACGACTGGAATTTTGTCAATAGGCTCAAAACAAAATAAACCAACAAAGAAATTTTGTTCATTTCATTTTATTTACAGATGAGGCCACATTTCACAGAAACGGAAGTGTAAACAGACACTATTGTCACTACTATTCTACCGAAAATCCACATTTTGTAAGATATACTTCTCAAACTAAATGGTTTTTAAATGTTTGGAGAGGTGTTGTCGGTAATCATGTAATTGGATCATATTTTTTTGATCAACGAGTAACAGGGGAAGTATACTTAGACTTTCTGCAAAACCATCTACCTAATTCGTTGCGTCAAGTGCCACAGGATACGCAACAAGAAATGTGGTTTCTTCATGATGGGGCCCCAGTACATCATACAGGCTCATTATAGGCTCATGGGGGAACCATTTCACTTTTTTTTTATGATTGTGGCCCTGAACAGGCTAAATTAGGCCTATCGTGCTAAAGCACTCAGGAACACTTAGGAGGATGGATAGAGGGATAATGAATTGCCAATAGATGCCTATGAATAGCCACCTTAAATTTTTTCATATCATAAGTGAGAGGAATACAGGAACTAGGGAGATCATTTCAGAGTTTAGAAGCCGTGTAGAAAAATGTGGATTGCGCCCGTTTGGTACCACAAGTGGAGATTTGTACCGCATACTGATGATGTGAATGAGCGAACCGAGTATTTCTCGCAAAGATAGCCCGAGATGGTATCAAAGAATATAATTCAGCAGCACAATAGCCGTTGTAATAACGATAATACAAAGAAAGAACTGAAACCATCCTTCTATGCTTAAGGGACTGTGTGTGAGAAGTTAAGGACGGGTCATTTATAAGCCTAATCGCTCTCTTTTGAATACGATCAACGATATCGAGAGCGTATTGGGGAGCACTAACCCAAAGGTGAGAATTATATTCCAGATGAGGCCGAATTTGGGCTTTATACAGCAGAAGGAGTTGTCGAGAGGTAAAGTACTGCTTAGATCTGTACAAAAGCCTATTTTACGAGCAGCTGTTTTGGTAGCTGACAGAAGATGGTCAACGCATGACAGATTTGAAGATACAGTCATACCCAACAGAGTAATAGAGTCTGAAAACTTAAGAACTGAGCCATTCATACTTACAACAGGAAATGATCGATCTTTATTGGCGGACATAAGGCAACACTGAGTTTTGTTAGCATTAAATTTAACTAGATTATTGCTTCCCCTTTCGAGAATACGTTGAATGTCTTTGTTGATTGAATTTGCCATTTCAGCTTTAATTCTTGATTTGACATAGAAGGTGGATTATCACTATGAGTAGACTGAGATGAACTACAGTGAAGAGTGCTATCGTCAGCAAAGTAATGGATGGGGTTAGTTGTTGAAAAAATAAGGTCATTTATATACAACAGAAAAAGTGTAGGCGCTATAACAGATTCCTGTGTTACGCCCACGTTAATGTTAACTTCTTTTGAAAAAAAGCCATCAAACACGACCCGTATTCGTCTTTTTATCAAGGAAACTAGAAACCCAGTTGATGAGCGTATCATTTAACCCAAACGAGGTGAGTTTGGCAAGTAAACATTTATGCCAAACTTGGTCAAATGCCTTTGAGATATCTAAAGCGACTACAACTGTTTCACTGGACTGCTCTACTGTATTGTTCCACACTTGGGTCACATATGAAAGAAGATCGCCTGTTCAACGTCTTTGCCTAAACCCATATTGGTGGTCACTAAGGAGTTTGTTGATGGTTTTAGACAAAATGGAAGTGATGGCAATTGGTCGGTAGTTTCAGGGATCGGTCTTATCACCTTTTTTGGGAATAGGTTGAACATCTGCTAACTTCCATGATGAAGGGAATTCCCTAGAAGACATAGAGATCGTATAGAGCTTAGATAGGGCTGGTACTAGTTCGGGGGAACATTTCTTTAAGACAATAGCTGAGATACCGTCTGGGCTCAAGCCTACTGATGATCGATTCCAAGAGCTTGTACCGAAAATGAATTGATTTCATAGCGTATGAAGAAGAGATGACTAGGGGCACATCTTTTCCAGAATCATTGAGACACGAGTTTGGTGCAAACAAATCCACAAAAACATTGACTTTGTCTACAGAATCAGCAACTATCGATCCGTCAATAGACGTCAGGAGGGAAAATGAAGATGTTCCAAAGTTTTTACTAATGGCTTTAGCTAAAGACCAAAATTTACGACTGCCTAAAGGAGATGTAGCTAGTTCATTGCATTTTCGTTGTTCGAACAACTTTTTAGTTTTAGTGATGACACTTTTGCAGATATTTCTAGCACCAACGTATTCTACATGACTGTCGACCGATTTATTAGATTTCCATTTAATGTAATATTTATTTTTTAAAGATATTGCATCAGCACAAGCCTTATTGAACCAGGGTTGGGAACGTGAATGACCTATACGGTACTGTTTTTTGGGAATGTATAACTTCATTCCCATGAGGATGACTTCAGATACTGAAAGAGCGATGTCCGAAGAAGAGGACGACTTAAAACAATATTCACGCCATGGAAAGGTTGCAAAGAAATCCCGTAAATCACTCCATCAAGCTGACTTAAAACACCACAAGGTTCTATCTGGTTTTGCGAACAACAATGGAATTAGGTACAGTAGAAATGATTTCTATTAGACAATGGTCGGAAAGACCTAAGGCGAAAGAACGGAAGTTTTATAAACAAGAGGGTTTGATGTAAGAAAGAGATCCAGAAGATGTGGGGTATGGTTAGGGTTATCAGGGATTCTTGTGGGTTCAGAAATCATTTGTGTAAGGTCACATGAAATAGCAAATGTTTCTGCACTATGACCAACGGGATTTGGAGTAGATGAAAACTAAAGCCAATTAGAGTTATGAACATTGAAGTCGTCTGCAATTGAGATATCGCAAGATGGAAACTGAGACAGGAGATAGTCAACTTTCATACTAAGGTAATCGAAGAAGTCTTGAAAGTTATTGTCATTAGGAGACCTATAAATGCAACAGTAGAATTTCACAAAATTAGGACCGGAATGTTTAAACCAAATCACGTCAAAATTTTTATTTTCTAAGGAAGAAACCCTCTTGCAAGCAATTATGTCCTTGATGTAGGCACATACGCCTCCTTTATATCGAAAGTTAGAGTGAAGGTGGTATTGAGGAAATTGCAAGTCTGGTGACTCGGAGACTTGTGTTTCAGATAGAAACAAAATATCAGGTTGCAATTGTTCAAGATGTTGGTGAATAGCATTAAGATTAGACCTGATACCGCGGATGTTGCAGTAGTGAATCAGAAAGTTGATACTTTCGATGACCGAGGTCGCTTGGGCCCTGCCCTCCCGGACATCCGAATGGGGCGAGATGTTACGTCCGGAATTTATAACCCTAGAAACCACAGCCATCTTATTTTTTAATTTGGGACTTTTAATCCGATAGGAAGACAGTGAGGGCGAGAAGGAAAAATAAGAATGAGAATAGATTAAGGATGATGGAAAAGGTAACCGGCAGCCCTTGCCGAGCTCAGAAAATCGGAGACCCAATATTAAAGAACCCATGGTAAGGGTGGTGGTACCTCCCCGGCTGGCATGGAGTATACATGCCTACCACCTGTTAACTTGCTTTATAAGGAATTTTTTCCTTATCTCATTTCAACAGCTGTTTATTTTGTGCAAACAGTAATGACAAGGTGAGACGAGCATTCCGAAATAACTTTTAACAGAAAGAGAATTACTTTCACTTGCCTATTTAATGCCTAAAGTGTCAATATAGGTCTAATTTGCGCCCTTTTGTTTATAGAACAAACAAGAGTAAAACCGAGAAAAAGTAAAAAAGTTGTCAAATTACCAACACTTATGGTGCTGTTATCCTGTGAACAGGGTTATTCAAATTTGATTAAGTGCCCCTACTCAGCGTACAAAAAAAGCGCTGATGAAGCTATTAAGAAAAAAAATAAAATTTTGGAATATTATAAACTGGCAACTCCAAATCAATATGAACGATAAGTGGTACTACAAATTGTCTTTTGTCTGAATTAGTTGATTCAAGGCATTCTCGTAATTTACCAATACGGGAGCCAACAGATACTGATAACTCAAAAACTCAAGAAAACCTCAAACGTAAAAGACAAACGGGCGCATCTTCTGAAAAAATAAAAACTACACGACGGAAATTATTTTTAAGTGAATAAATGTTGAATAAAATTTTTTTACGTAAACGTTTAAAAGATTTCTGGCATAATGATAGTTATTGGTTTTTATTTCATTGTTTCTTTTTTAATATGTTTTAGACACTGTAGTTCAGATTTTTTAACGTTATAAATTTTATTTGTGACAGAATTGAAAATCATTCTTTACACTATGGTAATTTCCTAGAGGTGGATACTTTTTCGCGGCGTCCATAAAATCAACAGTAAAAATACTGTGTTCCTAATTACCCAACGAAAATCCATAAGTTATAAGAATTCTTTAATCCTACATATATTTTACACGACGTTTCCTATGGCATTTGGCGGCCCAAAGCAGGTAAATGCCCATAATGAAAGGGTGAATATAGGTAAATAAAGTTAAATTGCTAATTTTTCTATAATTCAAAGGCCTTAGTTACAAAAGATCAAATTGAGATTCAAGGATTTTTAATTCCGCACACTTCTTGTAACATCAACTCTGGGACACGCTATATATAGACTTACAATTTATTTACGTTTATTTGGGTTACCTTTACGGTAGCTAACAATTCAACATTAAAAAATGTACACGGGAATCTTTATGCGTGTGGTAATTCTACACCCGGAATTTTTATGTTTAGATTACTACAGTCGTTTGCATGGTCCAGTCTGGGGTCATTACTAATAGAATTGTAGCGGGGATAACATATCGCAAAACGGTTAGAATCTGAAGGTTACCGCTTGTACGGACTCCTCTTAAGAATACCGTTTTGAAAATTAATACCAAGAAGCATAAAATAAAAGAAAATAACGACCAAGTTATTTTTATAGAAAATATTAAATCGGGAGCTGACGCGTGATAATTAACGAGATGAATGTCTTCGTTGTTTGTATGGATATTATGCTAACTGTAAATGGCTTTGATATTTTCTGTATTTCGAGGTGTATTTTTAAGTTATAATCTAGTATTACACATATCGTTTAAATTTTAAACTAACTGCTGCATAATCATTTTAGGTTCAAATAAGGACATATTAAACTATAACGCGAGCCAAATCTCAATTGGTGTGTAACATTCAGAATAGCAAAACAATAAATTTATCTGTCTAAGCTCTAACGCATTGGAAGCACTTGGATTTACGAACACGATAGTTGTCGTTGATAAATCCATCGGTTATTGCTCAGATCTCTTGTTTAAATCTTTAGAGACAGTAGATGGATCACAAATCAAAAAATTAAAGTTGTTATCGGGAGAAGATGTAATTTAATTTATTCGAAGAAATGTTTTGTATTTGTGTTGTATTTTGTGAGACATTTACACATGATAACTCTTGTCAGAAAAAGGTAGCTTACAAGAACTATCTAAGAACTTTCTAAGTTTCTCGAAAACTACTAATTTATTCAAACGATTTAAGGCTTGTCTTCTTTTATACTACAGCATGAAATAGTTTTTGTTTTAACTCAATAAATGGCTTTTGCGCAAAACTTTTTTGAAAACCTTGGAAATTAAAGGAACTTATACGCACGAACAAGAAATTGTAACATTTTAAAAAAGGACTTTACACACTAGGTATCCTTCCCTGTGAATTGCATCAGCACATCGTGCTTTATTGCATCATCTTTAGAGAAGAAAAATACTGTAAGTTATTCGCCGTTGTCATTATAGTTTCTTGATAAAGTGGGTATAAGTAGAAGGGATCTACTTTTCCCCCACCACTTTTTTTATTATGATGAATCAAAAGGAGTGAGGGAGTCACGTGACCCGGTGGGTAGTCACGTGGCCCTCCACATGGCCACGTCCACTTCCAGCTGATTGGTTGTGCGCACGCATAGAGCTCCAGGCCGAGCGTTCTAGTTGGAGGGCCTAGGGGAAGGCCACACCCTTAGTTTATGATACTTCCATGACCTCCCCCTCGTGGCCACGCCCACCTCCAGCTGATTGGTTGTGCCGTGCGCGCGCATACAGCCTCGTGCTGACGGCTGCGACTGAAGAGCCTAAAGGCAGGCCACGCCTGATTGGTGGCAGCCATTTTGTCAAGTCTGGTGACCTTGGAGGCCAAAGTATTTCACCCCCTCTTCCAATCCACTTATTTGGAAACGTAATATTTTAATATTGTTTTACTTCGGCATCGTTATGGACTGGGCAGCCTTCATGTTGAAACCAAATTTCTCTACTACTTTCTCTGCAATAAATGTAAATACAACTCTGAATTTAGATTTCCGTCAATAAATATAGGTCCTACAATTTTATTTTTCAAAATGCCTGCCCAAACATTTACTTTCTGAGGGTACTGCGTTCCAGACCGAATAATAATATTCTTATTAGTTCTCGACCAATGTCCATAAATTTGTTTGTTCTGATTTGCTACTACGCGAAATGTACATTCATCGGTAAAACATGTGAAGTACGGAAAACGTTCATTTTGGTGGCACTTTTCCATTAAAATTTCACAAAATACACTTCTAGAATATGGATTTACCGCTAATAATATCTGGTGTTCCTGTCCTTTATAAGGTTTATACTTGAGACGTTTTAATATACGGTGTACAGAGGATTTACCGATAGTGCTTTCCGAAGATATTTGCCTAATACTTGCTCTTGGCTCCACTTCTATCTTCGCCAAAACATTGGTCTCTGAAAGTTCATTGCATTGTTTTTTGTGCCTCTTAACATGATCGGAATTTACACAACCAGATTTTTCGAAACTATTTACAATTCTGGAGATTGTTGTATGATGTGGTCAAGGTCTATTTACAAATTTGATTGAAAATAATTCACTAATTTCTCTATTATGATGACCAAGGAAACTCCATTTTATAATCTGAATCTTTTCTTTTGTAGTATAAATGCTCATTGTATCACAAAAACACATTAAACACGGAACTATTGAATATTAAAAATGATCTATTAATCAAACATTTATGATTGTTATTTTGAATAAAACAAAATACACAGGTTTGTTTCAGATTTTTCATGGCAAGTGTGATTTTTTGTTTAAATGGGATAACTAGTAAATGCCTTACAATATTTATCCGCGAACTATTGCATTCGGTTTTTGTTTAGCTAATAATGGAAATTTATTTGTAAATTTAATTTAGGTAATTTAACTTAGTTTTCTCCATTTAAATTAGATGTAAAATTGAAAATATAAAAATATTTTAGTTTTTTCATGACGTGTGATTTTTTGTTTAAATGCAATAACTAGTAAATGCCCTTTTTTTTTTTAAAGCAAATTGGGATTTTTTTTACAAAATTGGTTAAAACATGTTGAGGCCGAAATACTGAACAATTTTTGTTAATAAAAAATTTTTCTCTAAAACTTATAATAGGGATAGACTATGCAATTGAAAATTTAACATGGGAAATTTATATGGTGCATCTCTAAACGGGTCATACGGTGTATATATATATATATATATATATATATATATATATATATATATATATATATATATATACATACACAAGTTGGTTTTTGCAAACTGTAAATTAATTCACGAATCAGGAAATGGTGTCCTTAATAAGCTTAAAACGTTCAGATAAATGAAAGTCAACTTGTTTATTTACCCCCAGGCATTTGTCCTTTTTCAATAACGACTTTATTTCTATATGTAAGATGTTGATAGTAGCTGTTTTCAAATCAACATCTTAAACTTCCATTAAGTGTTAAGTGTATCTAGAGGATGTCGACATTGACAGCTAAAGCGAACAATAGCAAAGGACTTTGCTATTCGTATAATTCTTAAAACAAAGGTTATATAGATGAAGTGTATTATTAAAATTGAAAATGAAAGTCAACTTTTACCTTTTATGTAATTACCTAATTTGTTGGTTTTTCCAAATACAAAGTTTATTGGATATTGAATAGTGAAAGTGTTATTGTGGTAACATAACTCGGAAATCCCCACACCTTAATTGCATGTACATCTTATATAACAGGATTTGTTTTGTCATAAAGAACTTGAACATCATAATTGTACTTTCAAGGACTGTTTAGCTTTTATGTAATTACCTAATTAGTGTGTTTTTATAAAACGCATTAGATTTTTGAGCACTGAAAAGGTATTATTGTGATTACATGACTAGAAATTCGGCACTGTGCGTGACGGAATCCCTGACAACGGTAACACGGCTTGTCGCATTTTCGCTTCAAGTCCTTGAGGGAATACGAAGTCACACCTCGTTTTCCACCTACCGTATTATCTTGTCCTCTATGCTGGACACGACTAACAGATTCGGGCTGGGACATATTTCTTCATACTGAAACAAACCAAAAATATGAGTACGTTCCCGTAACTCTTCGGATTTGTTGATCTTTCGTTCGGAAGTTTGAATGATTGGATCCTTCTGCGGCCTTCTTTCGTCTCTTCCTATCTTGATCGTCGGTTACTAATGTGTAGTTAGTCGTCAAATCACTTCTGTTTGGCAACAGTGACTATACTGCCTCGTTGTTCTTCCAGTTGAACCATAGTTATGCAGCGTATTTCCCTGAGAAAAGCAACTATATAGTCGCCTGATCATATACTAATTTACACTTAGATGTGGGAATATCAGCACCTATGTTTATGTTTATTTATCTCCATTTCAGTTTACGAATTTTTTATATTGTTTTCTAGATGTATAACTTCTTCTTAAATCTTATTTCCTTTTATTTAGTTAATATACACAATTGCTCGTTAAAATTTCTTCAAGTTAGCAGTAACTTGCTTTTTTTGAGTGAACAAAGCAACTTTTTTAACACGTAGAAAGTTAATTTACAAAACAAGGTTTTTCAAACGAATGTTAATGAAATGTTGCTTACAAGCTGTGCTTCAGAGAGCCATTGTTCTATACTCTATTCTATTCTGAATTGTACTTACCGAGCTAGTGGACCTGTGGTAACACGACCTGCTTAGCATTCGAGAGGTAATGGTTTCGGTTCTCGTTTCTGTCTACTCTATGAGGTTTTTTAAGGGCGTGATCACTGCGTGTACACACATCATATGCGACTATTTAGGCGAATGCTGGGGAAGTATCTTCCCCCCCTCACAACTCTAGCTGGGTTCCTTCCGATCCCATCCTGACCGCACTTATCCTTAGTCCCACCATGAGTACATACTTAATGCGCGTATGTATGTTTGGATTCCATTAATGTGGTTGAAAGAGTTTGCGAAGCTCAGGCAGCCCGCTATCCCCTTTGGGGAGCGAATGGAACACGTTTTTTCCGGTATCCGGAATTTTCATCCACGGACGATTCGCCCAAGACTGTTCGACGGTTCGTCCTTAGGACGGTTCGTCAAACTAAAAAAACAAATTCAATATAAAAATATTTCAACTTGGTTATCTGTGCGATAAATGCGCAATTGCTCTTAGATAAAGTAATACTTCGGCATTGCCAGAGCCCGCTACTACTCGTTAAGTTAGGTCTATATCAAAATGTATAAAGTACTAGTTGAGTATTTTAATAAATTACTAAAAAAATACTTTTCGTTGGACAAACCGTCCGCGTCCGTAGGATAAACCATCCGCTGGATGAGTAGTCCGGGGACGAACCGTTCTGGGACGAAACGTACTAGAATCACCTTTTCCTTTTCAACGTTTTTAAAACATTATAGTTGTGAATTGATATCAAACAATAAACATTGGAAGTTTTGAGATTATTTAGTTTGTAACAGGTTTGGGTTTTAGATGTACACACTAAAGTAAAAAAAAGTAATGTACGGAATTAATTCACACAATTTATGTACTACAATAATCGTGCCTTTACTGGAATGAAAAATAAAGTCTTGTTCAGACATAAGCTATATGTATCTAGTACAATTGAAAATCATTTCTTATGAAACTTCTTTCACAACATTAAAGTTTCTCAAGTCCATGCATAATACTATTGGTCTTTCGTATTCTCCTTGTTAATCACAATAATATTTTTTTCCATTGCTAAAGTAAGTCATTCTAACGCAAACATTATTCTAGAGTCGTATAACAAATGTGGTAACCGAATTGGGTGTTATTGACTTGAGTTGCTCTAGGGAAATTATCGAAAATTTCATCGTATTCTGTGTGCAGAAATGTAAATTATATCATCAACCTTCTAGATTACGTACGTGATAACAACTTTTGTTGGTTAAATCCTTTTCAATTGTTTTATATAGAACTTGTAGCGTACGATATGAATTATGGTAGGAATCACATTAGTAAGTTTTATTTGTTTTCTCATACAGATTTAAGTAAAATACACATTAATTGTAAGTTGAATATTTAACCATTAAATGTATGGAAATAAATTTTGACACATCATCTAAACGTCAAAAAGCAAAATTTGATTAATTATTCTACGTTTTGATAATAAAAAAAAACAGTTATAAATCTTATTTTTTTAAATAATGTAGCTGAAGTGCTTTCTAAGGGCGGAAATTTTGCGAATAAAGTTAGATATAAAACCGTTAACGGATTACGTAAAGCAAACCTCCAAAGAGCTTAAACGTAATGACAATATAATAATATTACAATCAGATAAAGGTAATGCAACTGTTATATTTCATTCTATAACAAATAACAAAACTTCTCGGAAATCAACTTAAACTAAGAGAAATTTTCGCTTATATAAACAAGGTAGGTTTGCACCACAACTTTGTACATTACTTACGATACTTACTGTAGATTGATTCTTTATAAGTTCGTAAGGGAGACAGAAATAAAGCCATAGCTATAATCAGATAAACAAGTCACTCATTTTTAGGTTAAATAATTAAAATACAACAAAAAAGTGAGAAAGTCGTAATTTAATACCACATGTAATCTTAGTGAACAACACAACAACTGTGTTTATTTCATTAAACAAAATAATTTCAGCATAAAAGCAAATAAAACAGTACTTAACTTTTCGCAAAGCTTCACGATAGTAAACTAATTCTTAATCGATACCTAATAACCTATCTTTACGTAGAATTATATCAAAGTGAAAGTTGATAGAAACTGTATAACTTCAATGTAATATCGAAGTTTATGTTTACCTGTGTCAACAAAATATATCTGAAGTAAGATTATGCACTCAGATGTTTTTATCTTAGAAAACACTAACTGAGGTCAGCGGTTTTCATTACATTACAACAGTATTAAACCTTCCGAAACAATGTTAGACTATTTTTACTTCAATGTTTTTAAACCAATTCATCTAATTTGTCCACTTAATAAAAACGTAATTTGCACTAAAAAGGATACGTACTTGTACATTCGAAATAAAGTTAATATATTACATCTGTCGAGAACTTCGTTTCTTGCCAGTACCATAAAGCAAAACATTAGGTAAGGTAAGCGAATTTGTAGCACCAGGGTTGAGATGATTTAAATCATGATTAAAATCGTTATTTTAATCAGCATGATTTTTTAAAATAAAAATTATGATTTAGTTTAGAAAAGGGGGCTCAAATTTGAACATTTAAATTTAAATTTAAAAATGTATTTGTTCATAAAAAAATAAAACCTTGATGCATTGTTATGTGGTAATTATTATAATAATCGAAAAGAAATTCAGTATTCAGCTGATTTTTACAAAAATAAAACTATTAAAAAATGTTTTTAATACAAAAAAGAGAACTATATTTAAAGAAAAAACTAAATATTGCTGAAAGTCTATAACCTAAGTATTATAATGCTTAAACAGAAATACTAGTTTAGCTGCTTTGTTGCCGCCAAGTCTGTTTCTTATGTCTGAATTATATGAATCCATAGGTAGAAAACATCCTCTCGATATCAGCCGAGGATGCACAGGCACACAAAACAGAAATCACTATAGGCAGCACGTGCTTAATTTCTGGAAAATCTTCTTGGGATCTCCATCGCCGTACTGCTGTTACATTTTTTTATTATTTCATCCGAAAACATAGTTTTGTGAAAAAGGTCTGACTTGGCCTCCAACCTAATTATTAATGGTAATTAACCTGTGTCTGCAAAATATTGGGAAACAATATCTAAAGCGTCTCTCTTTTCTTCAGGTAGGATATTCTTCGTTTATATTTATTGTAGGATCCAACATATATGCCAAAAAGGAAAGGGGGTTAGAGCTTGAACATATCTTTTATTAAATGTTTGATACTGACGCAAGCTTCTTTCTTCTACAAAACTGTTAGTGTCAAAAATAGCAATTAACTTTTTCCATGTGTAAACTGCTCGAGATAAAAATCTTTGGAAAGCAAACTAAGCAAGCGCGCCGAACAACCATATGTAATTATCGGATAACTGAACGACTCGGAAAATCTTTTCTTCTTACTGACCATGTTGGCCGATTTATCTGTCACACTACTGGTAACTTTACAGTTATATTCATTTTTACACTTATTTATTGAGTTAATAGTAACACAGCAAGATAGTCAGCTGTATGGGGATGACCGGATGTATCTATGCTTTCCAAGAGAACACTGTTTCCATCCTCTGCTCTCAAAACAACACAGATTATCGGCTCATTATGTACATTGGACCATCCATCTAAGCACACGCAAACAGACCGTCCAGAAAACTTCTTTAAGAACCCAAATGACTGCTACTTCCACTATTTTCACTTTCACCTACACTTCCCTTTTCACAGTTCTCGCTTCTGTTTCTTTTGCAACTGGATAATTTCATTCTGGCTAGTTCCAGACTGTCTCACAATCACCATGAAGAGTTTCAACATCAGTGATATCACTAATTTTACTTTCACAGATATCCCTGTGACTTTTTAGTCTATCCACTAGACCTTGCAATTCTTTACCACACTTTTTACACATTGCTCTGCAACCTAGTTTGTCAACCACTTTCTTTTTTACAAAATGTTGCCAAATACTAAATTCCTTTCTGCCCCGGCTTGTCATGACTCCAAATGTCTTGCTAGATTACCCACAGAACCAAGAATATTACTAATAACTAGAATAAGTGCGTGTCATTTATATATCTGAGCGTTTTGTAACAGTTTTTACAAGTCTCAACAATTCCCCAAACTCGCAAAACTGCGTGAACAAAATTTTCACATTAAGACTTGTCGAGTTTTGCTTCCTATCTGTACTATCCCGTCAAATAAAAATTTGTGAAATTCTTAAATATCTGCTAATAAGACGGGTAGAAGCATAAAATCGACAAAAAACGTAATGTAGAAAGGTATTTAGTTACGTAAATGATAGTTTAGTTACAAGTGAAACTCTATCCGAAACTATTAACTGCTTCAAAATAAAACCACATTTACAATGTTGTATGTTCAATAGCAATGAGATTTATGACCCCACATGCAGTATGCAGTAAATAAAAAAGCTGACCTAAATTTGTAAGGTGGCTATAGAAAAAGACTTCTGGTAAATAGCTAAATTAAATCTATTTGAATCATCACAATTTCAGGAGTAAAGAATAAATATTATTCTAATTTAATAATTTATATTCTGAATAAAAATGCATCAGCACAATGAATGAATGCTGTTTGTTTACTTTATCTTGTTTGTTTCAGTTCTAGTAGTTTTATGGTGGGTTTAATACTCACATAATATGGCTTGAAAAATTGCTGACAGTAAAAGGTTTTGACGGTTAAACGCGAATTTACAACATTTCACCTATGCAAGGACGTTTAAACGTGTAACTGTAAACGTTTAATCGCTGCGGCCCTACTGCCTGCAAATATTTGCTTGCTTAACAAAACATAAACAGTTAGACTTATTTGAAAATAATATATTAATAAAAACTAGTCAAATTTAAAATAAATCATGATTTTTTTTTTAAATAATCAGTTTTTGATTTTAGCGAGCGTGATGTGCCCTGTTTTCATATTTAATGACATAAAGAAAAGGTATTTATTCTAACTCAAACTTTTCTTTAAGATAACGTATTGCGTCATCCAACGTACTATATGCACACCATTTTGGACCACGCTGTGTGTGTGGTGGGTGTGGTTGTGTGTTGTGTGTTGCTTGTTTTTACGAATTATATGTTAAGTTACTACAGCACTAGAATATTTCATTTTCGAGACAGTTTAAAAATGTTTAGGTTTATTAAGGATCTAGTTATTCTTTACTAAAATTGTATTCCATAGTTGGTTTTATACATTTATCAAACTGTTATATTAATAGCAGGCTTGTGTTTACGTCTACATATTTTTCATATTTCATAATTTATTCTAACATCTTAAACAATTGTTAGGCGCAGTGCACACTGAAGCAACTAGTTGCATGCAATCAGTTTCATGCAACTGGTTGCAGCTATAAATGCATACTAGAGAAACTCGAATTCAGTCAATTATACCATGTCTTCAGACGATAAAGACCCTTTTGTTTTATGGTGGTGTCTTCCCATTAATAAGGGATCGAGAGCACAGCATCCTTATTTTAGCCCGGGAAATGAGATCTGACCTGGTCAAGGATTTTATAAAATGTCCATAGATTTCTTTCACATTTTGTTAGAGACGGTTGGTCTTCAATTAACAAAAAAGACACCAACTGTATGCTTGCGCTTAGCGCTGAGAAAAGAATCATTATAACTCTAAGGTAGGTCAAAATTCAATCATTAATTATTTTTTATTTATATTGTAATAACACTATAACTAAAAACAAGATTTATTATTGAGGAACGAGAAACGTAATTTGTAGAATATGTCGACGATGTTGTAAGAGGAAGATTCATGAATCCAATCATCTGAGGTACTGCGACTAGGAGTGAGTGATCGTATAAGATGAACTAGAGAATTGTTGCGCAGGTTCGGCCGATCGATTAAACACTTATCACCTCCATTCTAAATTGCTGAAAACGGCTAGGTGTCGTATCCTCGATGTCTGAAAGTGAGCTTAATGAAAACTATTTCCTAGGACTATTTTGAGCGGAGACTAGCGTTTTTGACCTAATATAGTCTGCGACCAAATTAACAGGGGTTGTTTTTTTTTCTTTTTACGTGGGGGTTCCAGTGATTTCCGGGCTGCGTCCCCAGTAGAATTATCAACAGAGCTAATGACTGGCTTAGTAGAAGGAGTAGTGACTGAAGGTTGTTCATTGGGCAATTCGGGATCGTCCGGGTCATTAGTCGCTACAATTTCACTAGCATTTCCGTAATATTCATTAATACTTGTTGGAGGAGAGGGAAGGTTTCCCGATAATTCCCGACCATTGATATTCATGTAAGGTTTGAGAAACATCATCTTAGGTAGAAGCGGCAATTCTTTCCTCTTTCCTGATTCAGAAGGCGGCGATTTAATATGCCGTCCAAATATAATCCTTAAGGTCCTCCAAGAATGTTTGCACTCCTTCACTGAAACAATAAATGAAATAGAGATAAAATTAAACAAAAAAATCTAATGATCACATTTGGCCGCTAATCGGTCTTGTGTAAAACACTAGCAATATCTTGAAAACATTTCTCTACCTTTTCAGATATGTAGCTACCGGCGCTTCTTTCAAATCATTGCCTAACGAATTCGTGCGAGGAGAACAAACAATCTGTCTGGTTGTAAAAGAAAGAAGTGATTCCATATGATCCTGTTTACAACCGCAGTATTTGTCAGTTCTTGACCAGGCCGTGTGGAAAAATATTGCGCAGCGCTATCTACAACTGGGGAGCCTACCTCACTGTGTAGGGTCAATTGATGGCAAACATATCAGGATTAAAAAATTTAAAAATACAGGATCCCAAAACTACAATTACAAGGGATATCATTCTGTTTAACTCATGGCGTGTGCTGATTCTGATGGCTCTTATATATCGATAGATGTTGGAGATCTTGGAAGGAATAGTGATGGTGGTGTTTTTCAATCATCACGTCTGGTTCGCTGGTTACAAAGTGTAGACCTTAATTTGCCATTACCAGAAGCATTACTCTTTGATGAAAACGAAGCTCCTATCCATATTTTTTTGTGGCGATGTTGCATTCCCATTAAAAACCTACCTCATTCGACCATATACTTCTTTGACGACTGATGAAATCGAGAATCTTCAACTACCGATTGAATTTGGGTCGTAAGACAGTTGAATGTGCATTCGGAATGCTCACCTAAAAGTTCCGGGTATTTGAATTGCCCATAAGTTGTTCGGAGAAAACCGTCATATCCATTATTAAATGTGCTTGCGTGCTTCACAAATTTATTCGTAAAATAGAAGGCAAACCGTACACAACCCATGATTATACCACTCAAGAAGTTCACCAGAATCAGAATACTTATCTATTGAGGGATGTAAGCAGAAATTTAACTACAGGAAAATCTATAAGAACATCTCCAAAAATATTTTCTGGTACTTGGCGGATCAATTCCGTCACAATGGGCTCAGGTCAACGGTGAATGAGAAAATGGTTTAGAAATGAAAACGTTTATTGCCTACTATTATAATACGAAAAAATATAACTAGATGTAAATGAATACAGATTTTGTCATACTTTCCACTTATTTGGCCACTTTCTCCCATGCTTTTAATTTCAAGTCTTTATTGCTGTATTCTTTCAACTTGAAGTTATAAAGGCACTGACAACTTTCCACAGTTTCTATAAGCTTGCATTGAAACTCCCATCTTTTTTACAAAAATATATCAATAAAAAATGAACACTCTTGTCACTACGTAACTGAGTCACAAATGACTCAAAATTTGGATTGCATGAAACCGGTTGGATGAAATCCGTACAACTAGAATTGCATGCAACTCAATGTGCATTGTTCTACTTATTTATATTAAATGAGTTGCTTGAAACTGAGGATTGCATGCAATTTTCAGTTGCGCCAGTGTGCCTTAGAGAATTACCACTAATGAGGATGATAACTGTAATTGTTATAGAAACGTTTAGATTTATGTAAAATATAAGTATAAAATACACCATTAAAAAGCTCCAAAAAGCTGAGTATTTTAATTATGTGTAATAACAATAATCATGGTGAAAATTTATATTTTCCTATTTACTATTTCTGCTGTTTTAATAAATTACACATGTTTCAATGTCACGTCCTATTGACATACATTTTGGGTAAACTTTGGAAAAATCAAATGCTTATACTTGCTGTTAAAATTATTAAACGCTTTTTCTTGTTACATTATAAATTAAAAACACATTTACATAGAATAATAACCTGCTAAATGAGGAAATAAGCGTAGAGCTTTATGCCGAACTGTATGGTTTAAGGGTTCTTAAAAATATCAGGTATGGCTAAAAACAAAAAAAATAAAGTAAAAAATCGAGTCGTTGTTTGTTTTTGGCGCACTTTTGCTTATCTAAAGCTCTGTATATTATAAAACTAAAATTTTCTTAAATTGTTTAAAAACGAACATGTTGCCAATTTGTGATATTGCTTCAGCGTATTATCTACACAAAATCTAAATTATCAATTTTGATTAAAATTAAGGCAAAACAACGGCGTTTAAAATTATTAATTAAAATTATTTAGTACAAACATTTTTAATGTTAAGTTTACAACAATCATTTTTGAAGCATCTAGAGTTTTTATTTTGCATAATTAAAACGTAGATAGGAGAAAAAATCACTAACATGTAAGGTTTCATCCAGATCTTAACGTTATCAAAATATATTCCATAAGTAATAGAAAATTTTTAAATCAAAGCAATCTTAGATTTTTCTAAATTGACATAAAAATAAATTTTAACATTTCAATTGATATCGAAAGCGAGGAAATTTGCTCTCCCTTAATGAAAGTTTAAACTTTCTCGATTATTACAAATAATTAAAATACTAATCTTTTCGGTATTTAAATCGTGTATTTTCTATTTATATTGTATATAAATTTAAGCGTTTCAATAACAATTAAAGTTATCGTAGTAAATAATAATATCTTTAAGAATTACTTGGGAAATAAATTTATGAAATATGAATAGTATGAAAATGCAAATATAAGCTTGCTATTAATTTAAATTTTAATAAAACAACTATGAAAATATTTATAATGCATTACTAATAGCGGTAGCACAAAAAATGTTGTGTATCACACGTTCAGAAACTATTTTTGCGATTGTTTCTGGCCTCGTGACACAAATAACTATTTCGATTTCAATTTCAATAAAACTCAGATGACTTTACTTTAAAAAATCGGCCAAACTTAATTTTTTAATTAATATTTTTCTGCGTTTTTAATGGTACAAAATTAAAATTTCATGTTCTTCAAAGACGATTATTTTGAACTTGCATTTTAGCATTTGTTGCAAAGTTTTCAATGTTACGAAATGATGGGTCGACAAATTAATAATAAATTACCAAAATAGAAGAAAACTTGTATGAAGTAAAAAAAAACCAGAACCGATCAGACTTACAAATAACAATATTATCGAATATGGTCCTCATTTTATGCGATCCTTCGTTTAATTATAACATTGATCGCTCTGTGTGTGCCCGTGTTTCCCTCCCGATTAATATTTGCGAGCAAGTTCATTATACTTTGCATTAACTCATTAACGTTGTTAGAAGTGGTTGCACTAGAATATTCATCTTGAATCATTTCCCATAAGTAAAAGAGAATAGAAAGATCGGTAGAATGAAGTAGCTATAATTGATGCATTGGTTCTTATCCATTGGTCAAACACTTGATTCAAATATCTTTCACCGGTCTGTAATTGTGTAACAGAGCACTTTTTTTTAATATCACATTTCTTTTTATAGCTGAATGCACATCTTCAAATAACATATTTAAATTATCATTTAAACAGTTTTCGATACCATTATAAGTAAGTAGATCTATAAGATTAGTACACACAATTTCCCGCTTTAACATGTTGTGGACGGCCATATATTTTGGGAACGATCGTTTTGGGGACGACTTCTTTTTTAACTAAACTTAATATCTTTTTAGCTAAGTTAAACCAGAAATGATATCCCAATGTGGACCTATAACGAGAATTTCGCTATTCATTGACAAAAAATACTACGACTGACAGCTAAATATTAAATTGTATGGGTTCAACGTGGCGTTTAACCCATTTATGACCAACCATAGAAAAAACAACCAATCAACGTTTTTTAACATTTGATTTAATTTTGAATGATATGGTGCGTATACCCACCATTGCATATGGATATAACTAAATCAGTAAAATGTTAACTATACTAGAGATAAACTTAACTATATGGCATAAGTAGATGGTATGGTTTTACAAGATTTAAATTTTCTTCGAGCTTTCTTCATACTTTTTAATCATATTTTGCCAAGCCACACTTTTGTTTGGAACAGGTTCCTAGGTGGTCTTTCTATAACTTTCAATACTGATATTTTGTTCAACTTCAGTCTCATCAAACACACTGCTAAATACGATTTATATTCTTACTGCTGAATGGTATTTTACATTTATTTTCTGTGCAGTTTCAGCAATTAGCTATTACACTATTACGTTCATTTGCAAAGACCGCCATTTCTTTCCACGTTCTATAATTTGCGTTTGCATTATCATGGGCAATGGCTGGGTGACTTGTATTTCTTTTCGTTCTTTGTTCATATTCTTTGGCAGTGGATAGTGGTTGAACAAAATAATTGTTACTAACAATATTAACAATAGAATTTGTCATTCCACCTAACTAAGCTCAGTTTCCATTTTTTCGTTATGTTTAGCAATTAGACACTTGAACTTTGTTCTTCGTAACTTTTAAACTTTCCAAGGGTGCGTTGTTTATTATATTTTATGGTACCATCGCAAAGTACTGTATTTTATTAATTATATTGAACGACTTGTAAGAAGAAAATAATTATCGAAAAAACCATGGGACATCTTTAATCCCACCATCCATATATACGTGATGTATATACAGGATGTGCATTAGTACGATAAAGTGAATTTGCGGCTAAACTGTGCACAGTAGAAAATATGTTTTATACAAAAGTTGCCTGAATTCAAGCACGTACAACCTAATAATATTTTCGCATGTACAGAGTGTTCCGTAACTGCGCAGTACATAACCCATCTTTCTTATTTTAAATGGAGTGGTATAGTTTTTACTGCGGCTTTCGTTTCACTCTGAAAACAACGACTTTCTATTAAACATGTCATAGCTAAACTTAACCGTTTTTGAAATATCTGTACATTTAGATCAAAAATTCACATTTTTCGGTCAAGATCAAAATTCATTTTGACGTTACTATCAAACCTATTGTTTTGTAACTTCGCATGTAATTAGTACTCACGTTGGCCTTTTAATGCATTTATAATTTTTTGTTTCAAATGTAAATAACTATCTTATCTTAGATACAACACCTGTATATTATTAATTATGTGATAGAAAATTAAACGAGCTACAGTTTTTGTAATAAGAAAATTGTGTCTATCTGCAACGGATTTTAATATATTTACAATTGTTATATTTACGTATTAATTCGTAACTGTATCATCGATATGACACTGTATAAAGATATCCGATATAGCGTTAAATTGGTTGAAAGGAACCTGACCTAAATTTTACACTTTTTCATTAATTGCAAATTATACTTATGTATACTACACTTACACTTTACACTCATCAAATAAATTTGACCAGTCCGAAATTAGTAACATAACACTTATCTGGTAAAATTAACACAAACGATATTATAATTCACTGTGGTATAAGGTATTATTTCATTAAATGCAATTTAAAATATGATTTCAAACAATTATAAAAGATGTTTAAAAACATCACTATTAACTTAGCAATGTTGATAAATCTTTTAAGCAAAGATTTATCAACATTGCTAAGCGTTGTTTCTGTAATAAATGCGAATGCTTCACGGATTTGCTGCTTCATGTTCCCCTTGGTGGTTGGCGGCGTTTGATATACAATCTCTTTCACATAACTCTATAGGAAAAAGTCAAGCTTTGTTAGACCTGGAGGTCTTGTCGGAAACGTAGTTGGTCCAAATCGACCTATCCACTTATTCTAAAATCTTTCAACTAAATAATTCCAGACAATACGGCTAATGTTGATGGGGGCCTCATCTTGCTGAAACCACATAGCTTCTCTAACATTTTGTGGAACATCTGCTAATATCTCTGCTAAAGTAGTTTGCAATAAATTTAAGTAGCCCACACTTGTAACGACCACCTATGTTGCCGAACTACAGGTGCTGTGAAATATTGACTCGTCCGTGAACATTACTTTCAGGAGAAATCTTCCGTTTTCCTGCAACTTTAACAGCGCCCAGTTACAAAATTCTAAGCAGTGTTGCTTATCATCCTCACTAATTAATTGCGTTGTTATGTGGCACTTCCCTTAATGTGCGCCCAACTGTGCGCGTACTACACTCTAGCGTGTCACCTAATTTTTTGACTTGTACTCGGCTGCTCAATTACTCCTAATATAGTAGTTGGAGTCGTTTCTTCATTTCTAGCAGATTTCTGTCTTGCTTGTTTCTCATACGCAACGCTACCAGTACGAGTAAACCGCTCGATTACATTTGTAATGATGGGCGTCTTCTTTGAGGGTACCGCTTACAATAAAGTCTTTGTGCCAATAAAACATTTCAATTGGTTTCGCCGGAAATACATACGATATCTACTGATTCTCCTTTTTCAAAGTGTACCGACCGGCATTTTAAATAACATAAGATGTTCAAACCTGCCAAATAAGGAAAATTAGACATGGTGTTCAATTTGTCATAAAAAATTTATATTTTAATATCTATTAAAAGTTTTTTATGAAATTCTCACTCACATACGTAATACAAAAGTCGATACATTTTAGCATTTAGTTAAGAATGATGGTTTTTTGGTCAATATACCTAATATTACACAGGGTGCACATTAATTATATCACCAAAGAATCCTAAAATTGTAAATATTTTAAAAACCGTTGCAAATAGACAAAATTTGCTTATTACAAAAACTATAGGTATTTCAATTTTCTTTCGAATAATGTAATAATATACGGGTAGTTATTTACATTTAAAACAAAAAAGAAACTATAAATTCATATTTCTGCCACGCCCTGTATAAAAATTAAATAATTCATAATTTTAAAACATAAATATCTGCACTAGTTACATGCAGAATTACAAGTTCGATTACATTCGATTCCATTCCATTTAAAATAAGAAAGCTAGGTTATTCACCGCTGTTACGGAACACTCTGTATATGCGAAAATATTTTTAGGTTATAGCATTGATAATCAATGGTTATAGCGTGCTTGAATTCAAGCAACTTTCTACTGTTCATAGTTTAGCTGCAAATTTTACTGTCATCCACTTAAAATGTCTATTCAAACGCAACTGGCAAGTCAGAGCAATAAAAAAAGTACTACTAAGGCACTGACAAACAATATCTGACAAGTCTCTGAATTTACCTAGAGTTTGCTTATTGCGACAATGGTTCGTTTACACATCGTTACATTTTTGAAGGCGGTATTTTAAAAATTTTATGTCATATCAATATGACTAAGATGGTAGTCAATTATTTAGTTTTTATCACAATCATGTGTGAAGAAAATATTTAAAATAGTATTTATTGCGTTTGGCAACAAATTTTTGAATTGTTTTCTTAGGCTTTAAATTAGCATACACCACCAATTACTTGCTGTATTATTGTATTTACGGGTAAATTTCTTCAGTACAAGCAGTTTGTATGTATTCTGTAACTTTAAATCTTTTTATTTTATTCTACTTATACGCCTATCACATTGCTTTTAACCCTTAATTAGCGTTGCGACATCACGCTGTAGTATTATTACATTAATAACTAAGAATACTGAATTTACCCAAAAACTAAACCAACCCTATTTCCAAGATACATTTTTATCTTCAGTACCAAATGAGTAATCTGTGTTTCTAAAAACCTTTATTAGTACTAACAAAACAAGGTATGAGTAATCAAATTGAAGTTATTAATAACATGGAGCTCTTCAATTTAACTTCATGGATATGTATTTACCATACATAAATACAGCTAAGTGGAATATCTTGTTAACAAATATATACGAGCCTAGTGGCAGATGTATTGGATCACTTACGAATAATATTTTATAATCGCTAAAAATAAATGTACTATTACTTACGGATTAATAAATATTTTTTTCTTATAAACTCTTATATATACTTATAAAGAAACTATAGCATTTTTGTTGGTAGCAGAGTTAATAATGTCTATACCATCTTATAATTTTTTTTTTGGCGTATAAATATTGGATCACTTTTAGTCTATATTTATCAAAGTTACTTAGTGAAACAAAAGATTTCATAGTTGCTATGGAAACGATACATCTGTTTATACAACTCTTTTGTGTAAAGCTCGTTGACTCGCGGAAAGCCTTTGTCGACAGATTTAAGAAAATCAATGATTTCATGTTACAAAATTGGTAATTCAGGCCGGAAAATTCCCAAAAATGTTGTATTTACTGGTAGTAACAGTCAGAAATATTATAAAGAGGTACAACACTACTGGTGTAATTACTGTTGGAGTTAAAACTGTTCGAATTTCTAAAATTACTGGTCGGGATAAACGCGCCTTACAATCATTAATTAAAGAAGACAGGCGTAAATCGTCCAGGGAACTGGCAATAGAGTGGGGCAACGTCTTTGGAAAATCAGTGTCCAAAGATACTTGCCTAAGAAACATCAAAAAGCTGGACTATAACTTTTATAAAGTATGTGAGTATGAAATTTTTTAATTTTATTTAAAATTTTGGAAACATAAGCAAAACAAAAACCACTTCTTTCCGCAGAAGAAGGTGCAATTACAACGAGCTAAAGTTCGTGTAAACTGGACGCAGGAAGACTGGAATAGAATTATCTGGAGTGATGAATCCAAATTGAAAATATGTGTGGGCGCAGTCGTAGTCGAATTCTGCGTAAAACGGGAGAAGCTTATTATACAGTTTGTCTAAGACGAAAAGTCAAATTTCTTTCATCTATTAGGTCTGGGGTTGTATGCCCTCGCAAGAAGTAGGGAATTTATACTTTATTGAAGACACGGTTAATGCAGAAAATTGTACAGGGTGTGCAAATAGTATCGCACCAAATGGGATTATGTAGAAACGGTTTGAGATTTAGATTTGACCTTTGGTGGGGTTAAATAATACATAAATACCCATATTTTGATATGAATTTCATTTGTTTTGTGCAACTGGTGTTCGTCAGAGGCAGCCATCTTGAATTTTTTTAAATGGCAACCTAGGTTGAGTGTGGTGTCATCTGGCAGGTAATTGATTTAGAAATACAGCACGGTATATCATCAGCTTGTTTATTCTAAAATAACGAAGAAAATTAAAATATTAAACAAATATTTCAAGTGAATAAAACAAAAGAATTGAACAAGAAAATTGAGTTACTTAATTGATGAAAACCACAATAACTGCTCAAATTGTTGCCCATTGACTTCTTGACAATATCTAAGTCTGTCAACAAAAGCACCCAATAATATCGTATTGTAGTATTGACTATCAGTTCGAATTAGAAAAGCAATAGATAGATATAGATAAATTGCTAAAATTGATAACAATCAGTAGAGAACACAGAAATGCTACATTTGAATTAAATTTTTGTATAAGTTGTATTTATTTACAACCCAGAAAATGTTCTCTCTATAAAGTTAATTTGGCTTTTTAATTTTCTTCGTTATTTTAGAATAAATAAGCTTATGATATACCGTAGTGTATTTCTAAATCAAACCTGTCAAATGACACTGTAGGTAGCACACTACGAAAATTTGATGAATACATTGAAAATATTCCGATTAAAGTTGTTGTCGCGATAGCAAAAGATAATTACTAAAAGTTATTATATAATAATTGTTATTTGAGAATGGTTTGTATTTCTTTTTTTTTGTAAGACATATTGGTGTAGGATATTAACTGAGGGTGACCAGCAAACAGATGTTTTGAAGTTGCAGGTGCAGGCTAAACTGCATTTATCGAAAGGGCAAGACAAATTGCTAAAAATGTTTATAAATGCGTTTTGAAAATAAAAATGTCAGTATTATACAAAAAATTACACCGCGGTCAAAGCATAAGTTGTTCATGGATTGAAATGTGATATTTTAAATACAGGATTTCTACGGTTGATTGCACATGTTAATTAGAAATAATGTTTCCTTTCATAATTAAAGTCAAAACCGTTCACACGAAATATTTTTATTGCTTTTGTTAGTTGATATGGAAAATAGGGGGCGATGGAATAAAAATGGTTGTTGTGCTTAGAATAGGGGAGTTGCATTTGAATTTTCAAAGCGTGCGTTATTAAGATTTGAGATCGATTTTGTGTCTGTTTAATTATTTTTTTTGTGTTAATCGATAAATCCGAGTATTTAAACATTTGTGCTGGTGAAGCTTAAAAGGATAACGTACATTGATAATGTAAGTAAAAGAAAAGATTTTACGGTTTGTAAAATTACACAGAAAAGGTCATTCTACCTACTCATTTAAATTGTTAAAACCAAACTGAAACCCTGACTTCAAAGCTGTTGTTTTCATTGAAATTATGCAGGCACAGAGAAGCTCTCTCTTTTTTTATGTGTTCTATCTTGTGTATTGATAATTCTAACCTGTATTTATAGTGATAAAACGCAAACGATCATAGGGATAAAATCAGAAAGCTGATCCTAATGATCTAGTTATATATATATATATATATATATATATATATATATATATATATATATATATATATATATATATATCTCAAACGTCTCTCTTGTTACCGTTATATGCCTATATGTCTATATTTTGTGTTTTGTTTTATGCCTAAGAAAAATTGAGAGAAGGATCGCCCGTTTTATTATCTTGCATTTGTAATAATACCTACTAATCATGTAGGTGAATCGGTGTTGCAGGACTTTGTTTCAGATGTTATACTTTGTCTTAACTGCGTATTCAATGTGTTTGGCCACGAATGGTTTTCTGTGTAATCAACTATATCATTTATTGTTACTGTCCATGTGTATCATTTGTTGTGCTCCTATCCACAAATTTGTATGTGTAACGTACTTGCCCTTTTCTTTTTATCTACTTAAATAATCGGTAACCTGTTTAATTTTCTGTTGTTATTTTTCATGTAGATTGAATTTGTAATATATATTACTAGAGTGCTTAATGTATTTGGGTGTTAAAACCGCCATGATTGGTTAAACAAAAGGGCCACATGGTCGGGATAACACTCTTCCCTTTTTTTTGTGATTGATTGACGATCTTATTGTGGATACGATCACACTGTTTATGTTTATTGCATTTATGTGTAGTTATTTAAATCGCTTTGCATTTATTTTTGGTGATATTTAAATTTTGTAAGGTGCGCCCTTTTAACTTGATTTAATGATGTCCCTTGTTATTTTTTTTGTGTTCTGTTTATGTCCGGTTGTCCCACACCCTGTATAATGCTTTATATGTAATTATTTACCTAAAAGCAGACAGGAATTGGTTCCAAAAGGGATCCTCCTGTTTGTTATTTATTACCTGTTTATTTTGCTTTAATTTGAATACCATTTTTAGACCTGATTTTATGTTTATTTGTGACTAAACTTCGTTTTATGCAATGTTATAGATTTTGTACGCCTTTAATACCGATAGAGTAGTGTTGATACATATTTAATCCTTTGATTGCAATTTACTTGTGTTATCTGATCTTTGTTTTTTCTTTGTGTGATTATTATTGGAATAAAGGGAGTTTTCTTGGTGATTCTTTTCTCCCTATGTAAATAGGATGACGAGCGAATCACCAGGTAGCGCAACTCGTTCATCTCAATTGTAGTTTTGTTTCATTTAATTACCTTGCCACCTTATGCAACAAATTAACCTTATCCGACCCTATCTCATGCACATTACACAACGTAGGTTATTTGCCCCCTAGACGATCACTGTTTTTTTTTAATCAGGTTAGAATTTTGCGAGTTCTAGATCAGATTTGTAAATCAACTCTGATTATTTAATCACGGCCAGTAAGGGAGATTTAAGCTATTAATTGGAGTAAGCCTAACATTAGCCGGAGTAGCATCATTCTCAGTGACATCAATTTAAGCAATTAGTAAGAGCATCTTATCAGTCAAATTAAGATGCATCCTTTAGCTATTGAAATTGCATTAATGCGAACAAGTTCAAATTACACGTTTCATGATAAGGTACGTCTGGGTTACGACAACACCAAACTCAACCTAGTTTGCAATTTAAAAAAATTCAAGATGGCTGCCTCTGACAAACACTAGTCGCACAAAACAAACGAAACTCATATCAAAATATGGGTATTTATGTATGTTTTAACCCCACCAAATGTCAAATCTAAATGTCAAACCGTTTCTACATAATCCCATTTGGTGCAATTCTATTTGCACACCCTGTATAGCCATATTACAAAACGAACTTATGCCATAGATCGAAGTATTAAAAACTGCTAATGGAGAATACATTTTTCATCAGGATGGCGCTACATCCCTTACTGCAAAAAAAGTGCAAAATTTCTTCAATGATAATGAGGTGACCTTCCAGCAGCTCAGGTCTATCCCCAATTGAGACACTTTGGCACTGTATGAAAAAAGAGCTAAGAACTGCAGCCGTTCGCACAAAGCACCAGAATATTTGAGGAAACTAAGCCCCGTCGAATTCAAGCTGTTATTCAACAAAAAGTGTATTGTGCTCAGTGGTAAAAGTAGATATATTTAATGTTGCAATTTATGTGCGACAGTTAATAAATATATTTTTTCAATTAATTCTGTGTTTTATTTTAATTAATGTTGTTTTATGAATTTGTCCTGTATTCTTACAAGGAGCATTAAAAGATAAAACACCATGAACGTGCTATTATTACTTTCCAAATTATACCAAAATATGTTGCAAATTTCAAGTGATCTGCGACTGGGCTCTTACAATATATATTTTTAATACGATGTATATGAATATATTATGATTTCCTTTAGTTGTTAAATTTAAATTTATGGTTTCGCCAGCCTTAAGCGTTTTTCATCGAGAGAAAAGTGTGTAAATCACACATAACGTAAGTAAACCTGCGTAAATTCAGCATTCCTTTATTATTGCTCATGTGCTTAATAAACTGTTATTAAACCACTATTACATATTACAATATAGAAATATAAAACAGAAGTTTAATAAATAAATCATAGTCTATGAACAAAAGGTTCATTAGTACCACTCTGATGGAGTTTATAATAATTAAATTATTATACACATAAATTACCCAAGGTGGACGTAATTTAAATAATGTACATTATTACGTTAGACAAAAAGAAACGAATGCAAAACATCATCAAATTGGAATAAATAAGTATTAAGTCTTTCATTACAGAAATTTTATTTTAAAATAACTTAGATGGTTTAATTAAATTGCTGGTTTTAATAAATTGTACAAATCTACTAATTTTATAGTTACCTACAACTTTTAATTAAAATATATACTTTTATAATGCAAGCTCGTGTAAGATAGTTATGATTATTGTTTTACTTTAAAGCATTTATTCTTAATTGGTTTTCTATTTACTTATAAAAAATGCGACGAAAGTCAATTTTATATATTTTCATGGCTCTACCTACAGTAATATTGATTATTTATTTATGAACGTCTCAAAAATAAGGAGGTGGTACAATCGTTATCAAAACTTTGAAAAATGTATTATTCATATATAATATAATAATTCATTATGTAATATCAATAGTGATAATATTTTTTATAAACATTTAATCATTATTACAACAATTTAGTATTAAGCAAATTTACGATTGTCATTGACAATAAAAAATTACGTGCTATTAGGCGAGTTATTTCTGTTAATTTTAAAAGTAAAATTACCTAACGCAACAAACTCTAGTAAAAATGAGTATTTTACGAATCAAAAATTCAAAGAAAATAATTTTGTTATCAAGGATGGTCTTAATCTTTGGTATTCTTTTGTTTATAACCGTTCTATTGCAAGAACCTAATTGCTGAAGTTATTAATATAGTTAATTTCTATGATGTGGAATAAAATTCGTAACGTTCACCATACATTTGTAATTCTTAATAGAAAGTACATGTTTTGTTAACCATCACCATCATTTTCGTTATTCAGTTAGCATAAATAGATCGTCACGTACAGTTCGTGTAACTACCAATTAATAAGGGGGTGTAAACAAGTCTCCGTTGTAAATCAATCTAAAGTCACACTTCATAATTTTAAACATATTATTTCTGTAACATTAACCAATCAGCATTGCTTATTCTTAAAATTTGAACCAATCACGAACGTATTTCATGAAAACACGGCTTGTTTACCTTAACGACGGAGTATTTTCGATTTTTGGTGTTTTCGATTTATTTCCATTCCTCCCTTTAATGAAATATATCAAACTTGCTGGGAGCTGTCAGTCATGACAGTAAGTAAGCACGGTAACTAAGGTAATTTACAGTAATTGTACAGTTTATAATTACAATAAATAAGTTAGTTTCTAAGACTAGATTTTATTGTTTATTAATAGAAAGAAATAATATAATCTGATCAATACCACTGACTTTCTCGGTATATTCAAATACTTTCATTTTCGAACAAAATTAGTATTGTTTTTAACACGTTGACTGGTCAAAGAGATATACACCATTCTCCTCTGTGCCGCGAAAAATAAATAAAAATGTAAGGTAACTGAATTTTATTAATTTTAGGCTTAAAAAATGAAATCATCCTTTTTTTACAAAAAAAACTGAGATCACCTGATGACTCACTTAGATAAAACAACATTCTTAGGAAGCCTTGAGCATCACCGGTGATATCGGCAACAAAATACATAAAAACGTACCTAATGCAGTAAAACAACTCAAACATAAAAATTTGCACATTTATCGCACTTTGTATAAACCTTTTTCGTTGTTTTTTGAGCTATTTCACTTTGTTCGTTTTGATTTTCTTGTAGCATCAAAGCACCTGTTTTTTTTTTCCTGTTTTGTGAGATCTTTCCTTTTCTCTACCAGTTTATGTTTTTCGGCGTCTAATGTATTTTTGATTACTAAAGTCCAAGAATCAATTTTCTTGAATTCTGTTATTTGGATTTTTTTTTGTAAGATTTTTCCATATGATCCAAGCATTTACACTTATTTAGCAACAGTTCGAACACCGCTTTATGATACCACCTTATTGTCTTCCTAAGAGGAAAATATTATTTTCAGAAATATCCGCACCTTCCTTTCTATAGTCAATAATGGCATCAGGCTTTCTAATTTTCATTACGGTTTTTCTTCCCAGTATTTCATTTTTTCCATGTTTTGTTGTCAGAAACCACACTTTTTTTATCCATCCATTTTCCAACAACAAATCATGCATCACTTTACCTGCCGATAATTCTCCTTTTTTAGTTTGGCTTTTGTAAGTTCTTCTGGCAATCCTTTCGATTTTTTTCGAATGTACCGAAGATGTGATCACGATCTAATAATTTTACAGCTAATGGCACTTGTATAATTTGTCGGTAACCACTGTTCTATGTATCTAGATATTTGTGGAAAGTTCCATTACAACTTTTCGAAATTTGAAACCATCTTGGAAGTTTTATAATACAAACATTCTGTTAACCTGTTTATCACAAATACTTATGTTTTTGGAATGTACTAAACAGAAGACGTCCACGAAAAATCATGATTCATCCACCACTAAATTTTACCAGGGACACAGTTATTAAAATCTTGTTTCCATCATTTAAAAATATTTTGAATTTTTTAAACGATCATTTGGCGTTTAAGCATATAAAGGACAATTGCCAAAACAATTTCTTCCTTATTCGTAGGTTTATTTTTATCCTGGCATGTCGTTTAACCTTGTTGTTTTTTGTTCATCTGCATTTTATTAGTTTCACGAGCTTAATTCAAATATATCTCAAGTATGCCATTATACATTGAACAGGATAATTTTTATTTCCTGGATATTTTTAACAGTATCATTAAACTAGAAACTGTGGAAAATAATATCCCATCTAAGATGCGAGCAATCGACTTCAAACCATTCGTTAACTGTCCCATCAAGTACGGAATTGTCGTTTGTCGTTTGATTATAGTATTATTATAATCATTTTTTACTTCATTCAATCCATCATCACTGCTTTATTTACTTTCACTATCCCATTCAGAGCCTTCGTTAAAATAATCTATTGAACTGTCACTGTCTTCCTCTAGACACCTAATAGCCTCTTCCTCAATTTCGGTTCTAGTCAGCGGTCTTTTTAGCACTCTGATTTTTATTTACTGGATTAACATTTTTTCTATTATTATCTTTGCTATTGGGCAAAATTCATTTTATTGAATCACAAAATAATAAAGATTAAAACGCAAAAACTTATCAACTCTTTTATTGTATGTCCATAAATCAAATAGTTATTTATTAAAGGTCTTTTGGCATATAAAACACGGAAAAAACCAGATTAGCTAGTGTTTATTTTCTTTTTATTAATAAGACTGAATGTAATAAAAACTTTATCCACAACCGACAATAAATTAGAATGAAATGTACTTAATTATTCTAGTTAATTTAAAATTCAATTTTCTTACTATTTGAATTTATGGGTGGTCATGGATTTATTGTTATAATGACTGATTCGTTTATATAAACACGAAGAAAATAAAACCTAGTGTTTTATGAATATAAAGCACTAGGGTTTTATAGTGTTTATAATGCGTTTGTTTGAATTAACATGATAATGAGTCGGTTGTGGATAAATGAATTAACAACGATTCAAACGATTATTATTCAAACACAACGTGTGTACAAAGCCACAGTCGGTATAATATCAAACCTTCAATAGTTTATGGTCATCTATTGAACGTCTATAAACTTTTAAATGTTTCAATGATGATTTTATATTACCCAAAGAGTCAATTGAGTTCCTATATTCAAAGTTGTACTACTCAACATATCGCTATTTGATGTGGACTTGAGTTCTGTACATTCATTATATGCCAATATTTTTATAGACATCACTTACAAGCCACGATTATTATATTCAATTAAAGACAGCGCCGAGCGTGGAACACGAGTGATGCTCACGGCACCAAGGTGAACTGTAAGTGAGCATCACCGATTGTTAGCTGAGATTAAAGGTATTGGGGGTGAAAGTGGTACACTGTACACTTGTACCGATTGTAGACTAGTCCTTACACCCAGTGAGTAATTGAACTAGTAGGATCTAACTTAATGCTGTTTATTACATCTAATATCACAGCTATTTATAGAAGTTACATATATCCTACTTTTCATTTACATAAAATAAACAACTCTTTAAATTTAATGTGGCGCATAGGTGCTCATTACAAGAATGGTCGTTTTATATTTTCTCTGTTTTCGCTGCCTTACTTTCTATTTTCCTTTTTGCTTATTTCTTTGAGGATGCCATAAGAGGTCTATTGTATATTGTTTGGTTGGGGAACCCTTCCACTACCCTAAAAGCAGAGTTACAGCTGGAGGTGTATCTTCAGTACCCCCAAATCGGCCTTTTAATTCCGCTATAGATCCCTGGCACTAGTATCGCGCTTTTCTGATACCGTGGGTACGTAATCGGCTCCGAATATATGAGTAGTGGTTTTACTATAGCGACGTTACGTTTTCATCTCCGCAAATCTCCAACAGGGCATCTTACACTTAAGAAATATGAGTTACTCAAGTTTTTATATTGTGTTTTTAAGCATTTATTGTCTGTTTTATATGCTGTAGTCCCACGTTATATTTACTATAACCTTTAATGAAACTCATACAAAGTGATTATGGTTCACTCAATGTTTATTTTGAAACAATCATAAAAAAATTGGCTGGATATCTGAAACGATTAAAAACAGAGATAGTGTTTATAAGCCTTTTATTTCTCATGTATTGGATGCTATCTCTAGCACGCCCGTTTAAATTATGAATTCGTTTAAACGTCTAAAGTAAGTAGCCGAATTCAAATGTTACTAGTAAACTTCTTCTTCGTCATCATTTTTGAGTTTTGTTTTCTATAAAATAAAAAGAAAATTTATGGTACAGCTAGTGTAAAGCTACTAAAATTTTTAACTATTAAATGTATTCACCGATTTTGTCCAAATTTTGTATTGTCGCTATTGAATGCCATTTTAAACCGAAGTCATGGAAAACGACTAAACGCATTGATTCGCCGGTAAAGAACGAAATTGTATGGTGTTAAGGTGTTAGTCATTATTTCAGGCCAAAGAGCACAATAATATTACCTATACACCAACTTTGGAAACTGCCAAACGGTTTTTCTCGATAGTTTAGAACAATATTTTATGACTTTGAGGGATTGCAGCGAAATACGATAATTTTGGAAAACGGATAAACACATTTCAGAAATGATTCAAAAGTTAATGTTATGGTTATTATTTGGGGCCAAAAATGCTCAAAAATTTTTTCTATTTCTTTAGGAAAACTATCAAACGTATGGACAAAAACTAATTGTTTTGTTAGGAAAACGGCCAAACGCATTTCCTCCATTGTACAGAACTATCTATTATGGTTTTGGACCGATGTTTATCACGTGAGGCGAGACATGCTTGAATTATACGCGCCCAAACATATTACATAAATGTACAAGAGTTAAGTTAAGGTTTTGTGGTTGGTCATCATTTAAGGCTAAAGGTGCCGAAAAACTTAATTCTCGACTAAATTTTTTGGAAACGCGGTCAAACGCATTGCCTTGATGGTCAAGAACTACTTGTTATGGTTTTACGGTATCGGTCACCATTTGAAGCCAAAGACAACCAAAAACTTTATTTATTTACCGATTTCGTTAACAAAATGGCCAATCGCATTAGCTCGATGGACAAGGTCGACATTTTATAATTATATGGAGCTAAATATTTCCAAAAAAATTATTTATTCTCTAATTCGCCCAGCCAAACGGATTGTTGCAGTTCACAATAACAAAATGTTATTGTTTTACAATGTTAGCTATCAATGGGGTTAGTTTTATTTGTAATATTAATTTATAAATAATTTTATTTGTAATTATGGTAAGAATTTCTTTTAGGCAATAATTAAGTTTTATGTAGCTGCTTTTAGTATTATACAAAATTTTGCAACTCTCTTAAGTTTATATTAGCAACTGTTTTTTTTTTCTGGGTTAATACTTGTGGTCCTGAACAGGTTAAGTCTGTCCTACCGCACTTTGGGGTCGATGGATAGAGGGATGTCCAATTGCCAAGAGATGCCTATGAACGGTTACCTTAAATTTTTTCATACGATAAGTGAGAGAAAACAGTAGCTAGGGAGATCATTCCAGAGTTAGAAGCCGTGTAAAAGAATGAGGATTGCGCCCGTTTGGTGGAGATTTGTTCTGCATATTAATGATGTGAATGAGCGAACCGAGTATTGATAACAAAGGTGCCCCGGGACAGTATCAAAGAATGTAATTCAGCAGTGCAATAACCACTGTAATATCGATAATACAAACAAAGAGCTGAAACGATTCTTCTATGTTGAATAGACTAGTCATTTATAAGCCTAAACGCTCTTTTTTGAATATGGTCAACGATATCGAAAGCGTACTGGGAAGCACCAAACCAGAAGTGGGAATTGTATTCTAGGGGAGATCGAATTTGGCCCTTATACAGCGGAAAACGTTGCTGGGAGGTAAAGTACTACTTAGATCGGTACGAAAAGCGTATTTTGCAAGTAGTTGCTTTAGTAGCTGACATGGTCAACCCATGATAGATTTGAAGATAGTCTTTTCCAACATAGTAATAAGGTCTGAAAACTGAAGTTCTGAGCCATACATACTAACAACAGGAAGTGATCGATCTTTTACTAGCGTTAAATTTAAATAGATTATTACTTCCCCATTCGTTGAATGTTTTTGTTGATTGAAATTACCGATTCAGTTTTAATATCTTGATTTGAGATAGAAAGTGGATTACCATTGTGAGTAGCTTGAAATGAACTACAATGAAGAGTGCTGTCCTCAGCAAAGCAATGGACCGGGTTAGTCATTGAAGAAATAAGATCATTTATGTACCCGGTGACCAGATAAGAATGCAAAGTGGTGTTTCTCGGAAACTATTCGTCGTAGAGAGTTGCGGTAAAAATTTTATTGCTAAAGTGGCCAAAAAAAGACCGTGGAAAATATTTTCAAATTTGCAAGATGGCCCCAGGGGCGTAAGCCATCCTAAACTTTAAAGGAATTTTTACTGAAATCCTAGTAAATTTACCAAATAATTATATGCTTTTAAAGCTCAGCCGAAATGTTTTTGACGTATCTATTAAAATAAAGTGGTGGAGGGTGATTTTTTAAATAAACAGCTGTAACTCCTAAACGACTGAACTGATTTTAATAACTTAGTCTGGTTGGAAAGAGCATTTATTCAAATCCATCCTACCTGAATATGTCTAATTTTAGTGATGCCGCTAGAGCGTTTTTGATATAATATCAGAAAATTGCAAAATTCTCTAAAAATTAAATGCAACAATATGACTTTTATTTCATAAAAATGAGATGAAATCATCCCTAAATAGGTTAGTGAAAACCGCATCTCGGTATCTTATTCATACCCTAAAATATCGAAGAAAGAAAATTTTGTTATTATAAAAGTTGAAAAAGTCGATATTACACCAGCATTTATTCTTATGTCTTTTTTCATGATTCAATGAAAAATTTCATCATTTTATAATTTTTAAATAATATAAGTTTTCATAATTTCAAAAAAATTAAAAAAACTTGTAGGGGCATAATAATCAATGCATAGAATATGCAAGTGCAGAATAGGCAGAATATTAGGAGTAGGTCATTGAGAAAAAACAAATATCTAAAATCAAAACAAATATTAAAATTTGACAGACAGTGTAATTTATGTTTGTTGCACAAGTAAGTCCTTAAAACTACCCATAATGTCTTTTACAAATGATGAAGCTGTTGATATGATTGCGGTATATTTTGAACGTTTTCAAAATGCGGCATTGGCTCAGAGAGTATTCTCAGCTCGATATCCAGATCGGCGTCTACGCGATGTGAGAATTTTTCCGCGCTTAGTGCAAAATTTGCGTAATACTGGAAGCTTTCGCGAAGTTGCGAAGACACTCGGATAGAAGAATGCAAGACAATATTGTTATTGTCTTAGAATACATGTCATTGAATCCCCACGTTAGTACGAGAGCAATGTCTCTCGCGTTGGATATGTCTACTATTCAAAACATTTTAAAGGATCATAGGTAAGTTCTTATGTCACTGAAAATACATGTTTCACAATGTGTTTGTCATTTCAATTTTATAGAATGCACCCGTATCATATGGTTTTACATCAAGCCTTACATGACGAAGACTGACCGACGGATAGATTATTGTCATGGGATGTTGAGAATGATCAGGGAAAATAGAGTATTTTTATCCGAAATTCTTTGGACGGATGTGACCACTTTTAAAAGTGATAGAAACGTTAATTTGCATAATATGCATTTTGGTCTGACACCAATCCTCACTGGTTGCACGAGGTCCAACATCAAGGTCGTTGGAGTGTTAATGTGGGTGGATCCTGGACGGAACTATATAGGTCCCTATTTCTTTGATGAACCACAAATGGTGCCGTGTTTCTTGATTTCCTGGTAAAGCAATTACCTATTTTATTAGATGTGCCCTTGCAATTACGGCAAAATATGTTTTTACAACTAGATGGTTGCCCAGAATATTTTTCAATACATGTGCGAGAACACAAATTTAATATATCACCAGAGTTGGATTGGACGAAGAAGTCTTATTTCCTTGGCCACCCCGATCCCCAGACTTAACCTCTTTGGACTTTTATCTATGGGGCGTTAAAAAATATTGTTTACGAAACTACACCAACAACGTGAGACGACATGAAAGTACGAATTCGAGAGGCCATTCGTAGCGTGTCTAGAGCAGAAGTTGAAGCTGCTGTAATGTCCACGCATTAGCGGCTCCAACAATGCATCGAGGTCGATTGGAGACAATTCGAGCACCTACTTAAGTAGGCATTATTGCACAATCGGTCCTTTTTAGGGCCATAAATAAAATTAATAAAATAATTCTCCAAATTTGGAAAATATTTCAAAAATAAACAATTTTTACTTATGAGTAAAAGTATTAATTCAAAATCTATGTACGATCGTTGCCCTCAGCTCAATACCACATAAATAACTGCTTAAAATATAAATAGTTCTAGAAGACGTCTTGGTAAAAATGTAAGCTAAACACCAATATTACTATAAGTCTTGTTATGAACGAATAAGTTCAAAAGTAAATATGTAAAAAAATTAATTTTATTAAATACATAAAAAAAGTTTATCTCGAGTATTTGAAATACCGGTTTAGAGTATAACCATCTGCGCCATCGAGATTCAAGCCCCAATCGATGCAAATTTTGTCTTTATGTATGTAGAACTAATGTAAGTTCTAAATATAATGAGATTAAATCAAATTACTTATATTAATGGAATGTGAGCCAATATCGCATGGATTCACATACCAAAAAGCTTGACTTATTAATTTATTATAAGTTTTGTTATGAACGAATAAGTTTGCTAAATATGTAATTAAAAATTATTATTAATTTTATTAAATACATAAAAAAATTTACCTCGAATAGTTTGAAACGACCTGTACTTTAGAGTTAACCATCTGCGCCATCGAGATTCGAATCGAACAAATTTTGTCTTTATTATTAGAACTGTTATGTTATATTATGTTATGTTCTACATAATAAATTTGAAAAATCTGGAAAATGGAACTTGGCAGGATCTGTAACAAACAAAATAATAGTACCACAAAAATTAAAAAACACGAACGCGTTTGATAGCTACGACATATTAGTCGACTTTGTTTTATTATCTTGTTTGCTTACATAAAAAAAATTTGCATATTATTGAATATCGATGGCATTTACTCCAAAGTATAGGTTGATTCAATACAACTGAAAAAACTTTTTATTTATGCATTTAATAAAATTAATAATAATTTTTAAATACAACATGGTTTCGGAGACATTTAAAATTTTACTCGTATTTGCGGGTCTAAATATGTCAAATTCTAAACAAAGACATAAATAAATAAAAATAGCGTTTTACAGACAATTTGTTAAATTTCTGTTGTTTTTTTAATATTTGAATAAAGTGCTTTTGTGTTACACCTGGTAACTTTTGATGTTTGAATTATTGTAGTTTTAATTACTTCCAACGAGTAACGCAATTACGATGTCTAGTCATTATTGCTCAATAACTTTCTTGTTATGGAAAAAAATACATTCACTTTCTATAGTAAACGTTTAATTGCCATATTTATATATTTAAACCATGACACGTTACATTTGTCTATTCACTGTAAAACAATAATTAAATAATGAAATTCCATATTAAAGCCAAATAAATCCTATTTTCATAATCATAATAGTGAATCTATTTTTTTTTGTGTTTTTATCTAATCTAACATTGAGACCTGCAAACATCCTTCACTGTTTGAAAATTAAATCTCAGTGGTTAAAACTAATTTTCCAGTAATGAAATAACTCTTCTCAGGTTCCATACCAACTCTATTTGTACTTTGTAATTACGAAGCAACAATATCAACAGCATTGCAGAAAATTTAAGTTTTTCTAAATGAATTTATTACTCAGTCTGATTTTTTTTAAAAAATCGCTTCAAACTCATCCCTATAATTGCGTCGCATACATATGCATGCACATGATGTAATACTAGTGTTAAGTCGGATTAATTAGGGTAATATGTGCCTTATCTTTAAATTGATAATTAAATTATATTTTTTGTGTAAGGTACATGTATAATTTTTAAGTATTTCCGTAAAGGTATAACATTTTATTATTGTTAGTTAACAGTTAATAGCTACTGAAGTAATCTAAATATTGCTTGTATTATTTTAAATATTTTTGTATAGTTTTAATAATTGACTTTTATTGTACAATAATTACATCAACAAGAAACTTTTTGTTACTGGATTCAGTTTAATCCACGTTTCATTGAAATATGAATACCAAAACCACTAACATATAAGTATTGAACAAAATCAAATGTGCCCAGAAAAAATGCTCCGTTCTTTTTAGAAGATAACAAGGTAAAAACATCTCGGATAAAATCATTTACTCATTGATAAAAAATTGCCTTCTGGAAGTTTAAGATAAACATCCATTTAGATCAATAAAACAACCTAAATGTTGTCGACCAATATCCTCACATACTTTAACGAACAGATTCAGTAAATGCTCCTCCAAATTTTAGGTTCCTACTTGATATTTTTAAAATCAAAAAATTACTTTCAAACAGTGGTTGAATTAATTCAACGGTTCTTTAATGCATGCAATGAATTATTGTAGTCTAAAATGTATAATTATGTAGTTTTACAGTAATCAAATAATAAACATATTTCAAATATTATTTTTAAATCCCATTTGACGAATCAAAATTTCCTGTCACCAATGAATCGGTTTTAATACGGTTTGAAAACAAGCTTTTAGTCTATGGGAATGTTGACTTGACATAATTTTAATGTTTACCAATTGTTAAATTATGAAGTCAAGTCAAATTGTAAAGTATTTTGGAAATCGAAAATAACTTAATTTATTTGTTTGTAAAAGGCCAAAGTCCAGGTAAATAGTAAATGAATAGAACTTTAAGCTTTTTTATTTTTTAGGAATTTACATCAATTTGTTGATGTCACAAGTGTTTGTTTATCTAAACAAACTAAATGCAATTATTTATAGTTGAGAAATTTAATTTTTAATAATTGCAAAACTTTATCATAAATTAATTCACAATTCTTCCTGTAGCTGCATTTGTATTTTACTAAGTCTGTAAATAAACAACAGGTCAGTCTTGTTCGGAGACTGAAAGAAACATCCCTAACTGGATGATCAACTTACTTGAACTTCTATAGTGATAAAATATTTTTTACACTTTGCACGGTAATGGCATCTTTAACTATCTGACGTTACGTTTAACAGCGGTGAAAATAATTGGTACATCTGCGATTTTAAATGTTTTATTGTTTATCTTCATTCATTTGTGCCCATATCAGTTCGATTGGGTTTAATTCGCAATGATATAAAACGAATAGTATGATTCTGTTTTTGCTATCTTATCGACAACAAAGCAATAGCACCACAATTGAGAAGTTCGGTTTGATCATATCTGGTTCGTAATCAATGAATTTGCTGGTTAGCCATGCCTGAATGTCAGCTTTTTGATCCTGAATTTATTTTGTCGATCTTTTCATGAAAGGAAAGGTTATCTAACAATAACAGGTTTTTTTAAACGTCCAAAAGTTGGAAACCATTCTTCAAACACAGATGTCATTTCTTCATGATAATCGCCAATTTCTAGAATAACAGCAAAATCATCAAAAAACCGTCCTCAACCAATTAGAACGATAGTTTCCATTAACAAACGGTTGCCCAGTAAATTATTGTGTCTTTCCATTTTGCTTACTCTATGGCCAGATTAAAAGTCTCGTTAAGAAATATACCTTTGTTCCTTTTTCTGATTTTCTAATTGTTAGATAACGTCGCCCCAACCTCTATTTTTTTAAAAACTATTTCTTGACCTCTTGGAATACCTATATTTCAAAATAAAATAATTTATGTTAAGATAATTCACCTTTATCATTAAAGCCAATTTCATTCAACAAGGTTTTTTTACTTTTCAATTGAGGCATTCATCGTGCTACCAATAGCGGCCATTTTATTTAGGGTTATCGTTTTGTTCGAAGGAATGTACTGCACCTTAAGATTACTCTTGTTTTCGTCAATGTTGTCCAAAATTGCTCGTTGTCGTTGGTAAATCGGAGGATCTAATAATGTGTTTGCTTGTACTTTTGTGGTCACATTTTATCTGAAAAAAATGATAAAGTAATGAAAAATATGTTTTATAAAATTTACCCTTTGCTGAAATGCAAATTTTAGTCTTTTGTTGCTGTTTTTTTTAAAAACTTTCCATTTACGTCAACGGAAAATGCCTTTTTTTCAAAGATTATTGATCCATAAAAATGTAATTAATTTAATCAAAATCTATGCAGGAAGAAATTTCAATATCAAAACGCATGTTGAAAACAAAATACTTATTTTGGTTTTCCAAATACCTGATTTTTTTTATTTTTTGATTTGGTCCATGACAATTAAAAAATGGGCTTAATAATTCTTTATTGATCTACTTTTATCTTTTCGGTTGTAGTATTGTTAGATTTTAATGTTTGATTATATCTTTATTATGTTTAGCTTTATTATGGTTTTAGTAATGTCTTCAAATTGGGCAATGAATCTCCTGTTAAATTGATCTACTTTTATCTTTTCGGATGTAGTATTGTTAGATTTATGATCGTTTGATTATCAGTCTTCTATTAGCTGTATTAGCTTTCTTGGTATACTATGGTCTGCTAGTATGTTAAGTGCGTCTTCTAACCGTACCTTGGGCTTAATGAATCTCCCTGTCTTACAACTTGATCTACTTTTATCTTTTCGGATGTAGTATTGTTAGATTTTATGATCGTTTGATTATCAGTCTTCTATTAGCTGCATTAGCTTTCTTGGTATACTATGGTCTGCTAGTATGTTGAGTACGTCTTCTAACCGTACCTTGTCAAAGGCTTAGGTCAGATCTACAAAACGGAAGAATGCTGGACGGTTAATCTCGATAAATTTGTCTATTCTTTGCATTGTGATGAAGATTGCATCTGTTGTACTCCTGTTTTGTCTGAACCCTTGCTCTTCTTCCGAAATTTCTATTTTATCCTGCAGTTGTTGCTGCATCAGTCTTGTCAATAATTTCAAGGAGGTGTTCAAGTGACTAATACCTCCGTAGTTTTTGGGTTGTATTTTGTCGCTCTCTGTGAATATGGGGATCGTGATATTCAGCTTCCATTCCGTTGGTATCTTGGCGTCGTGTATGATTTTCAATTCAATATTTGGTTGGTCATATATTTAAGGAGTTCGTTTTGTATTCCATCGGGGCCAGGAGATTTTTGTTTTTTTTTAATTGGTTTGCTGTATTCCACCTCGCTCGTGTTTCGCCAAGGAGTGATTTGTAATGGTGACTACTTGTTATATAGCTCGGTGAAGTATTTTGTCCATTCCTTTCCTGATATATGTTTTATTTGAAAACATTCGTGTACCTATTTTTTTGGTTTTGTATCATTTTCCAAATCTTTTTTATGATAGGTCTGATTCCAATGTTGCGTGAAAATTTCCTACCTTTCTTTGGTGTTTTATTTCACCCTGTTCCTTTTACGTACCTCTATTGTCCATATTTTATATTTAAATAGACATTTCGTTTTTTTTCCAATTTTACTTTGGTGTATACCATGGGGTTTTATGAACCATTAATATTGACTACATATTCCTATTTACTGCGGGCTTGTATGTTTGTTTGATTTATTCCATGCCTCGTTTATTGTATCTTCTGTTCAATTTTGTGCAAATATATGTTGCTTAATCTTGTTTGAACAGGTGTTTTACGTTTATTAGACTCATATTAATTTTTTACCTATTCTGGGGGTTTTTCTTTTAGTGTTAATCTTTTCAATACTAATCCATGATCCACCTATGTTTTTAGATTAGGTACGTCCAGTATTTTGTAATCTGCTGGTTAATGTAGTATATGATTGACGTATTTCCCTTTGTATTACTACATTAATTTTTATTAAAAAGCTTCTTTAATTGAATCCATTCCCAGTGCGAAGACACCATTTTCGGCAGTTAAAGTTTGATAGGGGTCTAATTGTTTACGATAGGCTGGTTTGTCTTGAGAGAACCAATAGAACGCAACAGTTTAAATACTGAGGCAGTCTGTGTTCCATGGATCCAAAGGGCCGTACACAAAGATACAGGACGTCCTCGAAAAACCTTCGTCTACACGGGCGATTGGGACCAATGGTTTGCAGAACATGGAACGATTGGGATGCGAACTGTTTAAAGAACCTTGGACTCTTTTCATACCGTCCCATTTGGACCACTGACTCCTCCCGACGTGATTGTCTAGCCTGGTGTAGAGAACCAAATTAGGACCAAGAATGGAATTCAGTTGTCTTCAGTGATGAGTCCAGATTTTGTTCGCATGCATGTCTCGTGCAATGAGAAGACCGTAGGAATGACAAGATCCCCAATTTTCTGTGGGCATTGCACCACACAGTTGGAATGGTTTTTATTGGAAGTACGTCACCTTTGGTCTTCATTAAGAACATGACCCGCTACATCCAGGAGATCGTAGAACCCCATATTGTTCAGACCATCCCCAACAGCACATTCCAACAAGTAACCACGACCTCAGTTGCTACTTCTGTGGTTAATTTTGAGGCCAACGTTGCTTTGTTGTCACCAGAGATCTCCGATCTTTCACCCATCGAGCACGTCTGGGAATTTAAGAAGATTACCAAACCCCCACCTCCACAAACTCGTGGCTCTGCAATTACAATAGATAATGACAACCAGAGAAACATCACCGCCCAATTTAATACGACATCGTGGTGGGCAATACACAGGAAAATTAACAGTTTAATTTTATCAAATTTTGATCTTTACTAATCTAACTCATACATTGTATACCAAAAATTCAAATAAATTGATTATTACTTGCCTTTCACAATATATTTAAAGTAATTAGGACAAACTGCTCGTATTGACCGACTTCGAAAATTTAAAGATGGTTTATAACGTAAAAAATTAATTATTACATTACACACCACAACCACACACGCACACACGCACAACCACACACGACACACGCCACACACACGCACACACGCACAACGCACAACGCACAACACGCACACAGCACACACGCAAACGCCACACGCACACCACACACGCACACACGCCACACGCACACACGACAACGACAAGCAACAGACAACGACAAGACACAGCAACCAACCACACATACGACACAGCATACATGCAACATGCAACTACAATAACATGCAATGTACAAACCATAATACATACTATCATGCACATGTACATTAAAAGAACATGACATACGTACCATTACATGTACATATACATACGCAATAACATGCACATACGTAACATTAAAGTACATATACATGCATACGTACATACGTACATACGTCATACATTAATGACATGCATATACAAGTAACACATGCATACGTACAATACGTACATTAATATAAACGTACATGTAAAATTACACATTACATTAATATAAATAATAATTAAATATAAATAATATAATATAATAATATATAATTAAATATAATATAATAAATTAATATAATTAATAATTATAATTAATATATAATATATATATATATATATATATATATATATATATATATATATATATATATATATATATATATATATATATATATATATATATATATATATATATATATATATATATATATATATATATATATATATATATATATATATATATATATATATATATATATATATATATATATATATATATATATATATATATATATATATATATATATATATATATATATATATATATATATATATATATATATATATATATATATATATATATATATATATATATATATATATATATATATATATATATATATATATATATATATATATATATATATATATATATATATATATATATATATATATATATATATATATATATATATATATATATATATATATATATATATATATATATATATATATATATATATATATATATATATATATATATATATATATATATATATATATATATATATATATATATATATATATATATATATATATATATATATATATATATATATATATATATATATATATATATATATATATATATATATATATATATATATATATATATATATATATATATATATATATATATATATATATATATATATATATATATATATATATATATATATATATATATATATATATATATATATATATATATATATATATATATATATATATATATATATATATATATATATATATATATATATATATATATATATATATATATATATATATATATATATATATATATATATATATATATATATATATATATATATATATATATATATATATATATATATATATATATATATATATATATATATATATATATATATATATATATATATATATATATATATATATATATATATATATATATATATATATATATATATATATATATATATATATATATATATATATATATATATATATATATATATATATATATATATATATATATATATATATATATATATATATATATATATATATATATATATATATATATATATATATATATATATATATATATATATATATATATATATATATATATATATATATATATATATATATATATATATATATATATATATATATATATATATATATATATATATATATATATATATATATATATATATATATATATATATATATATATATATATATATATATATATATATATATATATATATATATATATATATATATATATATATATATATATATATATATATATATATATATATATATATATATATATATATATATATATATATATATATATATATATATATATATATATATATATATATATATATATATATATATATATATATATATATATATATATATATATATATATATATATATATATATATATATATATATATATATATATATATATATATATATATATATATATATATATATATATATATATATATATATATATATATATATATATATATATATATATATATATATATATATATATATATATATATATATATATATATATATATATATATATATATATATATATATATATATATATATATATATATATATATATATATATATATATATATATATATATATATATATATATATATATATATATATATATATATATATATATATATATATATATATATATATATATATATATATATATATATATATATATATATATATATATATATATATATATATATATATATATATATATATATATATATATATATATATATATATATATATATATATATATATATATATATATATATATATATATATATATATATATATATATATATATATATATATATATATATATATATATATATATATATATATATATATATATATATATATATATATATATATATATATATATATATATATATATATATATATATATATATATATATATATATATATATATATATATATATATATATATATATATATATATATATATATATATATATATATATATATATATATATATATATATATATATATATATATATATATATATATATATATATATATATATATATATATATATATATATATATATATATATATATATATATATATATATATATATATATATATATATATATATATATATATATATATATATATATATATATATATATATATATATATATATATATATATATATATATATATATATATATATATATATATATATATATATATATATATATATATATATATATATATATATATATATATATATATATATATATATATATATATATATATATATATATATATATATATATATATATATATATATATATATATATATATATATATATATATATATATATATATATATATATATATATATATATATATATATATATATATATATATATATATATATATATATATATATATATATATATATATATATATATATATATATATATATATATATATATATATATATATATATATATATATATATATATATATATATATATATATATATATATATATATATATATATATATATATATATATATATATATATATATATATATATATATATATATATATATATATATATATATATATATATATATATATATATATATATATATATATATATATATATATATATATATATATATATATATATATATATATATATATATATATATATATATATATATATATATATATATATATATATATATATATATATATATATATATATATATATATATATATATATATATATATATATATATATATATATATATATATATATATATATATATATATATATATATATATATATATATATATATATATATATATATATATATATATATATATATATATATATATATATATATATATATATATATATATATATATATATATATAATATATATATATATATATATATATATATATATATATATATATATATATATATATATATATATATATATATATATATATATATATATATATATATATATATATATATATATATATATATATATATATATATATATATATATATATATATATATATATATATATATATATATATATATATATATATATATATATATATATATATATATATATATATATATATATATATATATATATATATATATATATATATATATATATATATATATATATATATATATATATATATATATATATATATATATATATATATATATATATATATATATATATATATATATATATATATATATATATATATATATATATATATATATATATATATATATATATATATATATATATATATATATATATATATATATATATATATATATATATATATATATATATATATATATATATAATATATATATATATATATATATATATATATATATATATATATATATATATATATATATATATATATATATATATATATATATATATATATATATATATATATATATATATATATATATATATATATATATATATATATATATATATATATATATATATATATATATATATATATATATATATATATATATATATATATATATATATATATATATATATATATATATATATATATATATATATATATATATATATATATATATATATATATATATATATATATATATATATATATATATATATATATATATATATATATATATATATATATATATATATATATATATATATATATATATATATATATATATATATATATATATATATATATATATATATATATATATATATATATATATATATATATATATATATATATATATATATATATATATATATAAATATATATATATATATATATATATATATATATATATATATATATATATATATATATATATATATATATATATATATATATATATATATATATATATATATATATATATATATATATATATATATATATATATATATATATATATATATATATATATATATATATATATATATATATATATATATATATATATATATATATATATATATATATATATATATATATATATATATATATATATATATATATATATATATATATATATATATATATATATATATATATATATATATATATATATATATATATATATATATATATATATATATATATATATATATATATATATATATATATATATATATATATATATATATATATATATATATATATATATATATATATATATATATATATATATATATATATATATATATATATATATATATATATATATATATATATATATATATATATATATATATATATATATATATATATATATATATATATATATATATATATATATATATATATATATATATATATATATATATATATATATATATATATATATATATATATATATATATATATATATATATATATATATATATATATATATATATATATATAATATATATATATATATATATATATATATATATATATATATATATATATATATAATATATATATATATATATATATATATATATATATATATATATATATATATATATATATATATATATATATATATATATATATATATATATATATATATATATATATATATATATATATATATATATATATATATATATATATATATATATATATATATATATAATATATATATATATATATATATATATATATATATATATATATATATATATATATATATATATATATATATATATATATATATATATATATATATATATATATATATATATATATATATATATATATATAAATATATATATATATATATATATATATATAAATAATACATAATATAATATACACATACATATATATATATAAATATACATATAAAAACACAATACACACACACACACACACACAACACACACACACACACACATAAACAAAACACAACACACAAATTTATATAATCTAATAATGTTATGTTTATAAATTTACTTATTTTCAACCTATAAATATTTTTTCACTTTTGTTATTGATTTGTTTATGCTAATGGGTATGCTAAGCGGAAAAATTTATGCAACATAACATATTATTCATTATCTTATGATACACAAAATTAACTCTAGTCGCTCAACTGAGTGTAACAACACCTTAAAGCATCAAATTAACGAAGTGTTAGTTATTGCTACTGCTACCTAAGTTAATTGCTACTTTTCAAATTGCATGTGTTTTTGTTTAGTGGAACTGCCCACAAAAAAAAAAAAAATTTAAGGTGATAATATTGAGTAAATAAAATTGCTGAAACCTGGAAGAATTACCAAAAATGCCGTTCATTGTTATAAAATTATGGCAATTATGAAAGTAGTAAGCATTCGTCGCGATTGATTTTTCCTCAACTTTACCCTTATGGAATATAGAAAATGTCACATTGAA